>JAXGGT010000001.1:0-14641 GCA_035583425.1 Marsdenia floribunda
CTAAATCCCCATTATAGTGAAGTGAAGAAGAGAAAGAAGAAGAAAATTCAGTGGTTGGGAGTTAGTTTATAATTTTTTTTTTTTTTTTTAGGGATGAAAAAGATTACGAAAAATGCCCTAAAAAAAAAATGGCATGTTTATCTCACGTGATTAGAAGTTCTGGAAAATATGAGGATTTTGGCCAGAAGGACCTACTTCAAAATTTGAAAATAGTCATAGGATCTAGTTATATATTTTTAAAGATTTAAGACCAAATTCAGGAAACATAAATAGTTATGGGACTAAGTCATAAATTTTCCTAAAATAGACATATGAAGAATCTTTTTTGAATAGTGAAGCTGGAAAAAGGTGGGCTAAGTACAATCTCTTTATCAAAAGCAACATTTATTTTTCTAATTTTCCTTGTACACTAATGTATATGCAACGTGCAATCAATTGGAGAGATGCAATTAATAAGCACGTTTGGTAATATAATTCAGTAATTCACCCTTAAAACTAATTTTGATTAATATGTTATCAAATTAAAAGTATTTAATATTATTTAATAGTTGTTAATATATATTTATTATTGTTATTATTATTTAATTTTTGAGTTACTTTTGTTTCTAATATGTTTAGAACTCATAACTTTTTAAACTATAAATAAGACTGTTACAAATTGAATTACGCTTTATTGACTATATTCATTTTTATTTATTAAAAAAATTAAAAATTTAAAAAAAAAATGTAATTTAGTTGATATTATATGTAAATACTAAAATTTATTATATATTATTTAAATTAATTGAATGGATAATAAGTTTGTATTTAATTAATTATGAAACAAGTAATAATATTTAGTCATGCATAAATAATAATAATAAAACCAATCTATAAAAATAAGACAGTGTCATATCATTATCTAAGAATTCTTGACCAATCAAATGTATTTACTTGATCATCTATTCATTTATTAATAAAAGAGTAATAGAATCATAACTTTTAATTAATTATTTATACTTTAGAGTGTATTAATATCAACTAAGATGATACATATATATATATATATATACTTAGATTTACAATCCATCCTAAAATTAAGTATAAAATTAAATATATATATATATATATAATTTAATGTATTTTATTTGTCTATTCGATGTATACATTATACATTATATATATATATATATATATATATATATTAATTATATGAATTAGAATATATTAAATTGATTAAAGGGGAATTAGATTATGTGAATTTGATAATTTTTGGTCTTTAATAAGTGTATATATTGAATTTAAATTAATTTATATACATTATTTTAACTTTTTAAATTAATTAAAATAATTTTAAAAAAAACTTATTAAAATATTACTAAAAAGTAATTTAGATTTTAATGTTTTTTATTTTGTTAATATTAATATATTTAGATTTTTTTTTAATATGTATATATAATCATATTTTTAGATTATATGTGTATCTATTTATTTGTTCAATGTACTATACATATATTAAATATGTGTATTACGTATGTTTGAAAAATATACATTCAACTCACGCGCACAGTATCACAATCCTCCTACAAAACTCGAATTTAATTATTTTTTTAAAGCCAATTTTTAAATAAGATAGTTATATCATTTTTAGATAATTTAAGTAAATACATTTATTTTTTTAAATAATTATAATTATTAATTTAAAAAAAAAATTACAATTATCTGAACTTTTTAATAGATTAAAAATTATAATTATTATCAAAATTTAATACAATTATTTAAAAATTTAAATATATATACTCTGTACTTTGAATTGAACAAAGTATATCTCTAATATATTCATTTAAATTTTAAAATATTTATCAAATAAATATGCATATTACTATCATAAAGTATTTTTTTACTTATAATTAATTTTTATTTATTATATAATAAATAATCATGATATTTATAAAATTTTATTTATTTTTGTAGTTTTAATTTTTTATAAATTCTCAGGCGTAAAGAAAGGTAACACGTGGCTTATTTGCTTAAATGGAAAAAAAAAAAAGAAAAAAGAAAAGGACCTATGAATAAATTACAAAAAAGTTTAATAAAAATACCAAAATTACTAATTTATGCTATTAAAAAAAAACGAGCCTTCTAAAAAATTGCACTAAAATATTATATATATATATATAAAAGATATATATACATAAGAATGAAAATATATATTAATACATCTAATATAATATATATCTATAATACGGAATAAAAAATTAATAAATTATAAAAAGACATAAATATATATAAACTTTAGAGAATGAAATTATAAAGTCATAAAAAGTAATATATATATATATTTATAATAAATAAAAAAAGTGATAATCAAATCCAGAAAGTTAAAGAAAACAACAATATAATGCCACCAGAAAAGAATTGCTTGTAGAAGCAAGACATGTAATCTTATATATAATAAATAAATATATAAATATAAATATAACTATTCAATTTTTTTTTTTTTTTTTTTAAGGAAAGAATATGAAATGAAAAGTTTCAATCATTATTTTAAAACATGTATGAAGTCAAAGAATATAAATTATTGGAGAGAAACACAAAAAGATTAAATAGTAAAAAAAAATGATAAAACTGAAGACTAATTAGATAATGATCAAAAAGTAAAAAAAAAAACTCATTGTATATTCATAATAGTCATAAAAAAAATTATTTTACAAGATCTTATTAGGATGAACAATGTATAGAAAATAAAAAGAAAAGAAAATTAATTAAAAAATTTGTTGCTTTGAATAATAATGATGTATAAAAAGTATAATACATTGAACAAAAATGGATAAATAGAACTTTTTAAAAATATTAAAAATAATATGAAAATAATTGAATATTAAATAAAAAAAAATGGTAAAATACTAAAATTGAAAAAAGATTAAAAGTTTAAATTAGACCAAAATTAATGAATTATAAAAAGACAAAAATAACAAAATAAATTAAATAAATTACATCTAATGCCATTAGAACAAAAAAATCTTCAATAAGTTTTTTCATGTAATCTTATATATATGAGATATATATAAATACCCTTTTTTATTTTTGAATTGATAAAAGTATTTATAAAAATAAGGGTGTATTTGGACGAGTTTTTTTACTTGTTTTGAAAATAAATTATATAATTTTTATTTGGACAATACCTATATTAATTTACTTTTGTCAAATCATAGGTGCAAGGCCTAGTAAAATTGTCAAATCATTTTAAAACTAGCATCCATCACATCATTTTAAAAACTAACACTTTAATAATTATATCATCATTACACTGATAAAATTTATGTCGTTTTTCAAAATAAAATTTACTCATTTTTAAAAAATTCACTTTTCTCAAAAATAAAAATTAGTCCAAACACAATATAAATAATTAGTATTTAATAGAGAAATGTCAACTTTAAATTCTTGAAAAAATTTGTAGGGAATATAATATTATATTTATTTATTGAATAAATTTATAAAAAAAAGGTAGATTTTATGGTAGGAAAGAATAAAATGTGATAATTTAAAATAAATAATAAATAAATAAAGGTCTAAAATGAATGACAATATCGGGTGTGGATTAATGACGAGGATACTCACTGCTGGACAGAATCCATTGAAAGAAATTTGATTTAAACGAGAAGGAAGGCTGGGCGCATGGAGTGAATTGAAACGGAAATTTAGGAAACATTAGGAGTGCCAAAAAACGGGCAACTCTCTCTCTCTCTAACTTCGGCTGCGACTGCCGAGAGAAGGGGCAAGTCTTCTCTCACTTCCTTCTTCTCCCACCGCCAAACCCCAATTAAGTAGTACTACTTTCCCGGACTGTTTCTTCGGGACGCAATACAGGCTTCAACCATAACAATACTAAGGTACCCTCTGCTACTTTGTGATTCCTGGTTCCTGTTGGGTTTGGATTTGGGTTATTTGGGATCACCACATTCCTTCAAAATCATCAATCAACTCTTCTATGCGTACGCCTTCCTTTAGTTGTTGGGCTGACATGCATGACTTGGTAAGCTTGCTCAAGCTTTCCTTTAACCCTCTTCCTCCATTTTCATTTTTAGTTGGTTTGCCTACTGCAGCGGTACACTGCTCTGCTGTCTTCTTAAGTTGCGCTCGTAATTGTGTGCATTTTTTTTTTCCCCTTTTTATTTTTTTCCCATACCAATTTAATGGGGTCTGTAAATTGGGATTCTACCCTTTTTTTTGCTTTGAAAGAAAAAGAGGAAAAAAAAAAAAAAGAATTATTCTCTTTACTGATTGCCTCGTTCAATTACCACCAGTTCATCCTCCTCTCTTCTATCACGATGTTTGTTTTCTTCTGCATAGAGCCATCAAAAATGGATGATCGACCGATTAACCAATTCAAGACCCTCTATTACAACCATACTGCTTCCTTGGAGAGAAAAAAAAACTCTTAGCGGCAGTAATAGACATAATTTATTCGCAAAATACACAAAGATAACGAGCGGTGGATCATATCTACTCTTATACTAACATAGAGCCTTATGCTTATTAAATATCCTCCTTTTTTAGATTATTCTTTTATCATGCAATCTAATTTTCTCATGCACACTGGTATGATTCCCCCTTTAGTAATGCTTACCTTCTCTAGCTCTTGCTGAAATAAAACTTCACTAGATTCATCAGCACTAAATCAGGTGGTTCAGGGTGATTCCCTCAATGGCCACAAGGGAGGGAATTGCAAATGCAGCTGCATCTCAATCCTTAATGTTGAGTCGTGAATCCAAGGTAATCCAGAACTTTCCTTTCAATGGCTACTTCACACACACACACATATATACATATAACATTCTTTTCTTCCTTTCTTCTTTACGATTTCTTCAGCTTTTCCAACAAGGCCTTTCTCTCTTTTCCACTCTTTTTTGCTTCCAACTGAAAATAGTGGATTTTAATTCTACCTTTCCTCTACATTTGCAGAAGTTTCAAGATGATATAGAAATGCTTGGTGCTAAACTTAAACACCACCAAGCAAGTGTCAATTTTTTAAAGGCTGAGAGAAACCGGTTGGATGACTTAATCCTAGATATGCAGGGTAAATACAACCTCATCTCCTAAATAAATTCTGTGTGCCTACTTCTTTTCTTCTTCTATCACATATATAAGATAGCTGGGGTTTAGAGATTCTGCTGATACAGTTCACGCTTCACAGATTGGGTATCGTAAGTATTGGATGAAATCTTTTGTTTTTCATTCTTTGGAAGAAATTTTGGCAATGTTAAAATTGTCATGTTTAAGGGTGTAACAGTGGCCGTATCTGTGTTTTTAACCTTTCTTGTTTGAACTTGACAGTTGGGTGAACTTTCAGTATGCTATGTGAACATGAAGCTCTAGAAAAGCCAATGCATGCATTATTAATTGAATAATGGTTCATTATTAAAGGTCTAGGCCGGTAGGAACAGCTTATAGATGTCTTGGGCATTTGTTGTGGACATGTCTTGTTTTGAGTCTTTGTTATTCCCTTCAGGGGCCTTTATTTCACTTTCCTTTGCTTACTTCACCATGTGTGTGTGTGTGTTTTTATTTATTTATTTATTTTTTTTTGTTTTTGCCAATTCTATTTTCAGTTTCTCTTGGAAAGTATCTTTCAGCTAGTGAACAGAATGTGGAAGACGGCAACAGTGAAGAGGAGACCACTGAAAGTATTCTGAAGCATGCAAATTCTGCAGCTGGAATTTTATGTCAATTGAAGATTCATCATCAAATTCAGGCTTCTAATGTTCCATGGATGAATGATGTTATTGGTATTGTTGCAACACTTGGAAAACTTGTGGATGATAGCCTTAGCAGGTTGGTTTGATTGTGTAATCCTTTTTGGGGAATTGCCAATTGTCTTTACTTGTGTTAATGTATCAAATCAGTTAAAACTAAAGATTGTTTTCCACATTAGTACACTTTTTGGCTAGTGAGGAAGAAAGTGGATAAGTCAAGCATGTTGGGAGTTACAAGATTTATTCTAGTGTTTAAGTTTCAAGATGAGTCCACCTGCTCATTAGTTTACGAAGTGTCCTTGCAAAGCAAGATCTTATTCTAATTGGTGATTTAATGTTTCATGTTCAGAAGCATGATTGTTGGATAATTACCATGGCTATAGTCCTGTGAATTTTCTTGTATTACATGTCACAAGTTCCACATGAATTCTGAATCACAGGCTTCTGGCGGCATATTTGGGGATTGAAACTATGCTGGCAGTTGTCTGCAAGACAGAAACCTGTGTTAATGCTCTGGAAACATATAATAGAGATGGCTCAGTAGATAAAAGTTCTGGTCTTCATGGACTTGGAACTTCTATTGGTAGGTCTTTGGACGATCCGTTTCTTGTCATTTGCCTAGAAAATATGAGGTTGGTGTTTTCTTCTATTTACTTGTTCTACAATTTAGGTTCACTTATGATTTTCCCCTTTGCTTCTTTCACTCTAATTGTCTCAAGTGTAGGCCATATGCTGGTAACTTCATAGCCGGTGATCAGCAAAGGAGGCTTGATCTTGTTAAACCAAAATTACCGAATGGGGAAACTCCACCTGGATTTCTTGGGTTTGCTGTAAATATGATTTATGTTGATCATATGAATCTTTACTTTGTTACAACTGCTGGGCATGGCTTGAGAGAGACTCTTTTCTATCACCTCTTTTCAAACTTACAAGTGTACAAAACCAGAGAAGACATGTTCCGAGCTCGTCCTTTAATAAGCAGTGGTGCCATTTCCTTGGATGGCGGAATAATAAGAAACAGGGTGGTTTTTTCTTTGGGCAATAGGTAAGACCCTAGCTTTGAAGATGTTACATTAAGACTGTCCAAAATTAGCTATGACTAGGATTTTCCTTGTGCCACCTTTATCTATGTACTCCATGGTGAATTTGGCTGCTGAACATTAACCTCCATAGATATAATTGCTTATGTAAACTCCCTTTGAAGTGGGGGGGGGGGGGGGGGCAGGAAAAAGAAAAAGAAAAAAAGTGAAAAAACAAACACGTGTTAAACACATACAGAGAGAGAGAGAAAACCTGGTATGCATTATGCATTGCTAAAGTTACAGTTGGTGGATATGCACCTTAGGCAAAGTCTTATTTGATACTTTTCTTAGATTTGATCCATTTTGTGGATTTTGCTTCATTCTTCAATCTATAATTTACGTATTCATACACTTCTGCATTATATCTGTAGATAAATCCCAGTAAGCAGCCTCTCACCCATTTAAATTCCCATCTACAGCTTTGTTTTCTAATGGGTTAGCTGGTGCTTTTTCAAATCTTTGTATGCAGAAAAGTCATAGATGTGAAGTTTCCTAAAATCTCAGGAAAGTCACATTTACTTTGCAACTATTCTGAAATTGAAAATAAACTGAAACAGTCAAGATGGGAAAAAGAGAGATTATTAGAAGATATGCGAAGAGAAGAAGTGTTATTGAACCAATCAAAGTACAACTATGAAGTAAAAAAGCAAGAGTTTGTTAAGTTTCTTGCTGACACCTCATCATATGCAGCTCAGGTAATACTTCAGTGAGTCAAACTCTAAATAGAATTTTTCTGAGATTTTTGTTCCTGTTATATGTTAGAGCCATAACTCAAGTGATATTTATGTGAAGAATATTTTTGCACGTGTATCAAACACGTAGTGCTAAATTTTGCTTATGCATTCATTGTGATTGTGTTATCATTTTTAACTGGATCTATTACATTAGAAACTTTTTTGGCTGTGATAAACTTGTATTATGTGGGCATATAGTTCAAATTAACAATTATAAATCCTTTTCTGCCATTCCCAGCAGTTGGCAGAGGTAGCATATAATTGGTTTCAAAACTAGAATTATTAAATTGCTCTGGTTGTTGGAGTGCTTTTATATTAACCACAGCTCCAGTATTTTGAGCCATTTAAAAACATAGTTATTGGCAAATGTATGCACACTTGTTCTTTTAGTGCAATTCATTTATATTGGTATCATTAGATGTGAGGTGAAAACAATGTTGTCGCAATCTCTGGAGGGTATTCTCAGCTTTAAACTATTTTTATTTTCTGTGGAGACTATTAGTGATCGATGCATCTTTTAATGATTTTGAACCTATTTGTTACTATTATGATTATATAATCATTGTAGAACATAATTTCTTTAGATATAATTTTCAATCTTGGTAACTTCCAGCACTTCTGAAGATTCTCAAACGCCCATTCTAGCCTTTTGTTCTTAATTGCCGGTTCGCTGAAAGAAGTTAGATGGATGGTTCTGAATTAATCATGACAACATATTGTACGCTCCATTAGTTTTCTTTGGTGTCTTAGAGACTTTTCTGAGTAGCATTTGTAATTAATTTCTTGTCAGCATTAGGGAACTTACTTTCTTCTTTTGTCCGGAAGACTGAACTTGCAGTATCGTCCAGATTCATAAACTGTTAATTAACAATTAATTTGCAAAATTGGTGTTTATCAGTTGAAGTTGTGGTAGCCATTGGGCGCCCTGTTGGTTTGTGTATTAGCTGATTGTTTCTGGATGTATTAAGATGATGCAGGTTTCTTTATTTGAATATATTATAACTAGGGTCTTAACTCAATGAGCATATTTTAGGCGCAAAAGTTACTAAAGTATATCTTATTTATATATTAATAGTCATTTATTTGGTTCTTGTTACATAATGGATAAAGCTCTGTGTACCACCAGGTTGGTCAGAATGGAAGAGAATTGACCACCCCAAGATAAGTCTTGGCGGAGGGAAGCTTCACTTGAAATGTGAGAATAGACACTGACAGCGTAGGAAGCTCAAAAAGTATGAGTTGCCAATCAAGCAGGCCTTTTTAGCTTTATTCTCTTTCGTGATTGTGTCTAGGTGGTGAATTATGTTAGATGGCAGGGCATGCGTATTCTTATGCCTAAGATTATCAATCTTAAAGTGGCAGTTGGCTTTTGTGTGGAAATTTTTTATGCATGCATTATCCACCGAGCCTGTGAAGGATGGATTTGACTGCAAAAGAGCTACTGGGAGCTGGTTTTTCCAGTATTATGCTCATGAAATTTACTTCAACAGTTTGTGTGCATTACTAGCAGTGGCTGCACTCTAGCGATGCATGTCCAATGACGCTAAGGTACTGGAAAAAGTTGTCATTGTCAATAAAATGATAATCTTTTGTCACCTAATAAAAGCGTGCGCGCACATATTTACCATTAGTATTTATTAATTATTATTTATAAAAAAAAAAAAAAAAAGTGAAAATGAAAGCAATTTTAGTAAAGAAGAGTTTTTATTCGGAGAGAAAAGAAGGATAAACCTTTTTTTTTCTGAGGGAAAGGGATAGAAAATTAAGTTTAACTAAACGTTATTGTTGTCATTTTTTCCTTTGTGTTCAAATCGCATAAAACAAAGATTATTTCAGAAATAAGATATTCCTTTTATTTTCAAACTCCTAATCACATTTCTTTTTAAACTCCTAATTTTTTTTTTCCTACCTGAACTTTATCGTTTTTTTTTTTTTTTTTTTTTTTTCTCTTTTATACTAAGCTATAATCAAAAGGGAGATAAAAGGAAACCTGGAAAGACAAAAAATGAAATATATCAAATTATCACTCAACAACTGTTACGCGATCTAGGAGATTTTGCATTTGACTTGTGATACATTGGAAGTGGACGAAAGTTATTAGACTCCCCTCTTTGGGGTACAAGAATGGCTGTAGAAATCTGTACAGAGGCAGTTGTTTACAGCGGACAGAGATCCAACCCAATACCTGGACGCTAAAGAATTTGGCTACCCTTCTCTACTTCTTTGGCTGTGTTGAGACTCGGCAGCTTTCTTCTGGGAGATCTTCATGGGATAAAGTTTGTTTCCAGCTGCAGTTCGGTCTTCTCTAATTGCCTTTCCTTTCTCTGAGTCTCTCATCCCCTCTCCTCCTTCGCCTTTAGTTTTAGGCATACCTGATTTGGGGGAATCCTGCAGTTTAACAACATCTGCTGACTTACGCAGTTTAGGATGAACTGCCTCTTTTTCGCCTCCTGGTGTGGTGCTTCTCCTGAGTAGTCCCTCTGATTTTGTGGGTTGTTTTACTAGTTTACTAGTTGGAGTTGGTTTTGATGTGGTAAGGACGTCGAGGGGTGTGTGTGGGATGTGCTGATCTTCTTGTGAAAGTTTTTGAGAGGTCACTTTTGAACCACCTCCTTCTTGATCGAAAAAGAGGACTTGCACCACTGTCCTCAACGGCAGCCGCTCATTTTTTACCGCATGAGAGCGTACTTGAGGAGATAACTTCTGGCAGTCCAAAATGCGGCACAGTTCCTTCTTATCTGCTTTCGTCAGGTTAGGATGCTCCTGCCAAAAATTTTGAAGTAAAGTGACTCTCCTGTACATGCTAATAATGCTACTTTTTTTTTTTTTTCTTTTTTTGAGGGGGAATAATGCTACTTAATTTTGCTACATATGTATATGGATTTATGTTATTTTTAATAAAAGGAATTAATATTGTACATGTTCACATCGATTTATATACATATATATATATATTACATTTATATATGCACCCTATTAAATCTTTTGGAATATATATATATAACCAGCAAAATATATATATATATATATATATGTATGCACACACATACACGTAGTAGTACGTACCCTGAGAAAAATGTTAATCGCCTTGTACAGTTCATCATGCTCAGGCCTCGCGATTTCGGGAACAGCTGCAGCTAGTGATACCACTTTCTGCACCGGCATGTTTACGTCTCTTGCAACCACTTGAAGATAAGAGTCGATTAGCTTTCCAACCTTTACAATTGATCTTGTTGATCTCCTTCCTTCTGATTTCCTTCTCCAATGCTGCCTCAAGAAACTTTCTAACATTGCCCGCACCAGATCAGTGTCGTAAGAGTGATGATCAGAAGGAAGCATCAGCTCATTCAGTGTTGCTTCCTCGAACTGCTGTCCTGATTTTCTCACCAGTTCTGCCTTCGTTGCTGGAGACGCCCCTAGGAGATTTGCTATCCTTAGGAGTCTCAGCAAGAATCCAATCGAAACAGATCCCGTCTCCGGTGGTATCATGCTAACCACCATTTCAAGAATTTGTTGTTTCCTATCCATTGGTTGTTCTGTATGATCTGCCGGGTAACTCTCTGTAGATCTACTAGTTGACATCTCTGGTAGCCAACGACATGCATAAACATGCAAAGCTTCACCTATAAGCTGGGGCGGCAGCATGTTTGTTGACCTCACAGCTGTAATAATGCATCTGAAAAGATCTATGTCAAGATCGGATATATCTTCTGTCCACCAGTCTCTTGGGACTGATGGGTGGCGCTTTCGTTGATACCCCGGTCTAGTGTAGGTATAAGACCACGTGACCTGCAAAGCATTCCCTCCGTTGAAATTAAACTGCAACAAGTCAGAGAAGGAAACCAAAAATAAAAAAATAAAATGGGACCTTTGAAGGAGGTTTGAGTATTTTCTCCACAACGGAGTCAATGCATCTTCTAATAATTCCAAGATTTTCGGACCATTCAGGCACCTGTCCAGTAGCCTGCAACGCAACAATGGAATCCTTCCAACCTTCGAGGATGCAAGAACTGAAGAAAGCCTCAAGCTTCAGGACGAAATTCCCCACCTCAATGGATTCGGTCATGCGGAGGAACTTTGCAGCGCAGAATGCAGATACGAAGTTGTGAGCACTGAGACTGATTGTGATACCATAGCAAAATTTTGCACATAGCTCAAACGCATGTTCTCCGCCGGGGATATCATGTAGATCAAGAGCAATATTGGCGTCATCAGAGTCAGAAGAAATTAGTCGTTGTAAGAGACCACACTTTGGAACAAGAGGAATCTGCAGAGATAACGGAATTGAAGATCTTATACTGATATATATCATCTGATCACAGGAGGACTTGCAAGCATGCAGTTCCATATATATAATTATATAGATAGATAATATGCACAGCACAGGTTAGAAGGTCATCTTAAAACTTAAGGTTTTTACGTACACTCGAGATCCCTCAATTTCTTAGATCATCCCAGTCCTCACAGGATATATTTGGGCTCTTAAACATGTTGAACAGAGACTAATTTACTGTTAATTGTGGATGATATTGACTACCATGGCCAAAACACAGTTTTGATTTCCAACATTCTTAAGACTAATCAAATTTTGCATGCATCTTCTTGAGAGTTTTGGTATCACAGAGAGAGTCCAAAAAGTAAGAATCAGCTAATTTATTTGGTCAGGGTGATTTAATTCCACACTTCTAATAAAGAAAGCCAATTTCCAGAATGCTTCTGCTTGTATCTTTAATTATAACGTATACCTTATGAAGAAGGTAAGTGATATTGTTGATGCTAATCGTGAGATCACTAGGAGCATCTGAAATGACAGTCCTGCAATTTCAGAATGAAAATTGTCTATAGGTATGTATATATACACACGTACAGAATATATAATAATCAATCTGAACATCCGTACCTGATAGCCTCTTCTGTGTAGAAGGTGTCTGGTCTTGTTCCAAGCTTCATAAACTTCATTTTGGGTGTGATTATATTCCATTAACAAAGATGTCAGCACGCGTGGTCTTGAACTTTTCTGCTACTTGTCAGTTGTAATTTTCTTAATGTGCATCATCCATTGATGTTCTCGCTAGATGCTGAGAATTAATTAATGACCATCTGTTGGAGGAAGTCAATTAAGTACAATACCGTCTACTACTATATATAATCAGTTGATGTTTTCTGCTACCAACACAACAAGCGCTTGAACTGGCCAGTTTCATATATGTGTATATATATATATACGGAGAGAGAGAGAGAATAGTTCTGAGGGGAGGGGATTTAGAACTGAAACATTCGGAAGTTTGCATGCAACAACAAAAAATAATAATAATAATATAAAAAAAAACTAAATAAATAAAAAGAGATGCAGGGAGCTAATTGGCACCAAGAATGAATGTTCTCATCCAGTGAGGATTCCATCTATTTAGTTGTTACTTCCTACATAGAGCCCTACAAAAAGGCATTCAGATGCAAAAAGAATGTTCTCCTACAAAAGCAGCACTAAGGACTTTTTTGCTGTCATGCACTTTGGGCGATCATAGATAAAACGGCCTTGGCAGCAATATATATATGTATATGTGTGTGTGCAGTTATCTGCTATCTTTCGTTCATGCAATTAATGCTTAATTACATATGCTTGTGAGCCCTTTACACAGTGAGTAGACAGACAGCGGTAACACAGAAGAGTATCGATTTTTCATTTCTGGCCCTGAATGTTTTCTCCTTTAACTCAAAACAACAAGTTGCAGCAGCCAACACACTTTTTAAAGAGGTCAGTTTTCTTAGATCCCAATGATTCCATGAGCATTCCTGGCCTTTACATCTCTAGGCTCCCTCCCTTGTTTACGTAAGTGCTGTCGCTTGGTTTCGTGGGATGGGAATTGGGTGTTCACTCTTACTATTCAGAGAGGTTGCTTTCTTGAATTTAACAAAAAGACATTGTTTGCATGCCTAACTTTGGCCATACGCTAGCTAATATTGGAATTAATATATTATATCTTGGAAAAGGGTAACTATGTGTGTACTATGATAAACGCAAGTTATATATATGGCAGAAGTTTGAGCTTCAAATAGTTAAAGAGAAACCGAAATAAGAAAAAGAAGAAGAAGAGATAGACAAAACCACCAAAATTAAAGGGCATGCAAGAAATGAAACCATATATATCATGAATTCGTTTATTCTGAAAAGAGAATCCCACTATATATTTTTATTCCAAAACGAAAAAAAAAAAAAAAAAAAAAGAAGAAAACTTTGCAGATCTTAATTTTGATGCAGAGTAACACAATCAGATACCCTCGGTGCAAGTATATAAAGAGAGTAAAGATACATATATATATATACACATATTGGTAAAAGAATGATCATGGATGTTCTTCCATTTGATTCAAGATATATACCCGTGCAGGTGGAAACTTCCAATTCATTCTCTGGAGGGCACAGCGAAGGAAGACCTCCATTGATGTGAAGGGATGTGTAGTTGCCAGGGTAAAAAAAACACTTGCTTGGATGCCCGTATATATATAACTTATAAAGAAGAGGAACCGACAGAGGGGCAATGAAGAAAAGAAAAGGATAAATAAAAAATGCAATATTTTCATGCACGTAATCATGCAAGAACTAGAAGGAGATGGAAGCAAAGAGGGAGCTGGGAAACACAAAGAAACCCTACATGCGGGAGATCTAGTCCCAGATGAGTGAGGGAGTACTAATTGGAGAAGCAGCAGCACACTCACCAGAGAGTGAAAGAGTGCTGCTGGAAACAGCCTTAAAATTAAACAGAGAAGAGACGGAACAATAAGAGAGATGGGAGTAGTCAACCTGGCAATGCGATCAAAAGCTCACACCATGATTAACTACTTGAATCGAGAGTGCAAAAGGAAAGAAAAGAAGCAAAATTATATTAAGCGGTCACTTTCCTGCGATTTCAATGTATACCATAATTTATATGTGGATTGATGTTGGTGAGCGTGTTGGACTAAACAGTCCCAGTCCTTAATTAGAGGAATTAATAATAGTTGATTTTTTTTTTAATTTATTTATTTAATTACCTTCAAACTCATAATTAATGGCTAGCTGTTAACTAATAGTAGTACTAATCAGTCAATA
>JAXGGT010000001.1:40708-66560 GCA_035583425.1 Marsdenia floribunda
TTAAAAAAAATCATTTAAAATATAATTAAAGGAAATTACATTTATGGAGGGTGAAGATATTTGTTGAAAAATAGTACATCCTATTTCGTGGCACCACTTTTAAGATTCCCATATTTTGGAAAAGGAAACGACATTTATGAGAATAGCCATAGGATTTACCAAAAAACAAAAAAAAATGAGAATAGCCATAGGATTACGACTTCTATTCTCTCGTTGTCTTATTTCACGTGTATTGAAACATAGAGGGAGAGAAGAAAAAAGACAAAGTTATAAAAGTAAAAAAGAAAACCCAATAATAAAAGTAATCAAATGAAATGAAAAGTAATATACTATTAATAATGTTTCCTTCTATTTATTATCACAAAAAATTTTACCTTTTTTTTTTTAATCTAAAAATATTAAAATATTTGTATTTTTTTTCTTTTAAAAAAATAATTTTTAATTTTTAAGTATATAAAAGATAGAAAAATATTTAATAAATATTAATTAAGATAATAAATTAAATTAAATGATATATATATATTTTTTTTTAATTTGACTGTATATAACGATTTTGCATTTGTAAAACATAAATAAAATAATAAAAACACATAAAATATTTCGATGTAATTGAAATATATTGTATTAATTTAAAGTGTGAGTTATAAATCTTTATCTAATCATTTTTGGGCTTAATCTAAAGATAGAATGAAATTGGAAGGGGAAGAGTCAGATATGATAGAGTTTCACACCTGTAAGATCTTATTATTTATAGAAGAAAAGATTTGTCGTATCGTCATGTGTCAGCATATGATTTGTTGTAGTGATAATAATAAAAAATTATTGATAAAAAATAATAAATAATCAAGTAAAATTTTATTTATCACTTAATTAATATTAAATTACTTTTACAAATTTTTACTATGATAACATAGATAATAATGTTCTCAAATAAATTTTGAGTCTGCAAGATTAGAGACAATAAAAATACGGGTAAATAAATTTATTAAAATATGTGGGTACAAATCTCTTGCAATTTTTTGAATTTGTGAAAAAGACCCTCCGATTCTTCTCTTCAGCAGGAAACGCCAATTTGTTGACGATGCCCTTGATTTTTTGGATCGAACAAGATTTGGTGACAAACACCAGATCTGAAGAACGCCTCGAAGAACATTTCGAATATTTGAAGAACGCCTCGAAGAACTCCTTGAATATTTGAATAAGACTCGAAGAACGCTTCGAATATTTGAAGAAGACTCGAACTTTTGGAACTCCTCTTTTGAAGTTTGGATTTTCTCCGATATTGATCTTGATGTATTCTGATGATGTATCCGTTGATGTGTGTAACCCTGATGTAGCACTCTATTTGTAGGCCAAGGTTGAACAAAATTTAGGTAAACATTTTCATATTTACATGGTAGAATATCTTCGAGATATATTTAGGTACAACTCTTTATTGTCAAGATCCTTAAAAAAAAAAAAGAATTAGGAAATTGCCAAGATCTACAAGATATTCAAGAAATATCCAGAGAAGAATTAGGCAATTTTCTCAAAGTCTTTCAATTAGGGTTATTCTCCAACTAATTCACGAGCCTATGATATATTGGATTGATATGATCTTTACCCAAGATTGTATTTCACATGGCCCTTTCACAAATAATCTAAAATAATTGGACTTCTATGGACTTTATTTAAATTATCAAGACTAAACATTTTTCTAATAGTCTTGATTAAATAAATCATTTTTTTTTCGCCAAAATTCCTTTGTCTACAAATGCCCCCGAGGGACTTGTCGACAAGTGCGATTCTAGAGCATGAAGGTCGATGAGTCTTGACAAAAAGGACTCACTTAATTCTCCTTCAAGTTGGTAGAAGAAGAAATCATTCCTTCTAGAGCTGAATCTTGATCTTGAGCCAAGGATGTTGAACTTTCTTTAGATTTGATAGAGAAAAGAAAGCTTATTCTTTGACGAAAGACACATTGAAGTTTGAATATTCATTGATTCTTTTCATCGTGGATTCGAGGGCCTTTTGGGTTTAATCTTGATCTTTTGATTTGATTTTTCTGAGGTTGTTGGACTTGATCTCAGCATAGAATTGATTTCGTAGGTTATTGAGGCTTGATCTCGATAAAGAATCTGTTAGAACTTCATTAATTCTCTTTTGATGTTTTTTTTTTTTTTTTTTTTTTTTTTTTTGTGGCTTTAGGGTTGAACTTGTTACTTTATATATGATTTTTATTCGAGCGAAGACCCTAGGACTTAATATCGATATGGATTTTGTGGAGATTTTGTTGTTCACAGTTTCAACTCATGCGGGCCAAGAGCATCCTTTTTTACCAACTTAGACTTGTTGGGGGTGTCTTTAGCGATTTAACCACGTACAACACCTTTGGTGGTTGTCATCCACAGTTTTAACTCATGCGGGCCAGGAGTAACTTGCAGTTTAAGCTCGTGCAGTCAAGGAGTCTTCATTTGGATTGACTTTATTTGTAGATAGTTTTACTCGTATAAAGGAGTCTTCATTTGAATGCTTGACTTAATATATGTAGATAGTTTATTCTCATATCCAAGAGTCTTTATTTGAATACTTGACTTCATATACGTAGATAGTTTATTCTCGTATCCAGGAGTTTTCATTTGAATGCTTGACTTCATATACGTAAATAATTTATTCTCGTATCCAGGAGTCTTCATTTGAATACTTGACTTCATATATAGATAGTTTATTATCGTATCTAGGAGTCTTCATTTTCATTATCTAAAGAAGAACTGCCCCATTTGCAACAATACTTACCTCCGTATAATGTACTCATGTGGCCAATTCTTCAAATGTTTTAGGCATAATTCCTTTTAGAATGTATTGGAGCTCCCAATGCATGCCTTGAATACAAATTTCTATGGCGGACTTCTCACTCAAACGATCTCGACAATTGAGGTTTAAGTTCCTCCATCAGTTAATGTAGCCAACCACGAGCTCATCCATCCATGGGTGAGAATCGTTAACTCCAGCATGCTAACAACACGACGAGTGCTGTAGAAGCAGTTAAGAAATTCTTACTCAAGTTAATCCCAACTATTGATGGAGTTAGGCTCAAGGTTAATATACTAATCAAAAGCATTTTCATTAAGTGAACGCACAAATTGCTTCACTAAGAGATCTTCATACATCCCAGCATTGTTACATGTCTCGACGAAATGCGCCACATGTTGTTTTGGGTTTTCTTTACCATCAAATTGTTGAAACTTTGGTGATTGATATCCAACAGGCATTCTCATATTGTTAATCCTTTGTGAGTAAGGTTTGACATATGTGAGAATGAACTTATTGCCACTAGCTTCCCATTTGTCTTTTATCGTTCTCATAATGAAGTCCTTCAATTGATCAATAGGAATCAATCCATCTGAAGAGATTTGTATTTCTTGGGTTTTCTTTGAATCCTCCATTTCATCTTGAGCCTCGAGATCCTTTGGAGAAGCTCAACTCGTCTCCCTATTTTTTTTCAATTCGATTCATCAATTGAGCGATTGACTCGTCTTGTTATTGGGAACGCTTGGCAAGAAATTCCACCAATTTTATGAGGTGATCCAATTGATCTTCGATGTTTGAATCACTCATCATCATAACGGGAGCCATCGAGAGAGTAGTTGACTCCTCATGATTGGAAGGTTTTAGTTGAGGATCTCCACCGGGAGATGAACGAGTAGATCCAGTGTTTGAAGTGTTGTCATCTCCTTTGAGACTGCATTCTTTGTCTATTGAAGATGACATCTTTTGATTGACCTCAATATCATTATTGAGCGACTCGTTTGCAGCCTCGTCATATGAAGCATTGTTTGTCTTGCTCCTTGTTGTCATACTATGAATGGAAGCTACACCAACAATTGTGGAAAGAACACCTCCTTTGCTATTAATTGCTTTGAATGAATAGGCTTTGACATCTCGCTCCTCCAAATCATCGATGACATAACTTGCAGATGATGTTGATCCTTGAAGAGAAGAGACGGGAGGCGGAGATAGCCCTATTGGGCGTGCCAAAATTTGTTCTCTCAAATAAATTTTGAGTCTGCAAGATTAGAGACAAGAAAAATACGGACAAATAAATTTATTAAAATATGTAGGTACAAATCTCTTGCAATTTTCTAAATTTGTGAAAAGGACCCTCTGATTCTTCTCTTCAATAGGAAACGCCAATTTGTTGACGTTGCCCTTGATTTTTGGATTGAATAATATTTGGTGATAAACACCAAATCTTTTGTTGTTGAAGCCTCCTCAACTTATTTGATGAATAACGCCTCGAAGAACTCCTTGAATATTTGAAGAAGACTCAAAGAATGCCTCGAATATTTGAAGAAGACTCGAACTTTTAGAGCTCCTCCTTTGAAGTTTGAATTTTCTTCGATATTGATTTTGATGTATTTTGATGATGTATCCATTTATGTTTGTAACCTTGATGTAGCACCCTATTTATAAGCCAAGGTTGAACAAAATTTAGGTAAACATTTCTATATTTACATGGTAGAATATCTTCGAGATATATTTAGGTACAACTCTTAATTGTCAAGATCCCGAAAAAAAAAAAGAATTAGGAAATTGCGAATATCTACAAGATATTCAAGAAAGATTTAGAGAAACATTAGGCAATTTCTCAAAGTCTTTCAATTAGGATTATTCCCCAACTAATTCATGGCCACTAATATGTTGGATTGATATGATATTTGCCAAATATTGTATTTCACTTGACCCTTTCACAAATAGTCTAAAATAATCAGACTTCTATGAACTTTATTTAAATTATCAAGACTAAACATTTTTTTTAATAGTCTTGATTAAATAAATTTTTTTGGCCAAAATTTCTTTATCTACAAATATATATTTAAATTTGATGATTTTTTTAAATTTGAAAATTACAATGATAAATTAAAATAATTATATTTTTAAATTTTCTTTTTTAGTTTTGAGATTTTTTAGTTTGTAACTAATAATCTTTGGTCAATAAGGCGTATTTCAATTGATAGCAATCTCATTTATGATTCGAGAAGTCATGAATTCGAAATATGATAAACACAAAAATGCCACAAATTTTCAAACAAAAAAGTAACTAATTATCTCTCACATTAGTACATTACATCATAATAAACGTGGAGTTTGTCTATATTTTTAAAATTAAAATTTTTATAATTAACCCACTTAAAAAAAAAAAAAAAAAAAAAAACCCTCTATTGGGAAAAAAAAAAAAAAAATAAAATTTGTCCGCCCAAGAATACGGGGTGAATGAACATGTGTTCATCCGCCGGCCGCCACGGTACCTGATTCTGAGTTCAGGGGCAGACTCTCTACGTTCGACGCCTAACTTTCAGTTCCGATTTTTCCAATTCAAGATGGCTATGGGTGCCCAAGTCCCTGATGCACAACCAGAATCAGCCTCACCTCCTAAGCTTCTCACTCCACACAGCGTTAGCCAACTTGTCGATTCGGTTGATGCTTTTCTCTTTGACTGCGATGGTGCCTATACTGCCTACTCTTCCTGCACTCCGTCTTATCTCATTCTCACCATTTCACCGTTCTCTTCTCTCACTTGGAACTTACCTTTATCAATTTCACAGGCGTGATCTGGAAGGGTGACGTTCTCATCGATGGCGTTCCGCGTACTCTGGATATGCTGCGTTCGATGGTAGTGATATCTCTCCTTATTTCCCTCCTCCCTGATTTTCAATGATAAAAAGTACTCTCCAATCCAATGAGGCTCGTAACATTACAACAAAAGACTTGAAGATTTTGCTTGCCCTTTTTAAGCCATAGCTTTTAGTCATATCTGCCTGGTTAATATTTAACTCCTATTTTTTAACTAAATAGTCAAGAATGATGAATAATTGAATCCTCTAGCGAGGCAAAGCCCATTTTTGTGTTTGCTTTTATGTTGAATAAGGAGTTGTGTTAAGACTGTTGTTGATATTTTTAGATATTAAAACTGTTATATCAGACTTGTTAAAACAGTTAGTTATGTTTGTTGGCAGTAGATATTATAGATATTGTACATAGCAGCTGTTATTTTACACTGCTATAAATACATATCCTGTATGCACTCTTTTATGATGAATAGAGTTTTCCATTCTATATGAATTTTCATTACTTGTTCATGGTTTCATTACTTGTTCATGGCTTCATTACTTGTTCATGCTTTCAAGTTGTCTTTATAGGGAAAAAAGCTGGTGTTCGTCACAAACAATTCCACAAAATCAAGACGGCAATATGCCAACAAGTTCGAATCTCTTGGAATTTCTGTCACAGAGGTTTGTTTAATCAATAAATTTTCATTTCAGCATTATATAGTTTTTGCATACCTTAATGTTCTCCGGCAATTGGCAGGATGAAATATTTTCATCTTCATTTGCTGCAGCCATGTTCTTGAAAGTTAATAACTTTCCCAAAGAAAAAAAGGTATGTTTTCTATGTTGGAAAACTATAAATAATTCACAATATTTTTATTTTATTTTATAATCTATCTTATCTTTTAAATTAGATGGATGAATTTTACTCCCCTTTTACTCAAAACAAAACAGAAAAAATCCTCTGTTCTCTTCTTACTCTTACTTGTTTCTATTCGTTTTATCTTTAAATATTCTTCTCATAAATCATCTAAAAGCTAGGATTGTTTTATTGAAATTTACCCTTCCAATAAGGGAAGGGCTTATTTTATCCTAACGAGATTTAATCAAAATAATTGTTTAGGAGAGAGTCCAAGCGGAGTTATCAATATTCTAACATTCTTTTGCTCTAAAAGCATTTCTCCAATCAAAAGTGAGTTATTTTTAAGTGACCGAGCAAAAAATTCAGGCAGAGCACTCCAAAGATATGTAATTTCAACCATATCAGAAAGCATCTAACTCCAATTATTTTACCAGGTTTACGTAATAGGTGGTCAGGGCATATTGGATGAGTTGGAGTATGTAGGTTATACTGGTCTTGGCGGCCCGGTAAGTTTCAATTTCTTATGATTCTGTTTGTGCGTGTTACCTTGTAACTGATCCAAAAGAACAGTATTTTTGTTTCGTTTACATTGAGCTCTTGTGGGCTAAAAAAGGCTTTTTCTTGTGGTGCGCTTACCTGAGGGATAGACAGAAGTACGGCCAAAGAATTAACTTCTGATCATTCCTCAAAAAGAGTTGGTTATTTCTTGATTACTGTGACAATCAATTCGGGATTGTGGTTGTGGAGGGTGATATTCATTCTGTGACTCAGCCAGTTACCATAGATTGAAGTTTTCAGATGGCTTACGGAATTTTTCTGAGAAACTGTGTATCTAAACGGGTTTATGCTTCTATTTATTTCCATGGATATTCAAGCTTTTACTGAATGAATATGTAATCTTTCTGTAGGAGGATGGGAAAAAGACAGTGGAATGGAAGCCGAACTATCTTTTTGACCACGATAAGAGTGTAGGGTAACATCTTACTGTTAAATGATACAAGACATTTTATATAGCAGTTTGATTAAGAAAATGTGATTTCTTCCCCCAGGTTGGCGCTGTTGTAGTGGGACTCGACCAATATATAAACTATTACAAGCTGCAGTAAAGTTCTTATTCCCTGTCCTACCATCCATCTATTAACATTCACTTATTGGATAACATATAGCATACGATGAAGCATTAAATAAATTGGCCTCAGAGTGGTAAACTTCTCTTATATAGTTAATCAGGCTCTTGCATATGTTTATTGCTTTTGTTTTTGTATACTTCATAAATACTTGCCGGTCTTTCACTTGCATTTAGTATAGGAATGTGTATCTGTTTGTCAGATTGACTTTCTTCTTTATGGCAGGTATATAACACCTACTCTTTTTTACATGAAAGGTCAACACCTTTCATTTATGCCTGTAATTTTTTTTTTTGGTGGGGGTGGGAGGGGTGACTTTTATATCATGACTTAAAAGAAACCCAGAGTTTTCCATCAGTTTCTTCTTAATGAGAGAAATCACATAAATGGTGAACTCTTTTATATTTTCCATAAGAAGATATGAAGCTATGACATTAAGAATTAATTTGGACAATCATTTTTTATTAAAAAAAAAAATTGTAGCTAAGTTTTGGTGGAAAACAAAAATAAATATATATATATACTTTTTTGAAATTGGGATGATTTAAATTTAAAATTTTTATAGTTAAGTATTACAAAGTATAATTAACACACTCAAAACTTTACATTTGTTTTTGGAAGAAAAGCAAAATGAATGGACAAGAAATCAGATTTTGATTTGGTAATTCGATAATTCGTCCAGTAAAATACATGTGGGAGTTAGATAGAGCGAGGGTTAACTGTAGTGATCACATGCAGGTATGGAACTCTATGCATACGTGAAAATCCAGGATGCCTTTTCATAGCAACCAACCGTGATGCTGTGGGGCATATGACAGATATGCAAGAGTGGCCAGGTAATTCTTGAAATTCAATAGACACAGGACAGGTTAGTATGATTTTCAGAGGGGGTTTCTTGGTTGCAGGCGCAGGTTGTATGGTGGCTGCAGTTTGTGGATCCACTCAGAAAGAGCCTATCGTAGTTGGGAAACCATCGACATTTCTGATGGACTACTTGTTAAAGAAGTAAGTATGATCTCGTCTTTAGCTGAGAACAACTGCTTTTGTGCAACTTTGATCGTGGAGAGGGTGGACTCTGAAACTGGGAGACATACAGAGTCAGACTGTAAGAAGTAGCCAGGATTCTTGAGTTAGCTTATTTTATTTCAATCTTTAATTATCATTTTCAGGTTCAACATCCCCACTTCGAGGATGTGTATGGTGGGTGATAGACTTGACACTGATATCTTATTTGGACAGAGAGCAGGATGCAAGACACTTCTTGTTCTTTCAGGTCAAGTTAATTCCGAAATTTTGCACTTTGATGAGGACTATATCATACACGTTCCTGGTGAACTTCACACTGAATTTCTAAAACATTTGCAGGTGTGACAACTTTGTCAATGCTTGATGATTCTGCAAACCAAATCCAGCCAGATTATTATACCAGGCAGGTGTCTGATATTCATGGACTATTTGTAGAATGAGTGAAACGATGAAATTCATTCATGTTATTGGTAGTAGTACATTTTTCTTTCACAGCACAACGGAAAGCAGAAGGCTTCCCATTAAGTTGAGTAAACAGAGATAATGGGGGCTTGATTCTTTTGTATGTCATGGTAGAAGAAGAGGTGGGAACATTCTTCTTTTGTCCAGGGACTGGGTTTTGGCTGAAAAATGTAGGAAGAGGCCGACCCAGAGAATTTGATTTCATAAATTAGGAGGTTTAATGGCGTGACCTTTGGCAGATTGGCATAAATAGTTCCCAAATAATGGCCATTTAGTCTTCAGATTATTTTAAATTGTGTGGGATTAATTTTTCCACTCAAAATTTCTATTAAATCACTGTTTACATCCAAATAAAAAAAAAAAAAAGTCTAAAGACATTTTTATCCTTTCAGTTTTCAGAGTAAAATATATATGTATATATTATAAATATTCTTCTTTTTCTTCTTCTTCTTCTTCAGTGTCCCAGAAACCATTTCATCAAACCCTGTTGTAGCTTCTGCAGGTGTGCACACTGACCTCACTGCTAGGAATAGCATAAGTCAGACTAATATGGAGATTCTCTGTAAGGGGAAAAAGTACTACCCATTTCATATAAAGAAGTTGATGTGGTAAACCAGAAAATAGAGATGAAATAATGATATACCAGCGTAGATTCTTCCAACTCCTCCAGAGTGATTACCTTTTTGAGCAAGGAACAGACAAGGGACTTTCTTCCTGTATCAATCTCCAATGATAAAGTTAGTCAACTTATATGAAGGAGGAAATATATGAGATATGTGTAAAAATAAAGAGAGAGAGAGAGAAAGAGTGTATTATCTGATAAGACGCCAATCCCTTTGAATGAAAAGAGGACTTCCCTTTATAGCGGTTTTTCGTTGTATCTCGAGATTGGTGAGTGGTTGACAAGTGTCCGTTGTCACTTCTTGATCTCACATTTTGATGCCACACGTCCTATCGGTGGACTTCAAATTATATTCCAAAACAGAAAACTTTTAACCCACTTGCACATAGGTGTCAGTTGTAGCCGGTGCATGTCAAGGCTGTCATGTCAACTCAGTCTCAACCGTGTTCAATACAATTCAGTTCATTTGGTCAATGTGGTCAAGTATTACTCAGGTAACCTGCATGATTCGACCTCGACCTTGAGAGATGGGTGGGATGTAAGACCTGCAATGAGGATCGGCTTCCCACCTCACTCTTTCATCATAGATACTCTTTCTCGGCTCTCGAGTATGTTGATGTCGGGATAAAGAATGCGAGGTCTAACACTTCTATTTTTCTTAATCCCTTTTTACATCATATTAGCCGTTCAGAACCTCTCACTCACCGAGGCTCCTGCAATGTCTAGCTTCTCCAGATAAATAAATCACATCATAATATGTAGGTCCCTAATGATTTGTTTTCCCTCGTTTGTAGTTTGGAAAACTAGCCTATTCAATCCCTAAAGTATTGCATTTTCGCCTATTAGGTCCATATCTTTTTTTTCTACCTATTAGATCCTCATAGTTTTTACGGGCAACCAATTTGGTCCTTTTGACCAATAATTCAAATCTTAAACATTGTTTTCAAAGCATCTCCACTGTTACTTTTCTTGAAATTATTGTGTAAGTGTTTTACACAATGTCTATGCTCAGATCTAGGCAACAATTGTGGCCTGAATTATTGGTCGGAAGGACCTAATTAGTGGCCTATAAAAATTATGAGGACTTATAGGCAAAAAAAATAAATAAGGACCTAATTGACAAAAAACCACAACTTCAAGGATTAAATGAGCGAATTTTCCTTCGTAGTTCATATAAATGGATTTCATCATCTATATATATATGAATTAAGGAAATAATTTCATCATCCAAAATCAATCACAAAAGGATGCATAAGTTGCTACCTATTTCGATTGATTTGAAAGAATCACTGGCAGTATATTACATCAACAAAGAAGAAGTAACATGAAGAAGAATATATATATATATATATATTTATTTTGAAAATTGAAAAAATAAAAATACTTTGGGAATTATTTATACCAATTTGCCCGTGACCCCTTTTGATGATTGGGTTTTCATTTTTGAATGGTTGGTTTGACCAGATAAGAAAGAGGTTTCTGAACTAGTGCTGGCTTTGGTTGGTGAGTCAAAGAAGAGGTCAATGTAATTCTATTATACCCAATGTTGGTGTTGGAGTGCCACCACCCTTCCCACCCCTCAATCTTCATGAGATGATGAAGAAATAAAGAAAGATTTTTTTTTTTTTTTTTTTTTTTGATAATTAATAAATAAAGATATTTGGACAAAATATGTTTTGTATATTTCATTGTGTGCTTGAAAGTATATATAATATATATAGAGAGAGAGAGAGAAAAATTTCTACACAATCCCAAAAAAAAAAAAAAAAAAAATCTCCAATGATATAAAGACATTTCTTTACAAGTTGATGGTGAATGGGATTTGACTTAGAATTTGTCCATTTGTTTTGGAGATTGTAGGGTTACGCGGGGGATCAATAATGGAAATACCCCCACCTACGCGCCTTTCCGCTTGGTGGTGTATTGAGCAAAGGGAGTCCTAATCCTACCATTACTGACTACGCCCTTTAGGAATTTTCTACTTGCTTTCCTTCAAAAAATCAAAGAAACGCGAAGATCCAATTTCGGCTACATGTATAAATGCTCATCTACTACTACATTATTCATACCTAAAAGTTTTTCCTTCTCTTCTGGATTATTCATTCATTTTCCTTCATTTCATTTCATAAGTTCGGATAAGACCAATCCATTTGTTCAACAGAATGCAGCGACCGCTCATCAAATCTATTTTCCTCCTTACCATCGTTTACCTCCTCCTTACATCTGCATTAGCAAGACGAGGAGGCGGAGGAGCCCGGCGCGGCGGTAGTAGTAGCAGCAGCAGAGGCGGCGGCGGTAGTACCAGCAGCAGCAGAGGCGGCGGCGGCGGTAGCGGTAGCAGCTACACCCGTGGAGGCAATGCTGGTCTGATTCGGCCTATTCCAGTACCCAGAGGTCATACGCCCGGAAGCTCAGCGCCTCATAGCTTCTCCTTTAAGTGGCTCTACGCCGGCGTCTCTTTGTTGGTTCACGTTTCGTTTCTCCAGCTGATCATGTAAAAACTGTGTTAGTTAGGAGATCATTGCAGCAAAATGCGTTCTTACTAGTAGTATTACAATTCTTTCATTCATTAAAACACAAGATGTATACTACAACTGTAGATAGGTGGTAATGGATTTCAATTGTAATAATATATTTTATAACTATCATTTGCCTTGTATTATAGTGTATTTCCCTTCAAGTGATTAGTAAATTCTTCTTCTTCCTCTTTTTTTTTTTTTTTTTTTTTTTTTTTTTTTTTTTTTTTTTTTTTTTTTTTAAAAAAAATTCAAAAATTGGTGTGAATATTGGAATTATTGTTGTTTCTACCATTATGATTAGAGCTTCACTGTAGTAAATTAACATCAATGGTTCTTTGTGGGGACAAAGCTGATTGTTTGCTGGGTCAACTTGAATTTTCATCCTTCTTTGCCTGAGGTGGATATTGAGTGGCATGTCATTTTTTTATTGTTATTTATTATTATTTTGTTATGTTGAAGGTCAAATGTGGATGAATTATTTTATTTATTTATTTATATTTTAATGTATAATTCTAATTTTGTTTGAATTAGGAGTAATTACTTTAAATTATTTTGTAATTTGTATATTAATTTAATAGCTACATAAGAATTATTTGTTAAAAAAATAAATTATTTTATTCTCAGCAATTTTAGTAATTTATTTAATATTACTTGTCAGGTTTAAAATCCTAAATTATTTTATGAAAATTTTAAATAGTATTTAATTTCCTAAGAAAAATTTTAAACACTTTTAGTCTTTCTTTAAAAAAGAGAAAAAAAAAAAAAAAATGGATGAAATGAAAATTGAGTTAACCTAATATATTTGTGTGGTTGAAATTATAACTCTATAGTAAACCAGAGGAGAGGAGAGGTTTTGTGATTACATAAAACCTGAGGGGGAAAGTGTGCAAATATCTCTGAGGCTTTGAGCTCCTCAGCCAAGCTGGAAGGCCTGAGATTATCTGCAAGACCAAAGGGAAAGGTTTTATCTACTATCGCCAGCTCGCGTCTCCCTTCCCTTCAAAGTGGTTTCCTCTCGCAAGTATTAGCTTTAGCAGCGGAAAGGCGATAAGGATTTCGTGGGGCTTCTCCTCTGTCGATGTCTTAGCGTACTTCGGTCTCCGGGTACTTTTCTTTGCTCGTATTTCCTTTCTTTCGAATTTTTTTCATCTCTTTTGCATCTGAGTTATATGCACCGGTTCCCTCCTCTCGATGAGTTTCTTCCTGTCAATTTTTAAATTTTAACCATGTCATAGTTCGTCGAAACATCTGGATGCGGGCCTGTTGAACGTGGGATTGGAAACTTGGCATTGATTTCATGGACTCTAAATCTTTCATTTTTTTTTTTCCTTCTTTGTTCTTATGATATTGCACATTTGTAGGATTTATGCTAAAGACTTTGCTTGGGGTACACTTGTCGTCGAATTTTGGGCTCTTTGTGATGTTACATCTATCCCCAATTAGAAGCTGGTAGATTCCGTATGGATATTACGCCTAAACTCTTTGAGCTCTAGGTTTATAATTGAGTTCTGGGTTGTCCGCCTTTTGATTATTCTTGCCGTAACTCAAAAAGGTTATGGTGTTTCTACAACTCTTGCTTAACTAACAGATTATCCTCTATTGATTACCTGCTATAATGCGAGTGTTGCATTATCCGTGCCACTTTTGCTACAATATCCTTTTCTGCTTACTGTGATATCTTGTAAACTTGAGCTTTGATGACTTATTATTATGATTTCTATATCATAGCATATTCTGGTGGGGTATAGTATAAATTTGCAAGCATTACTTGGCTTACAGGGTCTTGCTACGCATGAAGTCTCTGGCTATAATTATCTCTTGATAGTTGCTAGTCTATTTTCTTGTCCCAATCAATGACTTGTTTGAGAGTATTTTCATACTGCTAATTTACCTCCTCTTCCTCATTTTGGTTCAGTTCTGATTTTCAACTCTGGAGAAGAACATGAAAATAATAAACTACAGTAGCCTTGTGAAACCAACACTTCTGCTGGTGCCTTATGAGTTACCTGCTGTTAAATTGGGTCGGCACCAACTGTTTTCTTCTTCAAGTCAATGCATTTTTAGTTATAGTGAGAAGAGGAATGGATTGATGACACGATTGCACTGCTCAGTTGCCAGTAGAGCACTTTCTTCTAGTTCCATAGACATCTCTGTCTCCAAGGCAGATTTATTTAATGGGAGTAAGAGTCAGAAGAATTCTTCCTCCTTGTACACTCATCCCAGTTTATTAGAGATAAAGAATGAGAGGATTGCCAATCGTGCTAGGGTTTATGACTTCTTGAGGGGGATTGGCATTGTACCTGATGAGCTTGAAGGGTTAGAGCTTCCAGTAACTGTTGAAGTTATGCGCGAACGTGTAGACTTTCTTCACAAATTAGGATTGACGATTGCAGATATAAATAATTATCCACTTGTTCTGGGTTGCAGCGTAAAGAAAAATATGATCCCTGTCCTTGATTACCTGGGCAAGTTAGGTGTCAGAAAATCTACTTTTACAGAATTCTTGCGCCGCTACCCACAAGTTCTGCATGCCAGCGTTGTGGTAGATTTAGCACCAGTTGTTAAGTATCTTCAAGGAATGGATATCAAACCAGCTGATATTCCACGAGTTCTGGAGAGATACCCTGAAGTACTGGGATTTAAACTGGAGGGGACCATGAGTACCTCAGTGGCGTATTTAGTTGGAATTGGGGTAGCTAGAAGAGAAATTGGTGGTGTTTTAACTAGATTCCCAGAAATATTAGGGATGAGGGTTGGTCGTACAATCAAACCACTTGTGGAATATTTGGAAATTTTGGGAATACCGAAATTAGCCGTGGCTAGACTGATAGAGAAGCGTCCTCATATTCTTGGATTTGGCCTTGAAGAAAGGGTCAAACCAAATGTCAAATCCCTTTTAGATTTCAATGTCCGGCAATCATTGCTCCCTTCAGTGATTGTTCAGTATCCTGAAATTATTGGAATTGAAGTCGACACGAAGATTCGCAGTCAATGGGATTTTCTTAGTTCCATTGTTGATTTTAGTCTGGAAGATTTTGGGAGAGTTGTGGAGAAGATGCCACAGATAGTTAACCTCAGCAGAAGGCCTATAGTGAGGCATGTGGATTTCCTCAAGGAATGCGGTTTTTCCCCAGAACAAGTGAGAAAGATGATAGTGGGGTGCCCCCAGCTGCTTGCTCTAAATCTTGACATAATGAAACTGAACTTTGATTACTTCCAAAACGCAATGGCTAGGCCATTGGATGACTTGGTTGCTTTCCCAGCCTTTTTCACCTATGGACTTGAATCAGCAATAAAACCAAGACATGAGATGATTGCAGAGAAGGGCTGGAAATGCTCCCTTGCTTGGCTACTTAATTGTGCTGATGAGAAATTTGAGGAGAGGATGCAATATGATACTATTGGCATGGAAGAGGTAGAAGTCGATTCGGCCTTTGATATGAGTACATTGACCAATCCAAGAAGTGACGAGTCAACTTCTGATTTCGAGGATGACAGTGACGGCTGATATACCCCAAATGATAACATCTAGGATGGTTAAATTTGTTAGTCGAGGAAACATTCTGAATTGATGGAGAGCTGTTTTTAGTGTAAATACGTAACTGAGCCTTATGTGAAAAGGAAGCTACATTATCAGACTACTTCAAACAGCAGAGGTTCTACAAAGGGCTTTGGGGTCACGAATTGTTAGTTGCCCCAGAATAGGGACAGTATTTGAGTTGAAACCATGACTGGGGCTTTACAAAGCGCATGGATTTCAGGTTGACCATTTGTGTTGCATGGGAAGTTTTCCGGATCTCTAAACTCTTAGTTGGATATGCATGTTTACATTAGTGAAGTTGTATGAGTTAATTATCATCAAATAACTAATTGTATGGAAACAGAGTGAACTGAATTTGGAAGTTAGTTTTAAAGCTTCAAGTTAGCGGCATGAAATATCATGTCCCTGAAGCAAATATCAGCATTCTCAGGTTGAGAAAGATAAGTTACCTCAAATTTCTGGCCACTTAATCTTGAATTTTTTTGTGAAAAGACACAGGAAGGAAGAGAGAAAGGGTGATGGCTTCATGGAACAATACATGTAAAGTTGAAAAAGTTGGAACACTTGGGTACCAGATTAGAAACTTGGATCAAATTTTCTGTACAAGGTTAACCTTAAATAGTTTTGGTTGGCTGATATTGCCATCCGCCCTTGACGTGTATGTCTTTGTTTGTGGATGTGAGAGAGTGGGGGCACAGACGGCGAAAGAAGGAATGGGAAATGCAGTAGGGAAGTTTATTTACGTCTCTTGGGGGCGGATGGTAGTCAAGTCAATGATTTCTGCAGGTCACTGATTATGGATACATCCAGTTGCAGCAATGTAGATAAAGATGATCTGACCCTTTTGTTTGTCTTTTAACGAGTATGGATCACTCACCTCCCAGGGAGTGGGACAAGGCATTGACACTTAAAAATAATTTATACAGCTCGTACCCAGGTTGGAAAAGGCACTAGACAAGCAAACTCTGGTGTTTTGGAAAGGATTCAAAATACAACAACCAGTAGCAGAAACAGCTCGGCATCCCATATGTGTATGAGTATCTCAAAAATCAATAAACCAATCAATAATATAGAAACCTGTATGCAAACTGCATCTCTTCCCCAGGTTAACGTTAAGACGTACGTGCCATGTGACTTGATTCGGTTGGAGCAAGCAGTGTAAACAAATCCTATCCAATTATCGACAAACTACTTCAATGTAGGATAACCAGCCATAGTTATGCCTCCATCTTTCCTCTCTCTACTCAGCATCAAAGAATTAAGATATACGATGCTTGAAAAAGGGGGAGAGCCGACTCTCTCACACATGCAACACAGGTGGAGGGTCATGGTGCATGAAACTCAAAGAAGGTTAGGTCCCCCACCACCTTGCCTTGTGAATTGATGAGATGGAGATGGAGATTAGAACCACTTTATAACATTACTGGTTTTCAACCTACAATTCTTTGCCCATCTTAATTAGATAGGTAGATAGTATTGAATATGTGAAGGTGAAAGATTGTGAACGTTAACCAAACTTTGCCTTTGGTATAATTAATGAGAAACGTTGGTTGGGCTGGAGTTTGAGGTCCTCACCACCATATGTGTGGTGTAAAACATACTAGGCCACCCCCATATGGTGGAGGAAGTAGCAGCCCCGCCCCACCTTGTTTATCCCCTATCGATTTCTACTCTATTAATGTAGTTATGGACCATGGATGCCCTCCTGTCACCACCATATGTCTTCAACTTAATTATAAATTCATTTCTTGCAACAAGGAAACCGATTTTATATGCCTGCCTGCCTGCCTACCTTTGGGCGGGGGGCTAGCTTAATTGATTGATTGATTAATCGATTGATCGAATCTTAGAGAAACAGAAGAAGTGAGATATGGAAGGAATAATTTCAATGTAGTATTTGTATTTGATAGCTTTTGTAGTTGTAGGAGTGTGAACACAAAATGTATATTAGGCATTTGTGTCATGTAACATCCGTATCCTGTGGACTTGGGCGGTCGCGGATTAGAATGCTGAAAGAGGGGTAGAGTTTTGGTTGAATTGAACAACAAAAAAAAAAAAAAAAAAAAAAAAAAAATTCAGAAATTCAATCTCAAGTAAACTAAAATACATTTAATGGAACTTACACATTGCTTCCTCATTTCTCAAGCTTTAAACGAAGGAAGAATATATATTGCATAGAAATAAAGTTAGTACATGTTTCTAGTGTTCACCAGGAAGATGGTGGTGTCATTACATACATGTGTTGCTTGCTGTAGAGGGTGAAGCCCCTGCCTGTATCATTCTTCCTTCCACACCATACTGTAGAGTCTAACTTCTTGACTCAAAAAGAGTTTGGAATCCTTCGCTTTCCCTTTCCCTTTAATTATTATTATTATTATTTTCAAAAAAAAAAAAAAAAAAAATGAATAAGTAAATTAAGGAAGCAAAAAAAAAAAAAAAGATAAAGAAAAATAGTAATAAAAAGATAAAGAGCACTGCACTTTAGTATTGATTCCGAACCTCCTGTAACTCCCGTCTCTCTCTCCATCCCTCCCTCTCTCTATCTATCTAATAGTTCAGAACCAGAAGCAGCGGCCCAGTCAATTTTGGTAACTCTCCAGCATCTCTCTCCCACTTGGTGCCACTTGTAACGTAGAAAGATTTTTCTTTCTAGTTTCTGCAGAGCTTCTTTTTTATGTTTTGTATTCTCCAGTGCCAGAGTATTGACCCTTCGCAATTCAGGTGCTTTTCTTCTGCTCTTTAAATTCTCTCTGTTCCCCGTTTTTTCTTTCTTTTCTTTTTTTTTTCTTTTTCTGGGTTCTTCTGGGTGCTTTTCTTCCGCTCTTTGTATCTGGGCTGTTCTCTGAATGTGGATCTGATTCGGGTTTTTTCTCAATATTTATGATCTGCTTCATATTAAATCCTTCAACGACCCATTACAGATATTTCTGTGGCTTTTTCTCCATTAAGCACGCCTCTAAATTGATGGGATGCACTTGTTCTGGAGATGACTTCATGGACTCCATGTTTGTTAGTCCTTGATTTCATGTAATTTCTTCTTAGGCCTTTCATTTTTATTCTCCCTCTCTCTCTCTCTCTCTCTCTCATGTCTTCTCTTATTGAAGACTCCTTTTTGGTTGAAAAGCCGCTGGCTTTTGCAGTTATGTTTGCGACTTGCAATCTTTATCATTTAAAAGGGAAAAAAAATGGAAAAATCTTCTTATTTTATTTCATTTCTGTGGAATTACTTGTACCAATGGAGTGTAGCTGCAGCTTTGGGTGTGAGCTCTTTGGGCTGCTCGTGCTTTTCCCTAATTCTTTCAATCAAGATTTTGGCCCTCTAGCTGTTTTACCCGTGAATAAAAGATTAGATTTTGGCTGCTCTACAGCAACTCATGGATGACTTGTGTCCCCATACATAACAAATTGGTTCAGCTTTATTATGTACCTGACTTCTGTCTAGTATGATCACTTATTAATCAGAGTAGAATTTTTTAGTTTGGTGAATATAATTATACAGTAGCGGGGGTACTCATCATTGATTGCCTATATTTAAATTTGATTACACTATTCACTTTTATTGGTTAGTCTCTTTTTTTTTTTTTATCTTTGCCTTCTTTTGCAGAGCCTGACTAAAATATTTCGATGATGATGGAAGTCACTATGGATGCAGGTACAGAAGGTGAAGAATGATAAAATCAGGTCTAGTGTATTTGGTTATCTTTGTCATGTGATGGCATCGAAAGCTACAGTTAGACCCTCTCTGGAATCATTGCATAAAGCTCTTGATTCTCATCAAACAACAGACGCAAAAAGCCACAGGTCTTTGCCTTTGCAGCTTCTAAAAATAAGCGAATCCAAACTAGATGGATCTGAAAATTTCCCAGAGTCTGGCAAGACTGCAACAGAAACCTTGCAAAATGAAAATGCATTAAATCTCAATCATGAAGTATCTGTGGGTTCATCAGCAGAAATATTTTATTCAAATAATTCTGCAGTTGATATTAAACCAGTTTCAAGAACTGTTAGCCCTGGACCCAGCGAAGCAAGAAACTCACTTGAAGCATCTTTTAGTCAAGAAAAGAAAATATCTGGCCATGAAAGTGTCAAGACCAGTTCAGGTTCTGGTAAGCTTAGTGATGGAGCCAGCAGTCTTGCAAAGACTAGTGGAAGTGCTAAGATAAGTGACCGTGCTGATTTTGTTGATAGCGGGAAGAGCAGTATGTGCAGAGGAAGTACTAGCAGTGATGTCAGTGATGAAAGCAGTTGCAGTAGTTTCAGTTGCAGTATCAGCAAGCCCCACAAAGCAAATGACTTGAGATGGGAAGCCATCCAAGCAGTCAGAGCAAAGGATGGTATGTTGGGTTTGAGCCATTTTAGATTGCTCAAAAGGTTAGGTTGTGGAGATATTGGAAGTGTTTATTTGGCAGAGTTGAGTGGAACCAAGTGTTACTTTGCAATGAAAGTAATGGACAAAGCATCTCTGGCAAGTAGGAAGAAGCTTCTTCGTGCTCAAACAGAGAGAGAAATACTGCAATCCCTCGACCACCCTTTTCTTCCAACTCTCTATACACATTTTGAAACAGACAAATTTTCATGTTTGGTGATGGAGTTCTGCCCAGGAGGAGACCTGCACACACTCAGACAAAGACAGCCGGGAAAATACTTCTCTGAACAGGCTGTGAAGTATGATTTTCTGCTTTTCATGTGTACAAAAGAGCCTAAGGTTTTAACTTTTTCTTTAACATGGATGGCTTGAGATGTCTAGAATTTTGATCACACTGTGGAAAACACAATTTTTTTTATTTTTTTTTATTTTTGTGAAATTCACCGTGATATGCTCGATCCATGTTGGACAGGTTTCTAATTGAACTAGTTTTTGACATTTTCTGAGACTTCTATTCTGGTATTGACATTATTGCACACTTTTCTTCAACTACTTTTACTAAATTAACTGTTTTTAGTTTTCTTTTACATGAATGCATTCTCCCAAAGATTCAAATATGTATTGCATACAAGCTCTAACTTTACTCTTCTCCTGTCAATTCTGACAAGCTTGCTAAATATATATTCTTTTATTGCAGAAATTAGAGTGTACAACTAACGTAAGTGTTTGTTTGAGAACTAATGTTGGAAAAGTGTAACATTCATAAGTCATTTGCTTATGTCTTGAAGATTTTTCCTTACCTTATTATCTTTATTAATCCCATAGTTTTTTTAGGAGAAGTTCCTTTACCACAACCTAGGACTTTTGAAGCTTCTTTCTTAGTTTTTAAAGTTTTAATTCATGACTTGTATGTGAATCATACTGTTCATATGAACAACTTCAGATCTAGCATAACAGATCCACTAAGTTGGTATTACATGCTAAGTAGAGCTTATTGAGAATTGTTTCTTGAGTAATGTATCAAATTTTTAGGTTTCTTCTGATGAGAATATCTGTATGTGATGTGCATAAAATATATGCTCTTTAACTCTTCATTGCACTTCTGCAGATTCTATGTAGCAGAGGTCCTTCTTTCTCTAGAATATCTACACATGCTTGGGATAGTCTACCGTGACCTCAAGCCAGAGAATGTCCTTGTAAGGGAAGATGGGCATATAATGCTTTCAGACTTTGACCTTTCTCTTCGTTGTGCTGTTAGTCCAACTCTTGTAAAGACCTCTTCAATGGATGCAGATTCCCTACAGAAAAACCCTGTTTATTGTGTCCAGCCAGCTTGCATTGAACCAGCCTGTATTCAGCCATCTTGTGTGGTTCCAACTACATGCTTCTCTCCTCGAATATTTTCAAGAAAGTCCAAGAAGGATAGGAAGCTAAAAAATGAGCTTGGTAACCAAGTAAGCCCGCTGCCTGAATTGATTGCTGAACCAACCAGTGCCCGTTCTATGTCATTTGTTGGAACCCATGAGTATTTGGCACCAGAGATTATAAAAGGCGAAGGGCATGGAAGTGCTGTGGATTGGTGGACTTTTGGTATCTTTCTTTATGAACTTCTGTTTGGTAAAACACCATTTAAGGGATCAGGGAACCGTGCAACGTTGTTCAATGTGGTAGGACAGGCTCTCCGATTTCCTGAATCACCAGTGGTGAGTTTTGGTGCTAGGGATCTCATTAGGGGTCTTCTTGTGAAAGAACCACAGCACAGGTTGGCATACAGAAGAGGTGCAACGGAGATAAAGCAGCATCCTTTCTTCGAGGGAGTGAATTGGGCCCTCGTACGGTGTGCTACTCCTCCTGAAATCCCAAAGCCAGTTGAGTTTGATCGGATGCCTGCTCCGGTGGCTTCGACAAGTCAGAAGACTGCTAAGGTGGTTTCTGCTGCTACTCCAAATCCAAAAGCTTCTGATAATTACCTGGAGTTTGATTTTTTCTAGCAGATATTATGTGGTGGCAGCTTTTTAAGACAAATATCATGCTCGGAAGGAAGACAAGGATTTTTAGTGATAGATAATAATGATGATGAGCTTGTCATATTGCCTCATTTTCTTGCATGGTGCTACCTGAATGGTTTTCAGGGATGAGTTTAAAAGGAACACGTCGGAGTCGAATGTAAGGCAAGTCCACCAAAGAAATTTTTATAGGCTGCAGAATCACATATATATATATATATAGGTAGTAGGGTTGCAGAAACTGTTTATTCTTTTGATACTTGGACATTATTTCAGGTAGGCAAAAGTGTATTATTTAAGTGTGTACTCTACTTCAGTATTAGAAGCTTTTGTACATGCGTATATTTGTTAGCATTTGTGGCAGACAGGTGTACCAATCTATAACTTAGATCCTTTACAGAAACGATTGAATGTGTTAGGCGAAATACAACTTCAGCTTGAAAATTTACATATATTTTAGGTTGTGTAACTCCTCTGATTTGAGCAGACGAGTGTAGCAGGCGTTACTTGTGAATGTTATTATAATAATGATTTGATGTGTATGTATGTATAGTGATTGGACAAAGTGTATACCGAATGTTTAGATTCACTTGATTTTTAGCCCTATATAGACGATGTATAAAATAAAATTACATAAGGTAACAAGTAGGTATACATACATACATACATATATATATATAATTCAAGTCTTTGTGTATTTTTCTCCTGTCTGCCCTCTCCTCTGCCCCAACTGAACTGAGTGAAATGCAAAATGTGTGGGGGACAATTAATTAAGACGCAACTTTTGGTTTGAAACAGCAAGTAAAAGTATCACTGTTGACTACAGCTTGGTGATGAGACTGAGAGAAGTGGTGGGGAGAGTTGTCTTCAGTTGGCCGGGGAGAAGGGGAAGGAGATTCTGCCATGAAGTCCACCATTTCTTTTCCTTGACAAATGATTTTCACTTCACAGAACTCTGGTGCATCTCTCCACACGATCAGCTCCGCGGTTCCACTCCCTTTTCTTGCTCTCATCCTCCTCAGATTTGATTTAGTTGTCCCCAGCACAAGTTTTCTTATGTTCAGGATAGGAATGAGGTCTAATATTGCTTTTGACTCCTGATCGCTCTCTATCAGTATGGTGTCCACCTTAACCTTTAATGAATTTGGCTTCCATATGAATAAAATTATCCTCGATCATCATATCATATCATATGCGCGCGTAGTAGTGTACGTACCTTGGATGCAGAACACACGTCGAGGAACTTCTGAAGGAAATCTCTCCTTTTGCTTCTTTCTTGAGCCAGATAGTTTTCCCTCTGTTCAGGATTTACTTGACTGGCTGGAATCATTCCCACTGCTTGCCAATATTGCACAATATGTAAAAACATAATGAACGGCACTACGGACGCACTTGTCTAACATAGTATATGAATATGACGAACTCGTACGTGTACTCTATCTCTCTCGTGTGTTTCCCATAAAAAATAATTTAAATGAATAAGAATACGCGACAGCGGTTGGTTAAATTGGTTTTGTTTTTGTTAGCCGGCACCGGCAGGGTCTCAAACTCAAAGCAAACTAGGGTCAAGAGCTCCAGAAAATCAACTAGGGGGCGACGGGCGAGGCGTTTTCTTCCCCTTGGGAGTTGGACCAAAGCAGAAACTGATGCTACTACTGCTAGCTAGGCACGAGATTTTCCATCTCTAAGTTTTTTGATGGCATGGATTAATTAAATTTATTTATTTATTTATTTTTGCAGGCATCATCATCAAAATTAATTGGAAGCAAGAAACAAAAATAATTGAACGGGAATCAGAGCAGTGAAGGAGAAGCGGCATACATGGCATGGGGATGAACTTTGTCTCGGGAAAGACGTGGACGAGAAAGACAAGGGCGGTGGCAGGGTTGTTGAGGGCATGAGTGAGCGTCCAAACGAGTGCATCCATACTGGAAGACTCGTCGGTGGACTTGCCATTAATCGCCACATAGACAACATCTTCCCCACAGTTGTGCTGAAAATCCAACGAAAACACGCTAGCCTCTTCTTCTTCAGTGATAGAATCCAATGGAAAGCCAGTGGCGGTAGTGTTGAGCTCGAACAGCTCACTGTCACTGGATGGCTCTTCTTCGATCTCACTGATCACATCACGGGGCCGGCTGATCATATTCATACCCCCTCCTTCTCTTTCTATGTCTGGTGTTCTGATGATATTCATCGTCGACACGGCGATTTTAAGCTTAAGGGGTTCGGAAACGCCGGACCTTACGGAGTTGAGAGTTAATACTAAGTACTACTTAGTAGCAAGAGAAAAGTGTGAGGAGATTAATAATTAATAAGAAAAGGCAAAAGCGTTCTTGTTTAGTATTTTTACATTTTACATTACAAGAGGGGGTGGGGTAGTCCATCTCGCCGTCGCCATCCCGGAAAAGGTCAAAACGACTCTTCCCTGTGTTATGACTTTTCTTGGTCGGCCTCAGCCTCAACATGTCTTCCGTAAATAATAAGGCATGCACCCCTTCTTTTATTTATTTATTTATTTATGGTCAATGAAATTTTAAAAATTCAATACCTCTCATATTTTTTCTTAGCTAAATAAATTTATTTATAATAATGTGATGATCACTTATATTTGTAAACAAAATTCATCATTTTAATTTATATTTATAGTGATATATATTCACGTGTGTTTTTTCATTTTATATAATTTGTTTACTCATATTTAAAAAATATTTCTTATAAACTTCTTAATATATATATATATATATATATATTTATATTTAATAAAAATTTTAAATTATTACCAAACAATGATTAATTTGGAATATAATTTACTTTCTTTCTTGGTTAGGACTTTGGACTTTGGCGGAGGTAACATCAGACTTTATATATTTCGGTTATTACTACAAATTCCAAAGGGAATATGCCAATTTGCAAAGGGTTATCTTCCCCTCTCGTTTATTCTTATGTCAATGCCAATTTGCTTAATATAATGCATATTGGGATATTCTTTTATTTAATAATTACTCTTCCGTCAATTTTTTTTTTTTAAAAAAATAGTATTAATTAAAAATATAATACGAGAAATAAAATTAATTATTTATTATTATATTTTTTTTAAAAAAAAAATTGTTATTGATAATGTATCAAAAATGAATTAATAGAGAAAATTAGATTAAAAAATAAATATTTTATTAATTCAAAAATTAATAAATATTAAAAAAAAAAAAAGTTTGATCAAGAATGCATAACTCGGTAACCATTCGAAATACAAACAAAGGCAAAAATGCTTATTTCAAAAAAAAAAAAAAAAAAAAAAAGGCCTGACTATGTTCCTCCTTCTTCCAACCCAGTTTCTCGGTTGGGTTCAATTAAAACTGTCGATCCAACTAGGAAGGCCCAAAATTTAAACCAATACGTATGGGAGATAATAATAAATAAATAAATAAATAATAAACTATAAAACAAAATGGAAAGTCCTAAAAGCTGAAAGAGTTACCAATTTTATTCTTTCTTTTTAGTTGAATATTCTCTAACTTTGAAAATGAATATTCTATTGTACACTATATATTAACCAATTAAACAATTTTACGTGATAATATAAGAATAAAGGAATAATTATCAAAATTCAAAAAGTACATTAAAAAAGAAAGAAAGAAAATATATTTTTACTTTAAAATAATAATAATTCGTGTAAGTCTTATTAATGATGTGGGATAAAAATATATTATATTATTCTCAATTTTTTTTTTTT
>JAXGGT010000001.1:66660-113075 GCA_035583425.1 Marsdenia floribunda
AATAATAATAATTCGTGTAAGTCTTATTAATGATGTGGGATAAAAATATATTATATTATTCTCAATTTTTTTTTTTTCGTAGTGCACGAGGTGTCTTAAATGGGTCCCAACTATGGGTGGCACCTTTAAACCATGTCCACATTCAGACTAATCTCTGCTCAAGCCGGGTAGGTCCCTTGTGGGAGGTAAGCTCTGGCCTCAAGTTTTTAAACGGCTACATACGTGAGTGCGGTTTTGATCCCGCAACCTCACTTAAGCTAGAAGAGCACCTTACCAACTCACCTACACCTTGAGGTTTAAAACTAGAGAAAGAAAATAATAAGACATGTGCATTAATATAATAATTGACTCATAAAAGAATAGTGTAGAAGGAAGTTCCTCTCTTAGTCTATTAGTCTAGGTGTCTCTTCCTTACTTCTTGACTTATTAAGATTCACATCAGGTTCGAACCTCACTTAACTGTTTTACAGTTCAAAATATATTCGTAAGTGTGAATATACCCGTACTATTGGACTTCTCGGAATGGATTAATCTAGGCTGAAATGACTTGGAATGACACCTAAAAAAAAATGAAAAGGAATAGCGTAGAAGCATGCGGAAACCCATAATAAAATATTAGGAAAACAAAAAAGGAAGGTAGTATCAGTACTACAAGCGATTTTTCTTCTTGAAAGATCACATTCACAATTAAAATCCTACCCATAGAGAATTGAGGTTGAAATTCTATTTTGATTGGAAAATTTTTTTTAATATGAAATTTCAAAATGAGAATTTTCTAAAACAAAAATTAAGGATGGAAAAAAAAAAGGATATTTTTTATATAAATTTTTATTTTCAACTTTACTTTCACTCTCTTATTATATATAAATAAAATTATAACAATTATAATACTTAATCATTAATATTTTTAAAAAAATAAATTATTTTAATAAATATTAAATTAAATTTAAATGAATAAAATACTTTTTTCAAAAAAAAAAATGAATAAAATACTAATTATATTATATATATCATCATAACAATCATAATAATTATTAATATTTTTTGTAAAAGTAAAATATAAAAAATATTTAATAAATACTCTATTTTTTATTTTTTTTAAATATATGTAGTAATTTCCTTTTTTTTTTTTTTTTGAAATCCTTAATCCTAACAAATATAAAGACAAAATGTAATAATTATTATTATAGAAAATAGGAATGAGAATAAAGAATACACATGTGTAGATGTAAAAGAGTTTCCCAAAAAATAAATTAAATTATTAAAAAAATAACTTTTTTTTAGTAATAGTTCTTTTTTTATAAAATAAATTTTATATTTTAAAAGTTTTAGGAGAGTGGGTTTTTAAGAGAGAAAAAGGAAAGTAGGTAAGTCCAAAAGGAGAAGAGGTGAATGCATATACCCTGCTGGGGATATTCTGCCTTGTGAGAAAGCAACAAAAAAAAAAGAAAAGAAAAGGTAATCTCTCCTCTTCTGCTGCCTTTCTTGAATCTTGATTCTTCACCCATCGCTCCTTTCTCTTTCTTATACAATCCCATAAAGAAAAGGTCAGTGGTATAATCTTTTCTTGTCTTTTATTTATTTATTATTATATAATATTGCTTTTCGTTTTTTTTTTGTTTTTTTTTTTATTTGAATATCTCTAGTGACTGAGTAGTGTTGCTATTCTTCTTCTCCCCGCATTTATGTTTTCTACCGAACTGACAGAGATTTTTCTTAGTACAGGCGCAAAAGAGCTATAAATCCCAGAAGAGGATAGGGCAGAATTATCTTATCAGAAGAAATTCAGTGGTTTTGGGCCAAAAGAGAGAAACAAACATACTCCTGTTGTTGATCCTCCCTTCTTCTTCAATCATTCATTCTTGTGATAGAAGCAATGTGTGTGGTTTCGGAACAAGCCATCAGTCAGTTTGAAGCATTAATGGCGCAAGGTCTTCTACCTAACTTTTCTTTCTCTCTCTCTCTCTCTTTTTTTTCCTTCACGACTAACACACCATTTCTCGCTCATTTTTCCCCTTTTTTATTTATTTATTTTTTTTAATTTTGTTACTTCTTTTTGCAGTTGAGGAGCCACTCAAAACAACATTTCAGGTGCTCATCCTTCTCCCTTTCTCTCTCTCTCTCTCTCGTATGATTATTCTTTCTGCGCTTTCTTCTTCTGCTGCTGCCCAATTATGTACAGTAAGTATTAGTATTCCAATTACGCCTCTGCCCGGTACTAATGCTACTGATCTTGGAAAAAAGCTCCAATCTCCTTTCTCTTCTTGTTTATTCAGTAGCACTACTAGTAATTTGAACTCAACTCCCCTCACACGTAACACGTGTTTGTACATATACCTTAACCCCCCCACCAAACACTGAATTCGCGATAAAATATTTCTTCTACAACTTAGTCTTAAATTCTAAGGCATTCAAATCTATCATCAGCTATTTTTGTTTTATTTCCTGCTCAACGACATTCTATCTCCACCGATCCTTCGTAATGGTCGCCAGTCACACTTTTGTAATCTAATGTTTTTAGGCAATCCTGTTTAGGAATTAAGACTATAGGTGTTGCTTATATGCTACAGACTTCTGGACTATGTAATGTAATGGCCGCTACATAGGAAATAGGATGTCACTCGGCTATTCCATGGAATTCCATTTTTCTGGACGCGGAAAGGAAGCTTATAGGACCAGGCCTTTTTTTTTTTTTTTTTTTTTTTGGTTGTCCCTCACTTTGGGTGGTTTTTATTGCACGACTAGCTGTGATGTTTCCACTGGTCCCTTGCACATGCTCCTTAACCTTACCTTCTTTGTCAATTTGTAACGAGCTCCTATAGCTTCTGTTCCTTGCGTCCAATTGGAGTAGAAGCAAAATATGCATGTACGCTTGATATATGATCATATCCAGAGAGAGCTACATCTCTTTTCATTTTCTCTACTAAATGAACTTCCTTGGTTATGCATCCTATATCTCAACTTTTGTACAAGGCCAATGTCAGGATTTTCCTTTTGTCTGCAGAATGTTCACCAAGGGTATCCAATTGATACTTACATGCGATTCCTGAAGGCAAGAGAAGGAAATGTTTCTAAGGCCCATAATATGGTTCGATCTAGCTCCTTAGTACCTTCCAAAATTCTATTTAAGTGACAGCTGAGCACTCACTAGTTCTCAGTTTCTATTATCATTGTGATACTTCAGTTGGTGGATTGTTTGAAGTGGAGAGTTCAAAATGAAATCGATGATATATTGGCGGTAAGTAATGGTCTTGAAGACATTCTTGACTATCTATAAATTTGTATAGAGCTCAAGGTGATTTTTCTTTTTTTTTTTTTTTTTTTTGGGAACAGAAACGTGGTTTTTTAATTCCCCCCTTTTAGATTCTGAAAGAAACCTGGTTGGAGTGTTATAAATCTACTTCCAACGTCTATCTTTTTTTTTTTTTTTTTGGTAAGTTCAACGTCTATCTAATTAGTAGTCTGAAGTATAGGGCAATTTTTTTAAGGTTAATCTTTCTTTTTGCTTAACTAGGTGAAGTTCATAATTTATTGGCAAGTGAATATGTCCATTTACATGCATGCCAACTCCCTTAGTCTTCTCTACTCCCTACTTTCCTCATTACATGCCCTCATACATGCATCATTGGCCTATGGACTATTGGCGGGAGGCATGTAAACAAAAAAACAATGGTACATATCCTCTCGCGTTTTGGTATTTCATCTACTTGTTCTGGGGTAGTGATATTTTGTAATGTTGAACTTGTTTGGTCTTTCATGTATCATTGACTACAATAAGCTATCAGATTGTGTGTAATTGGTTGATCGAGCAATATATATATATATATTTTTCCTTCTAATGCTGCTCTCAATCTATGTGCAGAAACCCATCGTTCCTACGGATCTCTACAGGGCAATACGTGATTCCCAGCTTGTGGGATTTATGGGTTACTCAAGAGAGGTGCTTCTATGAGATATCTTTTGCAACTGGTGCATTTGGTATATATTCCAAGTATGAAACAAAGAAACTACATTTAGATTCACTTGTGTACTTTTGATTTCTTCAACAGGGCCTTCCAATCTTTGCTATTGGTGTAGGTCTCAGCACATTTGACAAAGCATCAGTAAGGCTTTTTGATTTCTTTCATTCTTTGACTCTTTGTATTGGAATTTAAGACAAAAGGTCAACTAAAGCATTTAGCTTTTGAACTCAGGTGAAGTTGCAAAATAGAATTGTGCTATGACTCTGGAGTGATGAGAAATGCTTCATTTTAGGATTTGAGTAAAGATCTCAGATTAAACTTATTATAGATAATGACTCTTGATATGGGAAGGCATATGAAGAATTGAATTAGATTCTACAGGTTCTTTTTTTTTCTTTTTTGAGAAAAGATTCTACAGGTTCTTGATTGAAGTTCTGAGCAATAAAATTATAGCTTATCTAGAGTGGGATACTTCTGAGTTAAGAAATTGTTTTAATTATTAACTGCCTACTTTATTTCATGTTGAGATGAATGCGAGCAATATAGAAAAAAGTCACCCCACTGTGTTTTTTTTTCAAAATTTAGCCTTAATTTCCTTTTTCTATCATAATGTGTTTTTGATTTTTCTTGAATATATGTGTTTGCCCCACCTCTTGCTTTATTCTTCCTGATTTGTGAGGAGTTAGCATCTACTTTTCCCTTTTTCTTATACTTTATTTGTTATGCTTATTTCTTTTCAATTTCAGGTTCATTATTATGTGCAATCACACATTCAGATGAATGAGTATCGTGACCGTGTAATTTTAGTAAGAATATCCAAGCTTTTTTTTTTTTTCTTTCTTTCTTTCGTCCCCCCCCCACACACACACACACAAATATCTAGCTACTTTAGTACTTTATTAATGTTGCTAATGCTATCATCTTCTTTTGTAGCCTGATGCATCCAAAAAGTATGGAAAACCTATTACCAAGTGCATAAAGATTTTGGATATGACTGGACTGAAGCTTTCAGCTTTGAGCCAAATAAAGGTAAAGCACCAGTCCAGAGCCTAATAATGTGTATCTCCTTTTCTTTTATTTCCGTGTTTTTGTTTGTGCCTTATTTCACAACCTCTTGTTTCTCATGACATTTTGAGATTTCTCCTAACAAATTATGCAAGAGGATGAAGTGTCTGTCTATGTATTTATATATATATATATTACGTAAACCTTAATTAATCAGCGCAAGTGTTGATGCAAATGATTAAAGGGTAAAATTGTTGCACATTTGAAAAACAAGATGGTCTCACAACCTCTTCCAGGCATTTTGTCTTTAATGAGGTTCAACATTGAATTTCTTGTTCGCCAAGGTGTTGCAGCTGATCCTTCAATGAACAAAAATGGCTGGAAATTTTCTATCAAGAAAATTAGAAAAAGTTCCGACTGCAAAATCTTTTCCATCTAATGCATGGAAGATTAGAATTATTAATTAATTAGGAGAAACACCTTCCTTAATGAGGCAGTGGGAATGTTTGAGATAGTTGTGTTATATTTGCAGTCATAGTTGCTCAGAACTGTTGTGGGATTGCTAATGTTTGGATTCTTCTTTTATGCAGCTATTGACAATTATTTCTTCCATTGATGACTTGAACTATCCTGAAAAAACAAGCACATATTACATTGTCAATGTGCCATTTGTTTTTTCAACTTGTTGGAAGGTTTGTGCCACTATATCCCTTGTTTTGAATAGCTTTTATTTACTTGCTGCCATTCTTATTGCTGCATGTAATTTCTGGACTATCATCAGGTTGTCAAGCCTCTTCTGCAGGAGAGAACAAGAAGAAAAATCCAAGTGTTGTCAGGTTGTGGACAGGATGAGTTATTGAAGGTAGAACTTCTCACATATCTTGTTCAATTAAGTGCATTAATTTCTTGGATATTTTCTCTTTACACTTGTCATATTAATGAAAATTTTGGACCTTTTTATGGATGCACTCCTTTTGGTGACCTGCATTTTCTTCAACCACTAGATTTGTTGATGAGGGTAAACAGAATCTTTCAATTTTACCCATCCTATGACAAAATGGGCTTAATAGGACTAGCTAACAAGTGGGTAAACTAAATCAAAAGTTACCACGTATAAGGTGAGGTTGCAACTTAAGGCAAATTTGTCCAAAATAAGTAATGGTTTGGATTAGACATCACAGTGAGCCCCAATATTTTTGGCAGAAAGCATGTTTCAAAAATCTATTGCCTTTTACCCTATCTATTCAAGTACCTGAAAGATCTATAAGTGACATAATGCATTTTGAATGTAGATAATGGACTATTCATGTCTTCCGCATTTTTGTCGTAAAGAAGGTTCAGGATCTTCCCACCATTCAAGCAGCTCTGCTGATAATTGCTTTTCCTTGGACCATCCCTTTCATCAGCAGCTTTACAACTACACTAAACAGCAAGCAGCAATTCGTGAACCAGCGAAGCCAATAAAACAGGGATCAGTTCATGTTGATTTTCCTGGGGTTGCCATGGAAGAATTAGAGATTGCCAAAACATTGGAGTCGGAGTTGCAGAGATTTGAGAATGGAGATGAGCTTGCTAAATCATTACATGCCGTTAAAATAGATGATCACTAATCAATGGGGAAACTTTATACTTTGCCTTGTTCTTTGAATGGATCCCTTGTGCCTCTTTTGGCACTCTGACTATCCCTGATATCCAGCATAAGCACATTCTGCAGTAGCTTGCATTAGGCTGGATGGAGCTCCAATTATAACTACTTGGTAATATGACATGTATCTAATTGATAAATGCATTAGTAGATAAATTATGTTGTGGGCAAATTTCTGATAACCTGAAACTTCTTGCTTATAAAAGTTATGTATTTAACTTGTTTGATCCTGAAAGCTTTGCTACTTTTTATTGGTTAAGTGAAACTGTAGATCCTGAGAGGGAGAAACATGCAGGGAGGGAGAGGGAGAGGGGGAGAGAGAGAGTTGTATGCTAATGCAATCCTGTTCCTTTTAAAGGTGCAGTGAAATCTGGTTTTGCCTTATGTTGTAAAGCTGCTCAGGTAAGCAAAAGCTTCATCTAACAATCGCTCAAAGATGATCGTTCTTTACGTATACAACTTTGCTGAAAAATGGAAATTTCAGTATTTTGCTACGTCTTGACTAAATTGCCAAAGATGTAGCTCAGTTTGTATCTTCATGGGAATGATAAGATTCCCCATCCACATCTTTTTCACGCCACCTTCTGAGTTCACTTTCCACCATCTGCTTTGCAGCTTCAGCCAGCTCGGCTTGTTTTAAAGCCTCTTGGGTTGCAGCTTCTAGTTCCTCCTCCTCTTTTTTGCTGGTCTCCAATTGCTTTACGGCTTCACTCTCATTTTTTTCAATTGTTTCTATCTGAGCCATTACAGTTGCAACTTTTATATCCGCCTCTGTACTTGATTGCTCAACCTTCTTGTTTAAGGACTCAAAGTCCTCTTGGGATAACTTTATCTTTCCACTCACTTCTGAGTTCGAGTCTTGAGCAGCATCACTTTTGGTTGAACCATGAATAACTTCACCTGCACGCCTTTCTGCTGCCTTGGCCTCTTCAAGTTCTTTCAGTGCAATTTGTAGCCTGTCCTCTGCATTCTTTCCTGCGATGCATGCTACTTTGGCCTCTTCTTTAACTAGTGCGATGTTCTTCTTGATATCTTCTGTTTCCCGGCTAGCATTTCCGACCTCTGATAATAGCTCTTGGATTTTGATTTGCATATCTGAAGTCTCTTTGGGATCTATCTTTCCTGCTAGAGCTGCCTCAAGCTCTGTTTTGCTTATCTGCAAGTTAGTCTGCAAACTTTCAGCTGCTGTCTCTGCGTCACTTGCCTTCCTCTTTAACTGGAAATTTTCCTGCTTCACATTGTCAAGCTCCAGTTTAAGGGCATCAACACAGCTTTGAAGTGGTTTTATTTCCTCTAGGATTTCTTGCATCATCTTTTTAGCACCATCAAGTTCTGATGTTGCTTGAGACCAAGCAGACTGATCTGACTCCCTGACGTTGTTCAGCTGTTCTTGCAAAACCTTGATGGCCTCTGCTGTTCCTTCGAGCTTTTCCTCAAGATTTTCATCAAGCTCAGGACCGTATTGTTGTTCCAAGGAATTGATATTATTGTCGACTGTTTCCTTGGCCTTCTTATGGGATTGAAGGCGGGCAAGGGTTTCTGCATCATGTTTTTCTTGCTCCTGTTGTGTCTGAAGACAGGCTAGCTTCACATGAGTATGTGCTTCACGCAAGTCGGAAATTTCTCTGGAAAGCTGAGTTACTCTGTCTTGGTTAAGTTGGGCGGTCTGTTGGGCATCTACAGCCTGTTGGGATGCGGCCAATTTTGCTTCCAGGGCCACATCAAAGTCCTGCCTAAGGTTTGTAAGCTCTTGTTTCGTGGCAATGAGTTCTGAAGCGGAGGCCTTATATAGCTCTCTTTCACTGTCAACATCACTTTTCTGAGCATCAGCACCAAGTTGTTCGCTGCTGTTTTTTTGTTCTTCAAGTTCTGTAGCACGTTGCTTTGCAGTGTCTGTAGCCTCAATAGCTGTCTGCTTGGATTCACTAACAATTTCCAACTTTCTGGTTAGTTCTTTGAGTGTTCGACTGGCCTTTTCGAGTTCACGGAGTGCTTGAGCTTTGGTCCTTTCAGTGACTCTGAGGCGAGCCCTGGAGTCGTCTAGTTCTTTCATAGCCAAATGAAGTTGGGTCTCCTTCTCCAGAACTCTCTGTCAAATCAAAACTTTTAGTGGTTTGTTTTTGGGTCTTTGTCTTCTTGCAAGTAAGGAACAAGGAAGATGATGATTAGTAATTATACCTCTTCGACTTTGGTTGGCTTCTTGGGGATGGCGGCCGCACCACCCTTGTGCTTAGGAGAAGCTCCGGCATCACCAAATAAACTAACTGCAGCCTTTACAGATTGAAAGGGTGGTCTGGTATCAATCTCTCCAACTTCATTTCTGGGAGAAGTGGCGGATCCTGGGATTTCTTGTTGTTTTGGTGAAGAAGTAACAGGTTTTGGGGAATCCTTGGGCCTCGGAGAATCAGGGCCATTTAGCCGAGTTCTTATGTTAAAGCCGAACATGTTACAATTTCTTCAGGTGAAAACATTGAATCAGAAACACGTAAAACATTCACCCGTTGCATGTATATATGGGCGTATCTACTATTTTCATCATCATCTTATCAATCAAGTTTTACGTGCATATTTGACGTGCATGATGGGGTGGGGCAAGCAATATATATATATATATTGTCCTATCTTTCTCTTCAGGAATCCTTAATCTACCATTTGAAATATATATATATATATATGTATATGTATATTAAACAATAATAAAAAGAAAAACTTTATTTAACCGATGTCAGAACGGAAGAACCGCAAAACAGAAAAAAATGAAAACGCAGAAATGTAAGAGCAATTCATGAGAGAGAAAGTCGAAACATATATATATATATATATATGGATTCATGCAAGAAAGAACAAACCTGGAAGAGTAAATTAGCTGTCCTTCATATACAGGCTGGGATCCAACAGCAACAAGACTTCTAACCCCAAAATCTCTTCCCACATGAATGAATTATTCTAATTGGTGGAGGATAGAGTCAAGGGCGGCAAAGATTGGAGAATTCAGATAATGCAAATTGTGGGAATAGGAGTTTAAACAAATATATTCATCAAGAGGATATTTTTGTTATGGCTAACTGATGTATAACGAAAACAGGGAGGGAAGAATTTTTTTTTTCTTTTATTATTCTCTCCTCACCAAATTATTATCAAAAGTTTCTTCATGTTTGTCGAAGGATTAATCCCATTATCTGCTAAAATAATGGATAAATATAAAGGAGGAAAGTAGCTCCCTTTTCTAAGCCACCAAATCTGTAACAGAAGTGTAATGTCGTCTTCTCTTTACAAAATTTCCGTGTAACGGCTCTTGCAAAATGAAAGAAACAAATCAAGTTCCGAAATAGAAGGAAGGCACCGAGTCGTCGCATTGCTCCTATGCGCTACTCGCAAGGTAGCATTTTGAGTATGGTTTAATTTTTTTACTAGGAAATTTACACATATCCATTTTTTTTTCCACATCAGCATCTAATCCTAAATCCTAATCCAAGGAATATTATTAAAGCAGGCCTGCAACCGCGGACGAGGGAGTGTAGCTATACATATGAATTAATATTTTAACAATATTATTTGCATTAATTTGAACGTACATATATACATATATATATATATATATATATAGAGAGAGAGAGAGAGAGAGAGAGTAGTATCTGATGTTTGTTTTACTTTTGGTGGGGAGTAAAATAATATAAAATGGTTTGGCTTATTATGAGAATTTTTCTTTTTATTGGTTTTTTTAAAAATTTTAAAAAAAAAAAAAAAAAAAAAGGAAGAAAGAAAGAAGATAATGTATTGATTGGAGGAAAACAGAACAATGCCGAGGGCAAACCAAACAAAAGAGGGGTTAACTTCAAAGTAATGTCATCAAAGACATTTTCATTTTCATATACATTAGATTGGGATGAGATACGTGCGTCCACAGAAGTTGAAGCGGCTTTTTTAATTTGAAGATCCACACAGATCGTCAGAAATCTTCTCTCAGGTGGCTGCTCCCTTCTCCTGCTCCTGCTGCAATATCAACTAATTAACTAATTAATTATGGACAAGGGAAGAGATGTTGATGATGGTTGTGGTTGTGGTGGTGGTGGTGGTGCTTACCTTCCGCTTTTTCAACCAAAATCAGCAAGGGGACGTTTAGGATATTGGATGTACGCAGCGTCTGTATATGCTGCAATAGCGTTCATCCTTTTTTATCGGGTGACTCATCTACCACTCCCAGTCGTCCCTGATGAAGAAGAACTCTTCCGGAGATGGGCATGGATAGGCTTCTTCTTCGCCGAGCTTTGGTACGCGCTCTACTGGTTCATCACTCAGTCCTTACGATGGAATCCCATCCATTATTGCACCTTCAAGGACAGGCTCTCTCAAAGGTTTGATACCAGCAAGCATACATATACTTAATTAACAACATTCTTACTACTTACTGGCGTCCTGATTTTATTATTATTATTATTGCAAAAAAACAACAACAACAATCAGATATGAGCAGGTTCTGCCAAGCGTTGACATATTCGTATGCACTGCTAACCACGAGCTAGAGCCGCCGGTCATGGTGATTAACACTCTTCTCTCACTCATGGCGTACAATTACCCATCAGATAAGCTTAACGTATACCTCTCCGACGATGGCGGGTCAGAGTTAATGTTCTATGCTCTACTGGAGGCCTCCCGTTTCAGCAAGCACTGGCTCCCCTTTTGCAAGCACTTTAACTTAGAGCCCCGTTCCCCAGCTGCGTATTTCTCTACCCCACCACCTACTACCTTGCCCAACCCCAACCACTATTCATCTATTAAGGTCCGTGCAAACCCTGTATTTTCAGCCTCGGCAAAGCTTTTGCCCTCCTCAGTCCTCAATTTCATTTCAGTTTTGGGCAAATGATTGCTCTGTTTATTTATATAATTTCATAGCAACTGTACGAGGAAATGGAGACAAGAATTGAGGACGCCACGAGGGCAGGCCGATTATCAGACCAATTGAGGCAACAACACAAAGGATTTCGTGAATGGGACCTCGTCTCCAGTAGGCGAGATCATCAGACAATTCTGGAGATACTAATTAATGGCAGAGACATCGAGGATGCTGCTGTGGATGTCGAAGGCAGGCCTTTGCCAACTCTGGTATACTTGGCACGAGAAAAGAGACCCCACCACCACCATAACTACAAAGCTGGCGCCATGAATGCCTTGGTAGCTCAAGCCAAAGCCAATACTACTACTTAGTACTTGCTAGCTATACCTGCATTACTTGTTACTTACCACTTCTTCTCTTCACTATAGCTTTACTATTTGATGCAGATACGGGTTTCCTCCATAATAAGCAATAGCCCTGTCATTCTAAACGTGGATTGCGACATGTACTCCAACAATTCAGACTCCCTCAGGGATGCCCTCTGCTTTCTGATGGATGAAGAGGAGGGCCATCGAATTGCCTTCGTGCAGTATCCCCAGAACTTCAATAACATCACCAAGAATGATCTCTACAGCAACGCTTTACTGCTCATCAACGAGGAAAGACTCTCTAGATCCAATTAACTTACAACTTTCTCTCGTTAAATAAATGGCTATGTTCAAACCCAATTTGTGATGAAATCCTTTCACTTATTGCCCACGTGTTCATGCAGGTGGACTTTCCTGGCATGAATGCCAGCGGAGGACCAATGTACATTGGTACTGGGTGCTTTCACAGGAGAGACGCACTCACCGGGATGAAGTACAGCAAAGAATCCAAGATCCAATGGAAAGAGACACGCAATTCTGATGATGATCAGGTCATCAAAGGACCTGCGCACTTGCTAGAGACGAGCAAAATTCTCGCAAGCTCTACTTATGAGCAAAACACAAAATGGGGAAAAGAGGTGCTCCTCTCACATTCAATCACGCACTGCCCAGCAATGCACTCTTCATATATTTCTTCTGCAACTTTCTTTTCCAGATTGTATATTGTTACTTTTTAAGCAATAACTAATGCATGCGTAAAATATATATATATATATATATATAAATACACAAACATATATATTGTAGATGGGATTGAAGTATGGTTGCCCGGTGGAAGATGTCATTACAGGTTTGTCCATACAATGTAGGGGATGGAGATCTGCGTACTTCAATCCAGAAAGGAAGGGCTTCGTGGGAGTGGCTCCAACCACTCTACTACAAACGCTGATACAGCAACAGAGGTGGGCAGAAGGTGATTTCCAGATCTTCCTGTCAAAACATTGCCCCTTCCTCTTAGGACGCGGAATGATCCCATTAAAGCTTCAAATTTCCTACTGCAACTACTTGCTCTGGCCTCCATGTAGTTTGGCAACACTGTTTTACATTGCCATGGGACCTTTCTGCTTGATCAGAGGCATCAGCATATTTCCCCAGGTTCTTTCTTTCTTTTTTTTTTTTCCCCTCTAATTTTAACTTTCCAGCTTTGACACGTGATAAAATCACTTCAGTTTCTGAAAATTGAAACCTGATTTATCATCCTCCCTACAGTTATCAAGCCTCTGGATTCTACCTTATGCATACATTGTCATGTCAACATGCACATTCAGTGCAGCCGAGCTCGTCTGCTCCGGAAGCACACTTAAAGGATGGTGGAATGACCAAAGAATATGGCTGTATAAGAGACTAACATCTTTCTTATTTGCCTTCACCGAGACCATTTTAAAGCTAATGGGATTTTCCAAGTCAGGGTTCGTGATAACCACGAAGGTGGCAGAGGAGGATGTTTCATACAGATATGAGCAAGAGATCATGGAGTTTGGTGCTCCCTCAATAATGTTCAAAGTCTTGGCAACAATAGCATTATTCTGCCTTTTCAGTTTGGCTTCTATAGCAGAAAGATCAATTAGAGAACCAGGGAGAGCAATCATTGATGACTTGGGATTACAAATGATGTTAAGTGGCTCCGTGGTCATTATCAACCTCCCACTATACCAGGCCATGTTCTTCCGGAAAGATACAGGACGGATGCCCTTCTCAGTAACATTCCAATCACTTGTATTGGCTTCACTGGCTTATTTACTAGCATTGTACTAAGATGCATCTTCCAAACGGAAGTATGTATCAAAACCTCATGTTTAAATGTCTCTATCACGCTGTGTCACACAAACCACGGCAATGTTGCATAAGTCAATCTTATTACTTTCCAATTAAGAGCATTCTGTGAGGCCATCGAAACCATTCCACACAGACATGCTTCAATCTTAAGAACAGAAAAACCAGAAATAACTGGAAGGTAAAATAGTATGAGCCTAATAATTACTTAAAAAGTAAAAGATCAGCAAGAAATATAACTAGTTGCAGTAAGAACAGCTATGTTTCATAGTGAAGCACGAGCACGTGCCACCCCAGCCTCAGGCCTGCAATACAAAATTGTTCCAAAATTTATTTCCAAAAATATAAATAGAGAAAAAATAAAAGAAAATAAGAAAAGAAAAAAACTTACATGAGCTCTACTACAAGGGCAGATGCTCCTCCTCCTCCGTTGCAGATTGCAGCAACCCCAAACTTTCCATTTTTCTGCCGCAGTACCTGCATCATCATTTATCAACAATGAATAATATATATTTTATTTTTGGTTCTATTTTTCACATTTATTATTATTCTATTTTTGTCTGTTCGCTTATCAGGTCAAGTTGATAGTTGCATCCTTGGCAAAGGGATACAAGAATGCTTAATAAGAATACAAAATTTGCAGTAAAACAGTCCAGAAAATACCCCTAGCAATGTAATTAAGATGCGAGCTCCACTGCAGCCAATGGGATGTCCCAAAGACACGGCTCCCCCATGCACATTCAGCTTTTCCTGTATCACAACAGGGCACATTGTTGGTGGAAAGAGCAAAGGCAGTAAAGAGTAATTAGTCTAATGAGTCCAAGATCAATATTTCCATAGAAAACAGAAAGTAAAGATTCATCAAAAACTAACATGATTCAGATTTAACAGGTTCTGGTTCGCAAGAGCCACAACCTGCACGAGAAAAGTTAAAACAATTGTCAAAATCAGAATGTTACCGATATTATAAATAAATAAATTAAAGTAAAGCATAAATCTTACAGAAAAAGCTTCATTTATTTCATAGTAATTGATATGAGACTGCTCCAAACCAGAATTTGATATGGCTTTAGGTATCACTAGAGCTGGAGTGGTTGTAAATAATTCAGGTGCCTGTCCAAATGTCCTTGTCATAAGTTTCACATCAAACTTATTACAAATAATTAATTTCAAAGAATACCTGAGCTGCATCTGCATATCCTCGAATTTTAGCTATTACTTCTAATCCAAGTTTAAGTGCCTTTTCTCCACTGACTAACACCAATGCTGCAGCCCCATCACTGTCCAGGATAAGAATACCAATGATGAAAAATGTAGATGAATGTGCTCCCTCTATTCAAAAAATTATGTCAATCATTTCTATTTCAGTTATTCCAAAATACCTGTCAATCTCTTAACTTAATAAGACATCTTTTATCTTTTTCTTTGAGCTACCTTATTTAATACATTGCCTCACACATTTCTCAATAAATCGTTAAATGCTTTTTCAGAAGATATTAATCATTTTGCATTATATTCCAATAAATTTTAATAATTCTTTATTTCTTGTGTCAAGTCTTAGATTGACATGATTTTCAGGACAGAGGGAGTACTATGCAGTAATTTCATAAAACTGATACTAAAACAAGTAATCCCAACAGTGCAAAGGTGCTTACTCAAGAAAAAAGAAGAATGAAAGATAACTTCAATCTTACTGATGATACAAGACACCATCAAGAACGAGGGGACACCAAGAATGCCCAACTCACAAGCATATGCATAGCCTGACACAAATGTGTACTGCATGGGGACACATGTGACTCATGCGGATAGAAAGAGAAGAGAGAGAACCTAATGCTAGAAGAATTTCCAGCAGTAACAGAACCTCCATCCTGCTTGAAACTTGGTCTAAGCTTTCTCAATTTAGAAGCATCAAACTAAGAAAGACAAGAAAAGTGAAAGGTCAATATATGTTAAATGAGCAGAGTAGCATGTAATGAAGTCAAATAATAAAATCCAATTTGTAATTTTGTTTACTTGAAGACAGTAAAGATGGGTGATCTGAAACAGTTCCTAATACAAAAGTGTATTTGGACAATAATCTTGCAAGGGAAAAAAAAAAGAAGAAAAAAAAAGACCTTTTAAATTTTAGTAGGAAATTCAAATATGTATATTTTTTAAATTTAAAGCATTTCTGTTTGAAATTTTGTCTTAACAGTATATTTTACATACTTAAAATTTTACTTTAAAAATTTGATCAGATCTAATATATATATACATTTCTTAAGAAAAAAATGTCTGCACAGATAGAAGTGAGCCATGCCCAAAGTGAGGAAAGGTGGTCCTTACACCACATATTAAGAAGTAACTTCACTGGCACACATAAAAGAGAGGAAGATAAGTCAAGGTAGGAAAGAAAACTAGAGGTGGGGCAGAGGTGGGAGGACCAAAAGGATTATTCAGTGACGAAGTTTAGTTTTAGCATTATACAGTTATAATCATGCCAACCTTACTTTTTCACATGTACTAATAGAGTTCATAATCACAGCACTTGATGCAACATAACTTCACACTTGTAATCCTTATACCTTTTCTAAACCTTCATCTGCATCAATTATAATGGGGTTTTTCCCTCGGCCTGTTGAAATTCTCACCTGCATGTGCAAGGAATTAAAAGGCACAAAGATGTACACAAAATTTTGCTAACAGCACATTGTAGTTTCAAATCTCACTGGAACTATTTCCCAAGTAAATGAACCACTGTTTCGTGCACCAATGCCACGGCCAAAACTCTGGATAGCATAATTATCCTAGAAAAAAATGTGATGTTTGAGTTATGAGCAGGAAAGAAAGATTGTTTAACAGAGTGAATAAAAAACTAAAACCAGACACATACAAGCAAAACTCACTTGCTCTTCTCTTGAGATATTATGTTGGTGAGCACACAATTCTGCACAAACTCCCATTCCAAAATCATTGTAAACATCCCACAGGCCGTCTTTCAGCATGCCATCAATGACAATGTCATGTCCCATCCGTGACCCTGATCTGCAGATATGCATGAGATTAGCTACCTCTTTTCCTGAAAATTCAAGAGTCTCTAGCTCATGAGAGCCCAAACACTTAAACTAGCACTTCTTTTTTTTTTTTTTTCCTTTTGCGGGATGGGTTATCCAATTGTAGACCATAGCCCCTTCAAGAGCAAGAATGGATCTTTTTATCCTTTCAACTACTATTTTCTTGGAGCAATAAAACTACTAGACAGGAACAGGAGATAACCCATTGACTAAGAATCCATAATATGATGTAACCAGTAATAGCTGTAAATAATCCTCTTCCTCCTTTAACAGAAAATGGAGAGAGATGTACGGCTCAAAATTAGTAATTCATATGAATGACTCAAATGAGTATGCAGAACAAGAAACACAAAGCAATGTATCATTTGGATAACAAAAAACGTTTTTATTATTATGCGTAAAAGTTCCCGATTTGGTCACTAAAGGCAGAATATTCCACATGGGATCAAATGTAAAGAAAAAGTCTCAATGTGTATGGATAATCTATATTTTTATTAGTTATTTTTGCACCTTCCTTTGTTCAATCTCCTGGTCCATTCAAATGTAGGCCACATGTATAAAACACACAATTTAACTTTAAATCAGAATGCTTAACCTTGCTTGGGTTAAATATTTAGGTGCATTTGACATGCTTTCCATGCCACCAGCAATAACCACATCATTGGTACCCAATTGTATGGTCTGTGCTGCAAGCATTGTTGCTGTCCAAGTAACAGAGGAAATACACGTTATCACTTACACAAATCATTTGGGTTGAAATTAATGTTAGGAATAAAAGAAAAGAACAATAAAATAGAGAATAGTAAAGTATGCATCAATGTCACTTTTCTAAAGAAAATATTTATCCTATAGAATATGCATTTAGAATACAATGAAGATAACTAACAAGTGTTTGATAATTTTTAGAATTTATGAATTATCTATTCTTAGTCTTAATTTTGCATTAATTAGTCTAAAGAATATAACCTTTCAGATAACATAAAATTATATTTTTGGTTTATCTCCTTCAGTAGAAGGTGTCTTTTTATAACAAAACTCGATGTCCCAATATTGGTTCATTGAACTACATCAAAATTATTAACATTTTGAAAATGTTCCAAGAATTCCCCACCATTTTCAAAATAAACTTTCATTTAATTCTACAAGTTGTATGCATGAATAAAAGTATTGATTTGAACCTTCACTTAGTGAAAGATCTATATAATATATCTAAATAATATGGTAGTACAGACTTTGAACCAAATTATCTTTATCGATAAATTGTTGATACAATCACACATAAAACTTAATATACCAAAACACTACTCTAAAAAATGACATATTTCCGTACCCTTCATGAGCATATAGAATAAAGCCCTTAAATTCCTTCAAGTGACTAACTCCACATTCATATGGGTGAATCTATCTCAAATACCCCGCATCTATAGTACTTTGACAAAATTTCTTCGCTTTTATCTCACTTTGACAACTTGTCCTATAGATTCATTAAGAATTTAAAACTCATCCTCCTTTGAATATAGGAACCAAGCATTAATTAACCTTGGGATGGAATAAACAAAATAATTTAATCCTTGCAATCACACTAATGACATACTTTACTCTTTGAACTTAAGACTTGGCATAATACAAGCGTCAAGAAGAAGTTCTGTCACTAGTAATTTATAATAGTAGACTTTAAACTCATCCTCTATATATCAGTGATTTTATTTGGCAGAGTTAATATTCAAACTCTATATGACACATGCATGTACTAGGTGTTATATCATCCAATCAATGCTCACTGTATTCAAAATAAGCCCAGCAGATTCCATCATCTGTGTACGTACCATTTCTACCTTTCTCTAGTTTCGCCAAGTATTTTTTTTTTTTTTTTTCTAGTCATCAGGCATTGGTATGTTCAGAACTCATATTACTTGTAGTGGTACCAACAAAAAAAGAACTCTACTTTCACCATCACATCATTCTAACTTAACCATAAATGCATAGCAAGTTCCTTCAATATTGCCGCCATTATTCCTTTTTTTTCTAATATGCCTTTAAATTGTGAGGGATAAAAGAAAAGAACAATAAAATAGAGAACAGACTTCAAGGTGTATCAATGCATATTTTCTAAAGACAATTTTTGTCCTATACAATCTGTCTTTTGATAATTTTTAGAATTTATGAAATCTCTAATCTTGGTCTTAATTCTCAAGAATATAAATTAACGTGGAAATAACATAAGTATCTATCAGATAATATGAAGTTATATTTCTGGTTTATCTCCTTTCAATAGAATGTCTTTTCATAACAGAACTCTTCTGTCTCAATATTGGTTCATTTGAACCACAACAAAATTGTTAGCATTTTTAAAATGTTCCAACAATTAACAAGGTAAAGAGTTTTTTTTTTTTTTTTTTTTCCCCTGAAAGCCAGGAAACACAAGAAGAAACCAACCTTTCATTCCTGATGCACAGACTTTGTTAACAGTGGTGCAGATTACAGAATTAGGAATACCAGCACCCAGAGCAGCCTGTCTGGCTGGAGCTTGGCCTAAATTTGCACTAAGAACATTTCCAAAGAAGACCTCCTGGACAAGTGATGGATCAAGATTTGCCCTCTTAAGAGCATCTAATATAACATAAAAAGATGAGCTTTATTGAAATCGTAAATTACAAGGTTTAAGAAACATCAGCGATGAGATGAATATTAAATATTGAAGTTACACTGAATAGCTATGGAGCCAAGCTTTGTAGCTGATAACGATGACAACGAACCAAGTAGGCTACCTATTGGTGTTCTGGCAACTCCGACAATACAAACATCTGTTCGGAGTAGAAATGATGACATGGATCAAAAGAAGTTTCAGGAATCCCAGACATATCTATATAAATTTTAGGGGTGGGGAATGGAGGGCGAACAGAATTTTTATAGGATATGCTCTCACCATGAGTCTTCCAAACACTAAACCTTCGTATTTACATGGAATTAGAAATCTCCTATTCGTATAGTAGAAATCACTGAACCCCCATCTCCGCGCACACACATACACAGACAGAAAAAGGAAAAAAAAAAAAAAAAAAAAAGTGAAAAATGCAAGATGACCTCTAGGGTTAATGGAATTATCAGTTGTATGATCCATGGAAATCTACTGCCACTGCTCCCAGATTAATCTGCCAAAAACCGAGAAAAGCATAACCACCAGAGGTATCAAGAAAAGGATATTCAATATTATGTACTTGATAATGAGAAAGAACGAACGAGAAGATAAGAATTGGAACTCACAGAGTCTCCCTCAAGATATCCAAAGGAAAACTAGTCGGTAAAGATTTCGGCAAGAAGGTGCCAAACCACATGGTACAACAGCAGCAGACTGCAAAGCCTTCACGTCGCCATGGTTCAATTTCGTAGTTTTGCGCTACCCAAACAAGGGAGATTCTTATATGGTGGTTCCGGTGCAGGGTCCCACTTCTGCACCGGATTCATAATAATAATAAAAATAATAATTCCCCTATTTCTGGAGTTTTTAACCAAAGGTAACTTTTAAAAAAGTTTCCAATCTAGGTAGCTTTTTTACCCAATTCTCAAAAATAATGAAGGTCTCCTTTGCCAAGGGAGACCCTCACTTTTTTTTTTTTTTTTTTTTTAAATATATATATATATATATATATATATTCAAGGTCTCCCTCAATTTTTTTTTTTTTTTTTAAATTTTTTAAATTATATTTCACTTTTTTTATGGGTTTAAATTATATTTCACTTATACATTATAAATAATAAAATTTTAAGTTTTTATAAGTAAATTTTAATTCTTAATGTATATATATATAATATTCTTTGTATGTATACATATATATATATATATATATATTATAATATTAATAATGATAAGTTGAAAAAATTTTTATTTTATATAATATTATAAAGAAATTTTAAATTATTAAAAATTGTTATAAAAATTAAATTTATTATTTATAATTTATAGTTAAAATTTATTTTTTATTTTTAGTCAAAAAATAAGAATTTATTTTGACAAAATAAACCTTCAATTCATTGTCTTTATTAACTATAATTTACATTTTATTTGAATATTTATAATTATAAAATATTTAATTTTATCTAAAATTCTTAAATTATAAATATAATATTTAATAATTATAAATTAAAAAATTAATTTTATTATATATATTATTTTAATATTTTTATTTAATTTATTATGTATAATTATATATATATATATATATTTGAAATTTGAAATTTGAGGCATTTTGCACCTGTCATGTTGTGAACTCATGACCTTTTAAATTATAAATAAAATACCTTCTTGACTATGTGTGTATATATATATATTAATAATTATAAATTAAAATTTTATTATTTATAATTTATAAGTGAAATATAATTTTAAAAAATTAAAAAAAAAAAATTGCAGAGACCTTGAATATTTTTTTTAAAAATAAAAAAGTGAGGGTCTCCTTTGCCAAGGGAGACCCAGAATTTTTTATTCAAAAAAAAAAAATTAGGATCTCTTGGCAAAGGAGACCTTCACTATTTTGGACATTGAGTAAAAAAACTACCCTAGATTGAAAACTTTTTTAAAAGTTACCCTATTTTTTTAGGGTAAAAACTCCTATTTCTGTATCCATCCCTCCCACCCGATGCAAAACAATGTAATGTGACAAGGCCCATTGCCGCTCTTAATTAACTCGTGATACTTCTTCTGATGTTAGACTTGGTGTCGGATGAAAAAAAATTTATAAAGCAAACGAGTCCTTTTTACTCTGGGAAGTTTGTATATATATACATATATATATGATGCAAATTTTTTGTTTAGTTTGTCCCTTTTCTTTTTAAACTAGATCTGGAAAGAGAGAGCCTTATACTAAAATCGAAGTACCCATTTACAGATTTACTGAGCTGAGGAATGATCAAAAAAAGTCTGTAGGGAATACTATTCATTAATGCATCAGTCAGATTTCAAGTAAGGGAATACCATTCATTCGCAACATCTATTTACTTGTTTTGTTTGTTTGTTGCAAAAGGAGAGGGAGGAGTTGCAGCAGGGAAGATCAGGATGAAGAACATGTGTTCATCTGGTGTACAAGTAAGTGGTTCGTATAAGAATTTCCTACAAAGAGTCTATGCTTCAACTCTAACAGCCATGACAAAAGTGGGAATAACCATCAAAACAAGTCAATGCTGATAGTTCTTTTGCTATGCCTAAGCCAATAATTGCCACAAATATCATTACAACCTGCTCACCACTCTACATACGTATTGTATAACATGATTATGTTCTAGCAATTTAAACCCAAAATAAAGATGCCTGCAAAAAGCCAACCAGATTTTTTGTTGGCAGTGACATACGCCCCATCTTTTGTCCTCATCAAAAGCCTTCTACTCCCAAAAACATGCATATTCTTCAATCAGTTCCACTTCACATTCTTTAGTAACGTCACACAATTCCCATAACAACCAGTATGGGAGGATTCATCCTTTAGCAATCAGATGACGAGTCTGAATGTCAGATTAATCCTCGCAGACTCTGCTTTCACACGCTTTGGCACAGAGTGAAGCCAATCACGCTGTGTGTAGCCTTTCATCACCAGCAGCGAACCATGCTTTAACATGAATATGTGTTGATCTGAATTATTAGTCTTTTTGGATCTCTTGTTCGGGGGTTCACCTTCTAATCTTTTATTACCTGCGATGGATAACACATTAAAGGGCACATAAAGCTCACTCAGTCCCATACATAATCATCATATCAAGACATTGCAGACATCATTAGATATCACAAAATGAACAATCATAATAATAATAATGGCAGTACTTCTGAAGCAGGGAGCAATCTCATAGTACCTTGCGAAACTTTACTTGGTCTCTTCTTCAAAAAGAATTCTCGTTCACATCCAAATGAAACTGAAGCAATTTCTGGAGTAGGCCCATACAGCTTCTCATCATCAGCATGCCAACCAACATAGTCACTTCCACCTTTATACCTATTCAATAGTAAGCTGTTGAAACTGCTACCAGGAAGAGCTTCATGGACCTATAGCATAGCATCATGGTGTATAAATCAAATATACCAGACATGGAGATAACCGTTTGCATTCTATTTTCCAAAATTGTAAAAGCAGATTTAGACGTACTGCATCCAGGATATCCTTAAGAAGAGGAAACTCATCCCAAGAATGTGCATGAGGCTGGTATCCACTGTAAACCAATTCCGGCAATCCCTTACTCGCCACATAACATGTGTCCCTTGGCTGTAGAGAGTAATAATAATAATGGTAAGATACAATCTCATTTCCTGAGGGGATAATAAGAAACCATCTTCAAAATTCTATATAATGTACATAGAAATGGTTGTATTATCCAGTAACACGTAAAGCAACATATAACAGGTTCACGGACAGAGACCAAAAGTTGTCAGATTACGTTAATCAGAACTTGTATTTCAGTTGGTCCTTAAAGTTATTGTGCACCTTAAGATAAATTCCTCCATAAGCTGGTAAATAATGAATCAACCTTCAATGTTTATGTAATTCCTTGATTATTGAGCTATCCTAAAAGTTAGTTTCACGCACACATCAAGCTGGAGTTTGTAAAGGCACGATTCTTTGAGAACAGTTTCACATCCTTGTAGTAAAACAAGCATCAAAATCGGCAATTCGAAGCTACAAGTTTGCTGCTCTGCAACAAAGAAGAGCTATAGCTATAAGTCAACAGCTATCAATGGGAGTTTGTCTGACTAGCAAGTCACATTAGCAAAATAGCCCTTCTCGACATGAGTGTCATGAAGATTGCGCATAAGGCCTATAGAGATCCCTTCGTAAAAATCCACGAAGACAGTAAAGCACAGAGCTTTCATGTTACTACGTTAAGAAAGGACATGAAATTCAAGAAGTGCGTCGCTCAGTAATTGCAGAGAGAAGGGATAGAAACCCAATTGTTAAAAATCTTATCTTACAGAGGCAGGTTAAATGAAATCTAACCCAGCAAAGACGTAACAAAAGCAATTGATCTAAAGAAAACGCAAACAGGAAGACAAAAAGGCTGAGAAAAAGTAGAGGAAAGAGAGGAGACCTGAACACAAGATCGTCCAAAGACGCGAATGGTGGGACGAGCCCAGGGAATGTTATTGTTTAGAAAGTCGAAATAATTCCAAGATTGCTGGTAGGATATGAAGCGGGATATGTAGAGCACCTGGCTCCCGTTGCCTAGGTCCTTCAATATGCTGCATTTTCCCGCTGATGCTGTACCTTTACCTCCGCCACGGATACCTTGGGGTTCATTGGCGTCATCATCATCCGTTGCTCTCAGCTTTAAGTTAGTGACCGTCGTCATGTTACAACTTACAACCCAAAATTCTGCCGCCCGGCGCTGTATGAGGGGTTACCACCAGAAGTAGAGCCCTTTTTCCCTTTTCAGTAGAGAATTCAAGGCGCCACCAGAACCGCACTGGAATTTTTTATATTGTTGTGCCGATATTCCTAATAGATGACTGCTATCCCCAATTGAACCCGGCACAGGCGTCCTTTTTCTTTTTGGATGAAAAAAAAAAAAAAAAAAAGAAAAAAAAAGAAGAAAAAGAAAAAAACACTATTATAAGTTATATTGATGAATACAATAAAAACACTCGAAATCTTCTGAAAGTGAAAAGAGAGAGAGAGAGAGAGCTTATTACATTGCAATTTTATTTAATCTAAGTTTTTTTTTTGATGATTTAACCAACTCCTCTTTTGTATAAATGGCTCTGATCCAAGGTTAGGTGAGTGATTGAGATGATCAATCACAATTTTGAATACAGCAATTTTAATGATTGTGAAAGATTAATATTATTACACATTCTACAATAGGCTATAAATTGCATACGTTTGTAATAAAACTCTTACACACTACACTAGTATTTTACAATCATTACCAGTAGAAAATCAGGTCATATTGCACAATGAACATGGGACTCCTTTGAAAAGGTTTCTCAACTTGCCTGCCCATTTTGATCACACGCACTGCCTTTGTGGTGGAAGTTTCACTAACTTGACCTTCAACTCTATTTCCCCCGACTCCACATCACAAAGCCTCAACCAGACATCCTGCATAACCTCACCATTTGCCCAAATAATGGAGCTCTCCGCAGCCAAACAATTGTCATCCTCAGGTATAGCCTTCCTTAGTGTCATCCCCTCAGTAGCAACCCCAAGTACCTGCTTCAACCTGGCAGCTGCAACCAACGGTTGAAGGCTAAGTTCTGCATGCCCCATCTTGTCATCTGCCTTGAAACGGTCTTTATCAAATACTTCCTGTTCAAATTGTATAATCATAATCATAATCAATAATCTTTTTGAGTTTATAGTTAACATTCTGACCATGACCAACATATTTTCTGTATCATTTACTCCTGCTTCTCAAATATTGTTACACGTTCTTCTTCATATTGTTGCTATTTGTCCCAAGACTTCCTATTCGTGGTTAAAGCTTTTCCCATATAAATGAAACAATTGTTAACACTTCTTTCCCAGAACCTACGATCATTCCATGTGAAATCAAAGGATTCTACATTTTAATATCAAGCATAACAATATAAATTATAGCAACTGGGGAAAAAAAAAAATGAGCAACTGACCATGGTCAGAATTCCAATCCTCCATCATTCTCTCCATTCCTCTTTTGTGGCTACTATTATCAATATAGAATTGGATTTAGAGAACCAACGACCTTTCCTTGATTTTTCAGTTCATATGTCAAGATCATGATCATTACCTTGCTTTGTTGACCTAGCTTATCTCCCCATTGCTTCTATATTTTCCTCTAGCTTTGCAATCACAGTTCAGTTTGACAGCGAAGCTAGATGCTCACGGGTCTGTTGGATTGGCAAGTAGTTTGCAAGCAGAAGAGCAGGGATTTGCTCCTTGCTAGCCCACTAATAACAACAAATATTTAACTATTTAACTCCTAATAAAGAGAGTTTAGACTTTATCCTACGGAATAGACAAATGCAATGGTTTATTCATCTGAATTGAATTCAAAATATCAATTATCAATCTTGTTAGAAAGCATAATCCCCAGATTATCATATTATCAATTAGCCTGAAAGAACAAATGTATGCGAATTTGAAGAAAGATTTCCATTTAGAAAAGCAAGAAGATAAAGGAAAATTTGGAAATATGCAACCTTAGAAAGGTTTGACTTGGAACTATAAGCACTTGTACATTCCCTTCTCTCAAAGACATAAATCAGGGTCACTCTGCCCTCTTTCTATTACTTTCTTTCTCCTGCAAGGTTAACCTTTATTTAGTCCGTAGCCATTTCAAGTTGCAGTTAACATCGAGCTTTAGAGATAAGGAAGTAAATTAACTGTATAGACCTACTATCCTGTCCTCTGTCTACTTTTTCCGGTAATTAACACGTTAGGAAGAATATTTTGCCATAAGCAGGTAGGTATTTTCTTTCACCTGCAGTGTATAGATGTGCATGCATAGCTCCAGTAGGAAATTGATATTACCAAAGGGACTTACCAACTTGAGAACTCCAATAGGTTCTGATATGGAGAAAGAGAATTCTTCATTCCAAACAGGATTCAGGGAGCAGTTTATAACCTTAGTTTTTGCCATCTGACATAAATAAAGAGAACATTACTTTGTGTGCTTGATGGAAGAGTGGGATTCAATGCAGTGTAGTATGAAATAATAAACATTCAAACATTTTGTTCAAATGCTCAATTGTTTTTCCATGTAGGAAACATCAAAATCAAAGATTTCGGGACGAGGCTTTAAGCATTGAAAGGGGATGTCATATTACCCATTGTAGGCCTTGTTGTAACGAAATATTGAGGAAGACAATTTACATGTTGCACATCTAGAACCAATTTTGGAAGCAAACTAGCTAAAAAAGAAAACTACTAAGGAAAGCATGAGAGAAAATAGTATATCTCAAGTCTTTCCCCTGAAATGGCAGGGTGGATAGTCCTATATACCACCATGAAAACTTGCAAGAATTGGGATAGAAGATGGTTATTGTGTGACTGCAGTTCCAATTACTGTACTTGAGAAAACATATGATATTGTTCACTTTGGACCAAATCCACAGGGATCGGATTTGTTTTTGCGCACATCCTTTTTGGGATCATTCTAATGGAGTGACATTTTTCTTTGAATTCCCGATGTGGGATTTGGATTTGCGTACCCAACAATCCTCTCCTCAAACCAAAAACCAAAAACCAAAGGACGACACAGTGGCCTCCCCTCCAACGAATCAATTGGCTTTGATATCACTTGCTAGGACCGCCAAACACCACATTAACTCTTAATTCCACAGTATGATAATATTGTCTGCTTTAGACAAGCCCGCACGGATTTGTTTTTGCCTCATGCTAATGAAGTTTAGGTGGACACTTATATATATATTCAAGGAATGTGGAATTTGGGTTTGCTTACCCAACAGGGAGGGAGGGGAAAGAGGGTGCCATGATAGACCAAAAATCTAAGAGAAGAAAAGTAAAGAGCTGCAGAAGGCAGAAAATTAGGAGAAGTACCTGACTCCCAAGCTTAAGAATGACATAAGGATCGCTGCTCTTGAAATCTCTGATAACCAATCTTTTTCCAAGTACAACAACCACTTTAATCAGCCCTAGTTCTTCTCCCATTAACCTAGCGCTAAGCTTGAGCTGCAGTTCACAAACACACACAGGGTGGAAGAAGTTAGGTAAAAAGGCAACACCAATCAATAATGAGCTCCAAGGCATACTTGAAGTACTAAGAGGACAAAAGGGGAGAATCTTTTCAGGGAAACAGATGCAGTAATTGGTAAAGTTGGGTGATAAAAGGTAAATGAAGGAAAGATTTGAAAGAACAGAGAGATAATTCAAGGATCCCAGACTTCATTTTATTCATCAATTTCAACAAAGGTGCAGCAGAAACAAGAGTGGAAGAAGCGAAGGAGGAGATTTCTTGGGGCCTGGGAGCAGGGAAAAAATGCATAAATAGAAGGAAGGAAACTTATACCTGGGTTTCCAAAATTTTAAAAGGATCCCTCAAATGGAGGAATAGCGAGGTTTGGGTGTAGACGCAGAGCAATATTGCTCAACAGTAGTTGCACTTCAGCGTCCCTTCACCAAATCGATGCTGCTACCGGTATGTCTCTTCTCTTCTCTTCTATCCACCCCGGTAAGTACTATTGCTTACTTTATTCTATTTCTATGATAATTACCAGTGAATCTTTTTATAAATTTAAGACAAGAAGAACTGAGCTGCCTTCAACTTTCCAGATCCATTTATAGAGAGCATTTGAGTTACTGCCCCTTTCTTTTTCTTTTCTTCTTTTTTCCTTTTTTTTTTTTTTTTTTGAAGTAAGTTCCCCCATTACATATCATCACCACCATTTTATTGGTAATTATCCAGACTAACCCCCTGAAGCTGGATAAATTGGCCTCAAATTTTAAACATATGCTACATAACTATACAATTTTAAACCTGCCTGCCAGCTCACTTAAATAGAAATAATTTAAGTTATGTGGGCCTTTTTTCTAATTCTAGTCTCACCTACCAACCAGCAATTATTTATTATGACCCTTTCTTGTGTTTTTTAGCCCATGAACCATCTAAGGTCATGCAGAATATAAGAATGGTTGCTCCAGAAAATAGCGGCTCCACCCACTAACATTATTCATTATTAAATAAAGACCAAGACGATGCTGCTACTATCTACTATCTAGTATCTACCAACACTCTCAACTCCAGGCTCCAGCTTCCCTCATCAATTCTTCAAGATACCAGCATAGAGATGGGCGGCATCCTCTTGTTTGACCTGCTCCTGCTCTCATCTCCTAGTGAGTGAGTTAGAAACAAAACAAAATGCCTCCTTTTGGCACCACCCCATCACAAGAAGCAAAAGACCATTATCAAGTATCAACCCAAATAACAAAGGGCTTGTTTTCACAAATTTACAGCCTTATCTTTTATGCTATTACTTTGTCATTTCATTGATAACCAATAGCGTGCATACAAAGGTAAAACACCATCAGTTACCCTCCTAAATGTCATTCACCAAAACACCAGCATAACAATAGCAACAAGCTCCAATGACTATAGTCTATCTAAGTTATCCTAGCTAATCCCAGAATAGCATGCACGGTTGAAACGCGTCACCTTTACTTTTGACCACAGAGCTACAAAACATTCAATTCTCAGCTATTTCTAAACACAAAATTACTGTGCAGGAAGCTAAATCCAATTACATCACTTTTGCCAAGTTAGAGATGTACAAAATGCTATAGGCTACAAAGAACCCAACCCCAAGCTACCCTATTCCCTCTGTTACATTATGCCTGTACACATAAAAGTTAACGCATCTATCTGGGACTGCACATATATTCTCTGTCCTATAAACTATGCTGCTTCTGACACGCGACAACTATACTCCACTGTTTATTCAGGTAACTGTTGAGTTCCAACATCCTTAAAAAGCAACAATCTTCATGGTCAGCTTTTTGCAATTGGACCAATTGACATGACATACAAAACTAATATAGTTCTGCTGCAGTTCTTTGAATGATTTTACATAAGGAACTATGTAATGGAATTGCAGCCAATTCCTTCCAACTCACTTCCCTACTCGACGCTTCCACATGCTCTGCATTAGAAACCATCAATCACATCAGAATCAGAAACCAAAAATTTGTTACATCACTTGATCAATATTTTGAAAGTTAAGATGTTAGGTACCAGAGGTTCATCATCAGGAATTTCTGTATCCACAGAACCTGCTGGACTCCCTCCAGTTGACTCATCGGGTTCTTTTTGTGCACTGTCTACATCATCTTCTTGGTTACCTTGAGAATCTGATTTGTTTAATCCATCAGCCTCCTCTCCAGAGTCCTCCCTTGTATCGTCTGGTTCCAATTTCTCATCTGATGAAGATACCTCTTCTTTATCAGATTCATGAGCATCATGTGATGTGCCAATCACATCTTTAACTGCTACACTTTCAGAATTACACTCATCTTCTGGAGCCTTGTCTGAAGCACTTGAGATGTTCTCAGGGTTCTCTTCCTCTTTCCCTTCAGAGATGGATGCAACATTTTTCCCAGATTCCCCACTAGAAGAACCCTTTATCTCACTTATGGTTTGTTCCCCATCTGGAAAATCATAGAAGCAAAGAAATTATCCACAGTTAACCGTGTGTACCTTGTAAACCCAGTAACTAACTATATCGTCGTAATTATTTATCAACCTTTTTATTCTTGGTAACTTAGGTCCTTATTCGTTTAACCTTTTCTTTTTCCCCTCTAATTGTTTGGTCCCACCTTCTTATCATGTTGGGTCCATTTTTACCCCCATTAGCAAAGTTTTTTATTCACTTTTTATGCTAGTTTTTGCAATTTTAAGTATTTAAAAACAAAAAAATGAAAAAACAAAAACAAAACAAATATGCAACAAATAAAAGGTGGTAGAGGACCAAAAAACTAGAAAAAATTCATAAAGGACCTGGGTTACAAAGGATAAAAATGTGCATGACTAAATTCAGCAATCTTCCCATTCTGAAAACTATAAATTTACATTCAAGCAACATAGATAAAAACCACATATCCAATTCCAGTCAAGGCATGACGTGCATAAGCAATATTCACCTGCATGATGGATGTGCTTTTTCTTTTCTTTTTCTTGTTTTTTTTTTTTTAATAGAGGGGGTGTTTCTCCCATGCACAATGTATATAGGTCTACATCAAATAGTATTTAATTTTGAAAAAATCAGAAGTATAAGACCTTCACCTGAATGTGCTCCATCACTTGTAGACTTTGCAAGCCCAACGCCTGGCACATCAAGGCTCCCTTCAGTATTCACTGAAGCCCGATCTCCAGATTCTTCCTTCTGTACTTGTTTAATCTTTTTCCTTGGGGTTCTTTTGCCTCTTGATGGAGGCCTAATAATCAATTTCATAACCTAATTAGTAAATATAGTTAAACAATTTTCCTTGTGATTACATTGGAAATTTATAACTTACATGTCAAAGCCCTTTTTCTTCTGAGGAGAGACATCAGATGCCTTCCTTTTCCGGTTAGATTTTAACCTGCATCATCACCGGAAAACAGAAATCTTGAAGAGAGCTCAACTCTATATTTTTATGAAAGACTGCTGAGGAAGTATCATTTATGGCAGCAGATAATCAGTTTTATTCTTGCTATATACTTAAAGTTTCAAATCCCCACTTGTGTTCGGTTACAATCTTCCTTGGTTCCTATAAACAAGGATAAAGCTTCGGTCCACAGATCAACGAGCTTCCTAAAATATTTTTTTAATATAGAATTTAAATTCTCACCCAGAAAAAGAAAATTATATGTATATAAATCCTTTCACATTTAACTTGCCCCAAGATTTTAAATTTCTAACATTTCAGTAGCATTTGCATTATTATATACTTTGCAACCCAAGCAAATTTCTTTGGCTCAATCCTGTTTATGCAGATATCCTCTGTGACAGCCTAGGAGGTTGGTATACACTGTTACAAAATGAACCAAGTTCACAACTAAAATATATGCACAGATAATAATGACAATACTATCTCAGCAAGTATGTCAGACAATTAACTGTTATCTATACACTTACATGTCCTTGGATCGCGAACTCTCTGATGCCTTGGAGCGCTGCAAAAGAATGTGTAAATTTTGTTACATATCAAGCTACATTCACTTGCTTTCTTCAGATGAAGAAGAATTTTCCACAATAAAATCTTTCACAGAATGGAAAACCAAACCTTATCAGATTTCCGTTCTTTGTCAATTAACTCCCACCGCTCTTTTGCTAATCGGAGAACTTCAACATCGCCATCATCATAGAGCACCTATTTACAACACCAACAAGAATAATAAGCAATTGATTCATAAGAAATACAATATAACAGTTTAGTTCTGTAGCACTGTGAAGAGTTCACTCAAAATAGGATTAAAATTAAAGATAGAATTGCAGCTCACCACATGTTTCTTTTTTTCTGTGTCAAAAGACTTCACTACCCCTTCATAGAACCTGCATCATTTTGCCAACAGGAAAAATAAATGTTTCAATCGTAATAATATTATACTTCATGTGTTACTAACATTTAACTACAGTTTAATGTAACAGGAGAGAGCAAAAGTAGTCTTCAGAAGCATCAGAATAACATATGAAGAATATTAAGAGCATTTCAATGTAAAAAAAAAAAAAAAAATTCGATTAACAGCATTAGGTTTTAGATGAGGTGGTAATTCAAGAATGAAGAAATCAAATAAAAGAATCACATAATTTGGACGGAATGAACAAAAGATTAAGATGATGAAAGAAAAGTCAAGATTGACAAGCCAATGCTAGTACCCGAGATAATTGATTAAGAAATAGCTTGATAATCAACAGTACAGTAGAAAAACTGTAGTTACCAAAAGTTTGAGAAAAGTTTAACAAAAGTTTTGTTACCATATATCTAGCAAAGAGAAAACAAATGTTCCTCACATGTGAAAGTCAATGGTTGAGCTAATTATCAGATGATTATATAACCAAAGAGGATCAAACAAGCAGATAATCTGAAAAGAATATTAGTGGAAAGACACAACAGGTCATCCTTACTGTAAGGCAGCTTCACAACTATAATTGCATCTTATTTACATCAAGATAGGACTCACTGTTTATCCATCGGCCACCAGACTTTTATTCTGCAACCAATCAACTCAGCACTAGGAGTTTCACTGTCCTTGGATGTACACTACAAGGAAAACATAACACTGAAAGTCAATGGGAAAAGATAAGGAGATCAATCTAGTATTAAGATGGTAAAATATATATATACACATATTCACGTAAAAACGGTCAGAATTACGTAGCTCTGCTTCTGTATGTCTGTGTGTGACAGAGTTGGAATGTGACATTTATAACCATCTCATGAACTACCCTGAACTTTTTATATAATTGAAGCGGTTAATCTGTTTCATCACTCCCATGTGGAAGTGTGATTTATTGCATGATTAAAGCATGAAATGGAATATAGTTTGCAGATGTGAATATAAATAGATCTCTTAGTCTTAAAAGATTGTTCTCCATTGGACAAGTTCCACATAGGTTTTCTGGGAAACAGTAAGAGCTCCATCACATTATTGGAACTGTGTCAAGAAAACCTACTAAAGATGAGAGAGAAAAAAAAAAAAAAAAAAAATGGGGAAGGTAAGAATATCCTAGGCAGCATAAGATTCCTCCACGAACCATAAGAAGTTAACTCCAAACTTCATTATTGATTTATTATCATGTCATCTAGGCCCTTCAAAATATCCAAACATTGCTCTCTCGCATACAGCCTAAGAACTTCAAAAGATGGCAGTATCTGAAATTTTACTCCTCTTCTTCCACTATTATTATGTTCCAACTCATTCAACTATGACTTCCTTTATCACATTTTAGCAAGATGAGCAATTATTGACTGAAGGAAAATAGTTCAATGTGATTTTAAATATCACTAATTCACCTTTCAATTGATATCACCGTAGTTTTCAGAATAAAACTCATTAGTTGGCATTTTCAACTTCAAACCAAAAAGAAAAGACATGCGCATAAGAGAAAAAGGAAATAAAATAAAAAATATGAATCCATGACATTCAGATACTATAGTATGAGCAGGAGATAAGCCTAAAATTGAATATCTGAATAGCAATCTAACAATCAGCAGTTTATATTTATCATCTAATATGCAAAACTGTTTCTGAGAAGCAATAAAACAGGTCACAGCAGGACAAAGGGACCAACCTTTGCCAACCCAGCAATGCTTTTACGCTTTCGCTTCTTAATGGCTGTCGAGTTAGAATCATTAATTGCAGGAGAATTATCTGTTTCTGAGGATTTTTTAGATTTCTGCAACCCAAGAATTTATATCAAAACATAGAAACAATAGTGTTTGTATGTCTTTCTGCACATAAATATCAGAATTAATTCCATAGAGGCTCACCTTCTGGTCTTCGTTTCCAAGACCTCTAGCTTTATTCCCTTTACTATGATCCCCAGAAGAAGGTTTTCTTTTCTGTTTTGATGAGGAGCTTGAATTCTTGCGAATGCATGATGCCAACAAGTCTGATTCTGCTGGTTCTTTTGTTCTTCCCTGCATAGAGATATCCTCTGATTCTGAATTAAATTCCACCGAATCAGTGGATTCTGAATGCAGTTCCTTCTTGGTAGAAACCTTCAAATTGTGTAACTTATGACCCATGGTGGATGACGATCTCCGTCGTTTGGGGACAGGAACATTATTTGATCCATCAAGGAGAGTCTTCCTTTTAGGAAGTTTATGACCAGTTTTACTTTCATTGGGCACATAATCATCATGACCATTGCTTGACTCAAATTTAACAGAACTACCCACATTATCTGAGTTTATTTCCCTCACCATTTTCAAGATATCAAGATCACTTTCATTCTTCTCTCCAGATGGTGGAGCCTCAGTCTTCAACTCTCTTCTCGCCTTGGCTCCTTTAGCTTTAAGACGTTTGATGATTTTCCCAAGAGGCATCTCACTGCCATCAGTTTCACTGTCCTTCATGATCTCATCATCAGCAACTTCTGGAGTTACCTGGTGTGAACAGACGGCCACACAAAATATTAAGAATGAAAAAGTAATATCACATTGCTACTGTTACTGTCACAAGAAGATATAAGTTAAACTTACACTCCCATTAGCTTCCAACTTTAATGATTGGAAATAACCCAACACACTTTCATCAGCCAACCACGTTGAAGATTCAACAACCTATTTGAAAAAGTAGACAACAATTTTTTTTATATCGTCCATATCCCAACCATAACACAAAGATGATACATACAAGAAACTTCACAAGAGAAGCCCATGAATTTCAGCCCATTCTACAATAAATGTGGTATCAAAAGAAAAGACTATCGCATATAACAAGTTAAAATATTGTGTAACTTCCATGACATTTGCCTTTTATGTTAAGCAAATGATATCTTGTTTCACCAACTTAACTGATTACCAATTCTAAATTCAGAATGAATAGAAAAAGGACACTTAAATTCGCAAGTTGATTATTTGCCGATCTGATTGAAATATCCCTGGCCAACTACTTAAATAACTGATGATACTACTTTCCTCTTTTGCCATTCAAGAAAGGGGAACTTCCAATAAACGATCTTTTGTCGCTCTTCGCACATACTTAATAAATCCAGTTCCACGCATAGGCTTCTATATTAGCTGGGAAAATACTCAGTGAAATATTAGAAGCCTTCATGTTCTACTTTCCTTGTATGTGTTTCTATTGAATTGAAAAGGAACAAATTCTCCAATTTATACTTCAAATTTTTAAATGGACAATTTAGCAGATAACCAAACGGTGAAATGGAAAGAAATAAAGCATATTCCACCAATCTTTTCAATGGGATATCATTAAGGAAACCTTGAAAAGAAACAGATAATTAATTAGAATTATGACATCAGCATAAAGTCGTCCACACTTTTCTTACCTAGCTTAATTATGACGGTTACGACCAAATGTCATTAATACTTTGACAGATGTTGCAAGGACAAAAATGGTACGCGGTACAAAGAAAAAGCCAACCTAAGTAAAAGAAAGTAGACATAAGCAGCATACCTGTTTGTCATTCCCTTCAATATTCTCTTGGCATTTATATAGCGATGCTGGTAGGGTCACTGATGCACTCAAGTCCTCAAGATTTATGTCCTTTGGAGCTAGTTGCTTAGCAATTGACAACCCGAGATCACATACAGCATACAAATTCTGACATGCACAAATATTCACATTACAGAACAGCATAGAAAGTGAGGTTTCAAATTAATATTTGGTCTCTTTCCTAATATTTGCTCAATGCCACAGCATTTCTCTTCGAGGGTATGGATGTCAATTTAGCATAGAAACAAATTCAAGATTCTAAACCCGACCTTAGATTTGGTAGCATCGAAATTGTCTTCAGAGCGCTTGATATTTTGAAAGATGGATAATATTGCACAAGCACTTTCCTTGTCCTTACTAACATCGGACTTTCCATCTTCATCGCCATGCATCAGCATTGACAGAAAAAAGTGTAATTGCCTAAAATGGAGCAGAGATATGAAACTGCTTAGCAGATTTAGTCTTAAAATATAGGATTTATATGGCGTGCAATTTATAAAAATTTCACTAATAACCATGTTCTAATAGTTTATCATTCGCAATATGTTTGTGCACTACAAAAACAAAACAATTACATTCATACCATAAGTGGCATTTCGTATAATCAAACAGAATTTTCATTTAAAAGATCATTGTACTGTCTAATCCGTTGGATTTCAGCCACCTACTGATGACAAATGATCTTTCAAGGCAAACATGTACCTATGCTTTGAAAAACAAAAGGATATTACAAGCCACATTAAAGCAAAAGAATCTATTGCCCAGAAATGGCAACTTAAGGCGATAATTTGATCTCTCATTTCTCCATACTTAGTTGACAGATGAACTTGGAGAAGATTAGTTTCCATGTTACAATTATTGAAGCAAATGAAGCTTGGCGGCTGAAGATGATAATGTCCATAGTCTTTGGCATCTAGATCTTTTGCCTCTTAAGAGCACCACTAGCATCGCTTCATGCGTGTCGATCAACAAAATGAGTCGTCATAATCTCGTCTGACTATAATAATACTGTATTACACCTCTGCATGGGGAGAAAGAGCCTATTTTGACTGACTAGTACAAGTTGCAACCTTCTAAATAATTGGTAGCACCTCCTTCGAATAGGAAATGGACAGCATGTTCTTTCATTTCCAAATTACTGATAACTCAATCTATGATCTCATAGAGATATAGACAAGAGTTCCTTCTTCCCAGTCTAGGAGAAATGATCTAAAACATCAGGCAGCACGTAAAACTTATGCTCATTACATGTGTAAAATTCAATTACACTTCCCCTAGAAGATTGTAAGTTGGTAGTTTCCTAAGACGTTAGAGGAACAATTCTTGTATCAAATCGTGGAAAATAACTCTGCAAGTTGGGCCCAAAGAAAAAGTATCAAGCCCAGATACAAGAGGCATGTTAAAGTATTTAAAATTTATAATATGGTGGTCAAAAGAGGCTAAGCTTCCATCTATAGCTTAAATTTATTATCCCCAATATAGCACTACCAAAATGGATATACATGTATCAGGTCTTCTTATGTTTTGTACTTTTCCTAGGAAATTTAAAATAAAATGGCATTTTATTAAGGGTTTTGAATTTCCCAATTTTTGCTTCCAGATGGTTTGACATCTGAAGCTTTACCAACAAACCAATAAAAATCTACAAAATTATACTCACTCCAATAAACCAAAATTTCATAGCTATTTTAATCCACTCCAAAGATAACTGTTAATCTCCCCCTTTGTGTCCAGGCAGGTAAAGGGGATACATGGGGAAGTACAATAATGACTCAACAAAATAACTTCTATAGTTCATTCTCCATCCAGAAAAGCTCGAGTCGCATTTAAAAAATAGATCAGATTGCTAATAAAATAATAATCAACGATCATGTGCAATCTTTGTAGTCAGGATTCAGTGGTGCTTCCATTCTTTTTTTTTTTTTTTTTTTTTGAAACCATGGTGCTTCCATTCTTAATCAAGCTGACAAAGAGTTCTAGAAATTGAAGAGAAAATTGTTCATTACTCAGTTACAATGAAATGGGTCTGCCATTGGAGTGGAATAACAAAATCGTGGGAAAAAATCAAAAGAAGAAAGAAAAGACCCCAAGCATTTTGGGAATTACAAGAAGGCTTTAGATAGCAGGTACATTGGATTGTTCAAAATTTCCATGGGATTGTATAACCAAAATGTTAGATGAAAGGAACCATATGTACCTGTAAATTGGTTCATACGCTTTGACATCTTTGCATTCATCAAGATTAGGAAATGACGAATGGTGGGCAAAAGCATGAACCACGTATGGAAGAATGTGTTCTGGATAAAGAGAAGTTGAGTTTGCATCACTCTGTGAAGCATGTTGGCGTGCCTTCCCTTGCTGACACATTTGGATTATATCAACTAAATTATGCTTGTCCTGCAAAATACCATCAGGAGGTATAACCATCACAATGTAGTCGAATTTAAAACTTAAAATTAAAATTTAATAAATAAATTTATAAAAAAAAAAAAACATCAGATATTTTCAAAACTGCGACAAAAAATAATAATAACTAAAACTACTTGAGGACAGAAATATCTTAAAGAAGAAACATATAAGGCACTCTGCAAATATGTACCTCCACAGGCTGCAGTGGTTGGGATCCAAAGCCAAATAAGAAGGCACAAGAATACTTAGGGTCCAAGAGACGATCCTTAATGTACTGATGAACTTTGTTGAGGAAAAGCCTCTTAACTTGAGCATAACTTGCCTATGGAAGGAGTTTCAACAACAAAACATAAAATGAACATCACCTTTGGAGAAAGGCCACAAAGGGAAGAAAGAAACAGAAAATAAGAAGAATAAGAAAAAGAACTATAGAGGAAATAACATATGTGTGAAGCATCACAGCAATGAAATCTGTACTTCAGTTAAGTACTGCAGCAAGTTGAGCTTCACCTCTGAAATTCCTAGGGTCCGGTAAAAGACATCAACAGGAATCTTGTGGTCCCAGTGTTTTGACAGACGGAGAACAGCCTTAGCTGCAGCAAGCCTCAGATGTGCCTTATCGAGAGAACTGATAAAATTGAATACACGTTTTAGAAATTAACTATATCAAAATGTACTTATTTCCTGGAAGGACAACTTTACCTTGATTTAATCTCCCTTGCAATTTCACCAAAAGAGAGTATGTCTTTAAGAATTCCCATTAAATCATCAATCCCCAAACGCAGGTGAGCATCTTTGGCTGGCAAATAACTCTTAACCAATGTTTTGAGTCCAAAAATCTGTGTGATATCCAACATTGAGAAAGGGCTTAATGAAGCATTAAGGCAAAGAATGCATCAACAATCGCAGAACAAAAAATTTCACAAACTAGTCAAAGACTCAAACCTTCAAGGAACAAAGTTCACTTCTATCATCCCAAGAGTCCCTCCCTTGTTCTTCTGATGCCTGAGGCAAAAACACAACTTAGATATATTGCAAAGAATAAAAGACACAACATACTGCAGAGATCCAGTGTACTCAGAAGTCATACAGAGCTGCACTCTAATATCTTTTTTCTTATGAATTCTTCTATGTCTCTTTCTCTTGTTTCAAAGACTGGCATAGCCGTTTGCGCTATACACCCAAGAGACTGCAGCACAGCAGGCAAATGTGATCTCTCTTGTAGCATATCCACAAGCCTCTGCAAATTATGAGAGATGCAATATCAGAAAACTACATCTTAAGAACGTGATTCCAGAGAAAGATCAATAACAAAAGACAAAGCACATTCATTCCTAGATCTGACAGATGCAAAATGCAAGGTCAGCCTAAACCTTGTATAACACAGAGAGAGACATCAGGCCATCATCCTTTGTTATTGATGCTAGTGCATGCACAGCATACTTGGCCTGTCTTCGGCTACCTTCCAAGCATATTCTTTCAAGCATGAGGTCCAATGATCTGCATATAGAGAGCATTTCAATAACATAGAATCATGTAGTTGGATATTAAAAATCATATATATCAACACATGAACCTTGATGAAACTCCCAGTTGTTCTCGAATGGCTCCACCTGCCTTTGCTAGAACATGTAGAACTCCTTCCTTCATTATTTCATTTTCACCTTCGAGCATGCGTATTAAATCCTCTTCAATTCCACTAAGCAGCAAGGGGCAGAAACGTGCAAGTATCTGCCAAAAAAAATAGCTTTGAAGAAAATTTTAAAAAGAAAAAGAAATGGTTTTCTTGAGAGCACTAAACATTTCAAAAGTAGAAATCACAGAGACCTTCTGGTGAAGGCATTATGCAGCAATAACTTAAAATTCCAACAGATGACTCATCAAGAATTCAAACATAAAAGATAGTGAACAAAGAATATTTCTTGTAAAATATCATTGCTTCAGTTGATTGCATAATCTTGTAAAATATAAAGAATCTTTGACAAAGAACTTCTTCAAAAGGTTACTAAGCCTTCACATGAGGTATTGCTTTTGATTTGAAGTCCTCAAAGTGAATCTAATCCAGTGTTAAAGTTATCTCAAAGTTACTTGACAGTGTAAGCTCAAATTTTAGTATGATATTAAAGTTATCCTCCCTGAAAAAGAGAAGATGGAAGAGAATAATCCTACATGGATACTACAGCATTTAACATATCATCTTCCACATCAGTTCACCAAAATAACCCATAGAATGAAATCATGTAACAACAACTTTGCAATTGCGAAGTATCATTGCTGAAACAAGCAGCAAGAAAGACCTTACCACAAGTATACTCATGCAAGATACAATTAGTTGAGCATTTCCAGAAGATTTCTGCAAGTCAGCCTCAAGAAGGATTTCTTTGCTAAGCTCCTTGCTGAAAAGTAGATTTGAGCATTTTAAGGATAGTAGATTCAGGAACTCATAAAGCCGGTGCTTCTCACCCAAGATTTGCAGTAAATCATCCTGTATTGACATGAGATTTCAGAACCAACAGCACTTGAAGAGTTTAAATTTTTTTAATAACATCATTCAGAAAAGGTTCAAAGGCAAACCATGACAAAGGAAACAAGATCTATGCTAGTTTTTCCTCACCCGAGAACTAGAAGCATGTAAAGAGGTAGTGTTTGGATCAAGGAGGGTACTCAAGATCTTCCAAATGTTTGCATCTTTCAATTGATCAAGAATCTGAAAACTCTCTTCTGCTTTTACTGGATCAGTAAAACACCGAGACATCACACGGAAGCAAAAAGCCACTTTCTTTTGGATCTCAGCTGCATCACTCTCCTGCAATGTAGCAAAAAAAAAGCTAAAGTATCTTCTATTTCCATATGCCTCATTGTAGACTGTTGATTGTAGACAAAAATTAGAAACCTGATATGCCTGCCTAAGAGAAAGGTACTTCGGCATCTCTTGTTGTAACCTGAACAGAATAGGAATTCCTGGCAATCAGTGACCATACAGAGGAAAAAGGAAAATTCTTATCTACGATCTTTAATAACAAGTGCAATAATCAATATAAAACCTTTGCTTCTGCTCTAGTATCTTCTCAAGTGCCTTAACTTCTACTTTGTCAAATCCCGCAAAAGATCTGACCCAATTTTTAACCTTATCTTTGGCAGAGAATTCGGTTGGGAACAACGAGAGACATAGAATCGATTCAACTGCATCCGACCTGCAATGAGAATAGATGATTTTGAGTTATTCAAACCATTGAGTAAAAGGTGCACAACCAAAATAACAACACAGGGCCTAATTATATGGACCACATTCTACAATCTTTCTGTATTCCTTTTTCCAACTTAATAATGAGTAATAACAGTTGGTGTCATTTCTCTGGCATCACGGAGCTATCAAGCATAATTTGGAGCCCATTTTAACCAGTAACTATGGCAAGATACCTGAAATCTTTGTCATAGAAACATCTTAGTATCCTCCCAGGAATCCAATCATATGCATCAGACTTCATTGACCCATTTAAGTTATTCAAGCAATAATTCTTGTATATCTCAGCTAGCCTCTCCATTGCATATTTCTTAACAAGAAGCTGCAAATAGGTTGTAGGAGGAGTTGTCAAACTATATTTTCCGCAGATAAGGAACAAAAAGGTAAGGACTGGAATACCACAATAATATCATACACAACACGGATATAAAGGGTCAAACATACAGATGTGTCTCGAAGACGCTCAGCAACCAGCTTAACAGTTTCAACTGGTATAGATGATAAGGTGTGACATGCCACGTCACAAACCACTCCGACGACTTGTTTGCGTACATTTTCATCATAATCCAGCAGCCGATCGCCAAGGGCAGCTAGAAAATGTTAAATGAAGTCAGAACAAAAGACCTGAAATATATGTATTCAGAACCTACAATTTCAAGGCCCTTACCTATGATTTGAGGAGTCTCAGACCTAACAGGATCTGATAAAAGACAGAGTCTGATGTGCTTGAGGACTGACATCCGAACCTCAGTAATCCTGTCAGTCAGTCTCTTCAAAAATTCCAGAAATATTGGCTGGAAGCTTTCTGGAATAGGAGATCCAGGCAAAGCAAAAAGGTCTCCAACTAATTTCACTACCTTTAAACGGGTGTCCAATTGATCCGTCTGTTAAACACAAAAGCAAAAGGCTCAGATTTTTATAACAATTTCGACTGTGACAAGTGAAAGGTATTGCATCTATTTTTATTAGTCAATAAACGGTATCAATTGTTTCAATCGTTCAACTAATTGACAAAAATCTGTGTATATCTATGAAATCTGCCAGCAACCGACGAGCATGTTTGAAACAAAGAGAGAAAACATTTTTAGAAATAATAATTATAATGAAAGCTCTGAATGTTCAATTTCAGAATAACATGCATGCCAAATAGCCTCAAAACCTGAAAGCCCCCAGAATATGAACCAAAGTAATATTACAGAAGTAAGCAACTAAGCCATAAGATACTAAAATGAAAGGAAAAACTCTTAAATTCAGACAAGGAGCAATTAGTTTGTACAGTACCAATAACTCTCCAGTCAGATATGGAACTACTCCAGATAATATCTGGGGAGCACAACGATAGATATCATAGATAACTTCGTAGTAGTCAATTTGACACTTAGGTGATCTGCTGTCTCCTGACATGGATGATATGAGAAACTGCTTTAAGTGAGCCTCCAGCTTCCCAGCACAACGCTCAATCACATTCATGGCAAGCCTCCTTGCAGCCGCTGTTACATCCTAATGGAAAAAAGAAGAGGATGATAACAAGAAGAAAGACAAGCAAAACTGCTGTTTAGATAGCTTTAGACCTTACACCACATAGATGAGGTATAGATCAAAGAGTATATAGGGTCTTACTTCTTTGTTGGGGCCTAATTTAGACAATAAAATCAGCAAAAGATCCTCCTGAATCTCCTCACTCTCCTCTAAGAGAAGAACCATTATTGTTTGCATTGAGGTTAGAACACTTTCAGGATGCTCATCCCTGCATATGTAGAAATGAGAATTCAAAAGGCTTATATATCTTAAATATCAAATTAAGGAAAATAATCCAAGCAGTAGATATTACAGGGAAGAAATGCAGAAAGTAAATTTCTTCTTCTACAGGTATTCTCATTCTCAAAACAACCAGAACATAAAAAATTACAGAAATACAGCAAAATTGTAAAACCACCACCTAGAGTAATCTCATATAAGAAAAACACTAAAGGACAAGATATTACCTCAAAGACTGACACATGATTTCTACATTCATTAAGTCATGCTTAATACGTGTTTTTTTAACACAATTCCATATAAGAGCAGAAAGAAACAAAAGAAGTTCAAAAGTAAATAAATAAATACATAAATAGCAGGAAAATTTTTAAAGAGACGCACCTAGCAACACTCAGAAAAGTAGTAAACATTTCATTTATTAGATCGTCACATTCGAGATCCAGCATCACCAAACACGATTTATATCTTGCTAGGGTTTCCAAAATGACAACTCTCCTCCCAAACAAGGGACTAGTTGTATCACTTAAACCGCTGAAAGTGCTAACAATCAAGTTGAAAATATCCTGAAGCAGATATAATAGAATAGCAATTAGTTGGACCATATCATTACAAAATAATAATTCAAAAAAAAAAAAAAAAGAAAGAAAAAGAAGTGGGTGCCAAGTAGTATCTCTGGCGTTCATCTCCAAAAGGGGAAATTTACCTTCAGAATATCATCAGTATAAGGAGCTTCTGGAGCAGTGATCCGAGTAATCTCACAGATGCATGCAGCAACAAGAAGTTTGACCTCCCTGTCTTGATGCTTCAGAAGTTCTGGTTTAACAACTGCATGTAGAAAAGGTTGCATGGACTCCAAGATGGGCTTTGGTGGTGACTGCTCCAACTCAGAGAGACATGAAGCACCTTGCTGCAAGGAAAATCGTTTGCACAGAAATAAGAGATCTAGTGTGGAGTGCCAACAAGAATATATAAAACCTTGCTGCAGAACTAAAGGATTTTCAAGGGCAGGTCTCCCCATGGATGTCCAAGGACAAAATTATTCAGCTCAAACACAAATTTAAAACAAAAATAAAAAATAATCGTTCCACGTACACAGACAGAAACGTTGACCTCCCGTATTGGGGAAAGCAAATAATAAGTTTTTTCACTATTTACCGCAATGCTTCAGTTCAGCTAGAAAGACCACCTAACGAGAACCCTAATTCAAGCAAACTAGATTAAAGCTGGTTGAATTCCGAGTAACTTTAATATATATATATATATATATATATGGGGGGAGGGAGGTTCAGGGAATATTACAAATTAACCATGAAAAACTCACAGAACCCCGAAGTAAGAGATAAAAACACTATAAACAACTTTGAAGGTAGAGGGGGAGAAAATGGTGTGTGATTTGAATTTAAATTTATTTTTAGAGTAAAAGATACTAATTTCAGCCAATGACAATTGAGAAAGAGTAAACCTGGCAACTGAATTCATTAGTTTCTACGGAAAAATGCTCAGAAGAGAACCCTAATTGAAGGCTGCAAGCAGGGGAAACAGGTGGAAAGGGATTTTTGGGGTGGAAAAAAGGAAAAAAAAAAAAAAAAAAAGAGAAAGAAAGCAGGAAACACGGTTTGCATGCAAAAACCGTCAATTGAAGTCAGATAAAAACAAGAAAGGGGGAAATTGAGGAAGCATAAAATTGGGGGGAGGAAAGGAAATAGAGGAGTGAAGAACCTTCAAAAGCTTAACAAGTGAGTCCTTGGTTGAGGGAAGAGTGTCGAGCTTGGATCCCAGGTCCTTGAGTTGCTGCTGAAGCTTTTGATTGGCCATTCGTGAGATCAAGAGAAGTTCAGCAGCTGCACATTTGCACAAGAATTGGGTGCAGAAGTGCGCGTTTTGCTCGCGACTGGCGAACTTCAGGTGGTGATGAAGGGGGAAGGGTTTTTTTTTTCTTTTTTCTTTTTTTTGTTTTCCTTCTTTTTTCAATTTTTCTTTAGAAAGAGGAAGACGGGAGACGGAGACGGCACACAACTTTGCTCACTGCACTCTAAACTAAAGTCTATGAAGTCCCTTTTTTAAGTACATCTCGATTTAATCTAAATTTATAAAACTGTGAATAAAATAAAATTTAAAATTTAAAAAAAAAAAAAAAAAAAACAACAACAACAACAACCAGCACCACAGCCATCAACAACGGGCAATTAGCAAATAGCCGCTCGCTCTCTTCTCTGTGCCGTCAATGACTTCAGCGCTCTTTACCTAGTATTTATCCTCCTACCATTTCATCTTGTCAGATGCCTATGCCCCACGCCACGTGTTCATACCTTATTCTCTTTCTTATATTTCCATAACTTTTTTTTTCCTTTTTTTTTAAATAACCTTGTCTATATTTAAATTTTCATTATATTTTAAAAAAAAAATGGTTTATTCCAGATAAATTTTCATTAAAAGCGAATGTTATTTGTAATTTTTTTAAAAAATAAATTTTATGTTGAAAAAGTGAAGGTTAAATATATAGATTTTATAAGTATAATAATTGTGTGTAAGGATGATTTTATTAATAATATATATTTTTTAAATAAGATAAGGTCCACAAATTTTATAGGTGTGTTTTTGGGGAATAAATTTTAATTGGAAAAAAATATTGTCCAAATACGCTAGATATTGGGAGACAAAATTTTTTCACTCAACTCTAATATAATTGAAATTCAAATACATCCTTTATACTTAATCACAAAATTTGAGGAAAAAAAGGAAAATAATGTTAGTCCTACGAGTAAATAAAATATACATGTTTTTACTAATATCATTATTATTTGGAAAATTAGTGGTTTGGTCCTCAATATTTTTATTCATGTAGTTAGTTTTTATTTATTTATTTATTTATTTAATAGGTCTCCAATGTGTGATAAATTGATACATTTAATACGTTGGAGACCTATTAAATAAAAAATAAAGAAAATATATCAACTACACCAAAGCCATAAACAGTATGAACTAAATTCACTAATTTTTCTTATTATTTACTAAAAAGCATACATTAATTTTATTTTTTTTTTTGGTAAGTAAAAAAAAGCATAGATTAATTAATAACAATATTATTTATAATTCAAAATATAATGACTTTTTGATATTTATTATTCTTAATTATATTTTTTTCGTCTATAGGATCTAAAATTACTAAGTATATGTTATTCAGTAAATGTTAAGAAATTAAATTCTTAATTTTATTTTTCTTTTTTCTTTTTTTGATACTTCAATTCTTAATGAATAATACTCTTGAGTTTATTAACTGTATACAATTACCAAAGAATGACTTTTATTTGGATTTATTAGAAATTAAAGCATCGCAGAAACATTTATTTTCGTAATATAAAATTAGTTACATGTCAAAAGGATAATTATGATTTATTGTCTTATTCTTGAATTGAAGTTAAACTCAATAATTCAATAGTTATTATTGAATTATATTTTATGCACGATTTAATAATATTATATTATCAAATTGAATATTGATAATTATAATTTAAAAAATATTTTAGTTATTTTAATTCATTTGAAAATATTATGTGAAATGCCAATTAATCTAACAATGCATATATACAGGATATAATCCCAACAAATAAGTTATCACAATTTTTTTTTTCAATTTCAAAAATTAGGGTGTATTTAAAATATTTTTT
>JAXGGT010000001.1:120707-135208 GCA_035583425.1 Marsdenia floribunda
AATTAGTACATAATTTGAAATTAAGTTTGAGTTGTGGTTATAATTAGAAAAATTTTAACATGTCAGAAGTTAAACCAACACTCAAAAATAAAAAAGTAAAATAAGGTGTACTAATATATATATATATATATTCTTCCAAATGTATATATACCTCTATCTTTTAATATTTTAATCACTCTAATAATTATTTCTCAAAATAAAATCTTATTTAAACAATTATTCACTGTACAATTTTTTCAAAACAATTTCCACTCTTTTTTTTTTTTTTTTTTTGATTCAAATGTATAGTTAGATGCTAATTAAAAAAAAAAAAAAAATGTATTTAAATATCATGATTTTTTTCCCACCCAATTCATCATATAGTGTGAGAGAGATTCAATATATAAAGTATAAAAGCCAATTAAAGGTGTTGTTCATAGTTGAGACTCATTTAAGGCATATCGAAGGAGAAAAAAAAAAAAAAAAGTATAAAATCCAAAACAATGCCGACCCAACGCGAGCAACGTTTCCCATCTTCTGCATATTGGCCTCAATCTTGGCTTTTAGTGTTCAATGGAAGTTGGATTACAAAACTTTTCTAATAAAATAAAAATAATTGTTTGATTGCCACTCAGATCTATAACCTTCTATCAATGAACTCTTCTTAAGTACGATAATGGATCAAATAAATTCCTTTACCCCTGTGTTTAATTTATTGTGTTGCGTAAAAAAAAAAATGTTTCAAATAAGAAATAAAGGAAAAGGAAAAAGATTCACCAAAAAAAAAAAAAAAAAAAAAAAGGGAAACGAAAAAAGAATGAGAAACAAAATATAAGCACAACATGAGAAAACGATACCTAATTATGATACAGAAAATGAAAAACTAAAAATCAAATGTATTTGGTCAAAAAATAGTGAATGAAAACGGAACATTTGGTATTATAGCTTGAACTGTTATCTGCAAATATATTCCTTATAAGTTTGTAGAAAGAGAAAAGGTAACAGATAGAGAGGATTCTTCCCTAAGATATTGAAATATACATACAAGATGGAGATGGTGCAGTAGCAAACAGGATAAAATGCCCCAATTACCAAATGAAGGTTGTCAATAAAAGAAAATAGACGAGCAAGGAAAGAGGAACGAGAGAGAACCATAGCGCCAGCTCTTCTGGTGGTTCCGGCTGCATGTAACATGGAAACACCCAGATTGATGCCGTTACCAGCAACGCCAAGTAAAAAACTGCACAATCTCTGTTGTTGTTGTTGTTGTGGTTACAAGGCCTCATCATCCGGCTTCATCAACCGAAACGCTCATTTTTTTTTTTTTTACAGTTTAGCCCCAGATGGTCGGCTATTACCTTTTATTTCTAATGAGGTAATCGTTTAAATATTTCCAATGAACGAATGCAGAGATACATATATGCTGACACAACACATCATACAAATATTAGGATGATTTCATCTATGTAATTTCAGTTAGTGAATCTTTTTTGTCATTACAAAATTGGATAGGTATCCTTTATTTCCATATCTGCAAGGGTCTCTCCTCCATATCACCTGATACCACCTAAATATTTAACAGAATTTTATAAGAGAACCTAAAAGTATACAATTTGAAAAAAAAAAAAAAAAAATTCACTACTTTCTTCCATTGAGATTTTCAGGTTTCAATAATGGACAAAGTTAATCACCAACTCATCTATAAGTATGCAGAGAAATAAGGTAAGCAACAAAGCTGTACACAAGCGTGGTAATGGAAGTTAATGAAAGCTGCTCCACGTCCCTCTGGAAATAGCTTACCGGACAAAAAAAATTGAAGCAAGCTCCTACATCTTGGGCTTCAGAAGCTACGTCTGCACTTTTATTCCATTAGGAGCTGGCATTTCCATGAGATAGAAGTCCCCTTTTATATATTAGGTCTAATTCTTCAAAATAAGGCAATGATCTCTGCCGCTTCTTTCCACCCTCCATTGTTCTCCTATAGTACTTGTTAATGTTCTCCCATTTCTCTCTACACTTTTCTGGAGACCGATTATAACCCATGTTAGACAACCCGGCAGCTACTTCTTTCCATCCTGAGCCCTTAGCTCCCTTAACCAGGAACTTCTGCTCAACAGCCACCCGGACTGTTATAAGAGCCTGTACTTCAGTTTTTGCCCATCTTTTATTATTTGATCCATCCTTTAGACAATTATGGTTTTGTGTTCCAGTGCTGTTGTCTCCACTATTTGAGGACTCCGGTGAATACAGTCTCTCAGTTTCATGATAGAACAATTTCTTAATGAAAGAAATGAGAGCCAGGCTTCGTAATGTCTCTTGTTTTCTTTCCACCTCATCTACTTTCGCCCTTTCAATCTCTTGCTTCTTCCAAGCTTCTTCTACAGAGATCCTCTCCTTCTCCCTTTTTTCAACCATGTCTATCAGCTGTTTATGCATCTGCTCTTGCTTCTGCATCACCTGACTAATCAGGTTTTGCAGGAATACCTTGAGCTTTGGCATTTTCACTCTTCTCTCCTCCTGATCCAGATCCCCTTCTGATGCTTCAGACACTTCACAGTCATCATCCGACGAACTAGAACCAAAAGAACAAGATCAGTTATGAACTCAAATACATCTTCAGACAAAATTATAATTGCATAATATGAAGTTATTCTCTCCTAGTGCTGTTACTCTCACAAAAACTAATTGATATTTGAGCCAGGTAGATTTGATAACAGCCATTGGTACAAGTGGTACAGACATTCTATTCAAACGTTTTATGGATGCAAATACATAAAAGAATATTCGCAGCATATAAAAAGTTGGACCATAACTCATTTAGTAAACGAGGCAAATATGACTGACTTAGATGTGACTTTGAAGTCCTATATTCAAGGGATCAAGGTGTAGGGCTGTTCAAAACCGTTGAGCAACCACATGAAGTGGCAAGAAACAAACAAAAGGTGGTCTTAGAAGTGGAAAAGGGAGAAAAAAAAAAAACTAAGTTCATATGATTCATTCAATGAAAAATTCTAAAAATTAAATTTGATCAGGAAAAAAATAAGCCTGAAAAAAGGCCAAAGGGGGAAAAAAAAGACAGAATCAACTGAAAAGTACCACATGCCATGCAAATTCAAATACGAAATGCTGCCAAAACAAGATGAAAGAAATCCAAACAGCAAGGATGTCAGCTGCATTATTACCGAAAGTGACAATTCAGAATTTCATATGAACAAAATTAGTCCACTATTTCAGTATTTTTTACCATTTTAATTTTAATTTTTAACTCACTCCACTTTGGTTAAAGAGGATGCATTAAAGTAATGCATGTTTCGTAAGGATTGGACTCGTTTTAATGTTGTGTTCTCTTCTTACCTCCAAATTTTCTCCTACAGTTGTCTTTTCCTCATAATATTCTTCTTAAGTTGTATGCTTCCCCTGTTCTCAAACACCTGGTGTTAATTCAATTCATTCACAATGAGCATTCTCCCAACTATCCAATCCCGAATATCCTCCCACTTCCACAAACTTTATGGTGTAATCGGAATATTTTAAGTGTGTGATCTGGCCAAGTTCAGCATGCAGTAGTGAAGGCATTTTCTCTTCCCACTAAGAAGAGGATAATGTATTGGCCAAATTTATTGTGTCTAAATCAGATGGTTGCCTAAAAGAAGGTTTGTTTGTGGGGTTGATTTGAAAAATAAGCTAAAGTGATAAAAGTAAACCCCTATTTCATCACAGGAAGTGAATACTTGCGCGTTCTAAATCCAGAAAAATGATGAAATCCTGCTTAACTAGCTAGCTTATTGAAAAACAGTAATAGCCCCAATAACCTTTGCAAACACAATCCAGAAAAGTAATATAATCCTGTTCACTCGATTATTGAGCCTATGAAACAGTATTAAGGAAAAAGCAAATCGCATATTATTCATTTTCAGAATTTCCATATCAATGCCACCCTCTCAATAGATGGAAAGCTAGTATGGATACCGAAGCACTGCCATTATAACAAAATATGCGAGCTTCAAAAAGCAATAGAGAAAAAAGCTTTTATTATAATAGGACTAAAACGAAACAAGGAGCAAGTGAATTGATGATATTATTATGTTAATTAGAAGAAGAAGAAGAATTTACACCTTAGCTCAGTCTCCCAAAAACGGGGGCGAGAAGTCATGTCCCTGTGTTCAGGGTTCGTGTTGGTTCTCACTTGCAGTAACGCTGGATAACCATTGGCATTGGCATTGGCGGTGGCGGTGGCGGTGGCGGAACCACCTCTGTCATTATTCTGATCAATAAACTTATTAATATTGAAAGGCTCATCGTCATCCTGACAAGCAAGATGGGCCAGATGCCCTAAATCGCCAACCCAATCTAGCAAATGATCATGTTGGTCGGGGTTGGAGAAATGGAGAAAGCTATCCCCTCCTGGATGCTTTTCTTGAAGGAAGTCCGGGATAGAAGGGTTAATTTCCAGATGATGAGAAATATCTGTCTTGGAGTTCCTATTAAATGCGGTTAAGTTTAAAGGAGGAAAGTGTACAACGCCGGTCGGAGTTGGTATGTCGCCTGTTAAGCAGTCCATCTTTGCTTTGGGAGGCTCTGATGTGTATGTGTTTTAAAAAAATTAACTGCGGCGCAGAATCGGTGAAAAAGGGTGCTGCTGTCTGCCAGGAAGGAAAAGTAAAATTAGGTTACCTCTGTGTATGTATTTATTTATTTACACAACAATTTCTTTTGTAACTCTCTCTCTCTCTCTCTCTTTGGAAAATAAAATAAAACTAAAGCAAAGTCAATGTGAAAAGAGACGCAGACAAAAAAAAAAGAATAAAATGATAATAGTGAGTTCATGGTCTCCGCTGCCTAAGCCATCGTACTTTCTCCTCTGCTTAGCAACAGCAGCTGCCAGAAAATCTCTCCCCAATTCATTTCATATCCATTCCGGACGTTCCTTGTTTCTTCTACGGACGCCTTCTTCATCTCAAGGTTATTAATCTTTTCCCTTCTTTTATGTATTTATTTTTTTCTCTTTCTTTCAAGTGGTTGTTGGTAAAGATTCTTGACGGTTGGAGTATTTGTTTCAGGGAAATTCGCCCAAATTAGAAGGTTAGGACTGCACCACTTAAACACTGCTCCTTCCCGGTTATCAATGACTTCCCCATCAGCATCTCCCTCTTTGTCTTCCTCGCCCGCTGAGAAGCAGGTGGACCGGATATTAGCTGGCAAAGAAGATGACCACGGAGGAGTTATTGTCGAGATGACAACTGAACCTTTGGACCCTTCTCTCTTTCTTTCTTTGCTTAGAGCCTCCATTTCCCAGTGGAGGCAGCTGGTATTAGTTATTGCTTTCCTATATACTATGGACTGTTGGTTGGAACGTTTTCTTCCTCACCTCTCTTGCTGTATCCATCAATAGATGTGATATCCTAGTTGTTCGACATTGATCAAAGTTGCAATCTTTTTTTTTTCCTGCCAGAATTTTAATGCTTATTTGAATATCAAAACAAAAACTGCTTACTTTTTGTAGAAATGCATCTGTCCATTGCACTGCCATTTCTACTGAATCTAAATAACTTTCAATTTGTTGAGTATTTCTAAATATCAAAAGAAAAGATCAGACCGGATCAGATTTTACCTTTTTGTTCAGAAGAAACGCAGACACTTCTGCTCCTGCACATATATAAATATAAACAAGCTGCAGGTCACCATTTCAGTTTCTGTTCCTTTTTCGGTGAGGCCAGCATTTTTCTCTTTAAAGTAAGAGGACAAAAGAAAGTTTTGTTCTTCTTGCAGAGAAGAACTTTGGCTGAAATATTATGATAGAAAAGGGTACACTGTAGGATTCTGCCCCACCTTACCTCCACCTTATTTTTATTAACACTCAATAATCTTGAACAGTACTATAGTAATTTTTCCTCCTATTTTAACCATTAGAGGCCTTGAATAATTGTTAGAAGGAAAACACTGTGGTGCTAGTAAACATTGATCTAACCATTCATATTGCTCATAGTGTCAGTCATCTCGCTCAAATTGTCTTCTCCACAGCGGGAAAAATTACTATTAGCTTCCGGTATGGTTCTTTATATCAAAGTGTTTGTGTTGAAGCTACTTAAACTATTCACATTTCTAATTAATATAAGGATCTAATCTTCTACTTCTCTGCTACTTCATTAGTCTCCTTATGGTTTCTTTATTCCGGCTTTTATCTTTTTGTATTGCTGGTACTGGGTGATGTTTCTGCAGGGTAAGAAGGGCATATGGATCAAATTACCAATTGAGCTTGTTAATCTTGTTGAGCCTGCTGTTAAGGTGAATTATTTGTACACAATTTACAATTCTCATGGGAAGAAATTAGTAAGTTATTGAGGCCAGAGTTAGTCTATTCAATTCCCCAATAGTCACATCTTTCTCATTTTACTTTGCAGGAGGGATTTTACTTCCACCATGCAGAAGCAAAATATTTGATGCTTGTACATTGGCTTCCTGGTACTGCTAACACTCTTCCAGCAAATGCTTCACATCGAGTGGGTATTGGTGCTTTTGTCATAAATGAAAAGAATGAGGTACAGCTTTGAACCTGAGTGTAGCCCCTTACCCTGTCCTACCGTTTTGGCAGTGTTCGATGGCCTTTCTGTTTCTTAGGTTTAGTGTTTTAGTGACAGCATATAGGGTTCATCATGTATGTCTTGAAAGTAGTTTCAGAAGACCCTACCAAAACAGTCCTTGAGAACTTTTCAAATCCACATACATGATTGTGTTTCAGAGCTACTGCATGCTTCTCTTCTTGCTTCATTTTGGTTACTCACCGATCCTTCAAAAATAGCTGCTTGTTTCTTCCATTCCTTCTCTTTCTTAACAGAAGTATTATTTTGAGGAATCCTGTATTATTATTAATATTATTATTTTCACTTTTATTTGTTACCCTAGAAATCAAGGTAATATATATGTGTTATTATACCTTTATAATTAATGCTTTCTAACTATTACTTATTTAAATTTAACTCTATAGAATAATGAAAAGTCAAAAGATATTTTAGTTTTTCGCTATTTCTTAAAAGGCAATAAGTAAAAAGTAGTTGAAGGAATATTATATTTAGAGCCAAAGATGCCACAGTTAAATGTTTTCCATTTTGAGTATTCCCAAGATAAATAAGCAATTATTTGGTTTCCATTTAGATACTGGTTGTACAAGAGAAGAGTGGAAAATTCCGTGGAACAGGAGTGTGGAAGGTTCCTACAGGAGTTGTTGATGAGGTATGTAAATCTGGTTAATTTTGATATTACTATTGTAAAACAATCTTACCAATAACAGTAGTACTGAAGATAGTTATCAGTAAAAAAGTAAAAACATCTCATTTTGGCATATTTTGCACATATGAAGTCTTTTTGTTTTTCTACAGGGTGAAGATATATGTGATGCGGCAGTTCGAGAAGTAAAAGAAGAGACAGGGGTGTGTTATAATAACTGGCTGTTCTATTAGAATTTGAGTAATCTCAGACTCTGCATCTGCATTTTTGCTCTAAGGATGATATTTTTCACTTACTATGGTTTATTCTGTTTCAGATTGACGCAAAGTTTGTTGAAGTATTGGCATTCAGGTAATTATGTCAATAGCCATTCAGTTCCGTTTGCTATTGTTGATTTGATTTTGCATATTGTATCTCGTGCTTTCATCTCCCTATTTGATGACTACAAAAATAATCCTTTCCTTTGATCCAAGAAAGGCATACCATCCTTGTGGTGTTCAAAGCACCAATCACGTCATAAAGTGGAAACATTGTTTGTGCTTTCACAATATCCACTTGACTTGCATTCTAAATTCACATATTTCTGATTTTTGTAAGCATACCACTTTAAATATGCAAGATATCTTCATGGCACCATTTCCTGGTCTTTCTTGGCCCTGAGTTGAGGGCATGGGATGCCACTGGAACGAATATTTAGTTGGCCACATTCCACACATGTTCTCTGTATGCAGTTACCTCTTATTTATTTATTTATTTTGTTTTGTCTTGTGCCTTTATTTTTCGGGCACCTTTAAGAAATATTCCGAATTTAATCCAGTCAGAGTTTCAAGTCACTTGTGTGGTCTGTTCTCAGTTACAATACCTGGGTCTTGCATTTTCAGGCAGAGTCACAAGTCATTCTTTGGGAAGTCAGATTTATTCTTTATGTGCATGCTGGAGCCACTTTCCTTTGACATTCACGCACAGGAAGCAGAGATAGAAGCAGCTAAGGTACAAAAAATCTCCCTGGTGGTTAGCAAATAAATTATCTGTTGTCAGGAAGATATATATTTATATATATGGATAATTAGCCAATTTGGTTGGAGAGTTTTCTTGGGCTGGAAATGTGAGAAAACCTTATAGGTTATATATATCTCTGTAAATAAAATTTAGTTAACACACTCTGTAATCCTGCACGATCATTTCATTTGTTCAACCTTGCATCTTCAAAATGTATAGAATTGTTGTGAGCATTCTGTAGGAATCCTCTGAATTCACATGGTTTTAAATAATGAAAATAACAAGTGCTTTCTTGGAAACAGTGGATGCCTAATGCGGAGTATGCAGCTCAGCCATTTGTCCTGAAGCACGAACTTTTGAAGTATATTTCTGAGATAGGCTTAGCAAAAAAAGAAGGGCGATATGCTGGATTTACTCCTGCGCCTACAAGTAGTAGTTTCTCAGAGAAGCAAGCCTATTTGTACTTCAATAAAAGTGGCCTCAACCAGAAGTAATTTTTTTGTGGGCAGTTTAGACAAGATTTACAAGGTGGTTCCAGCCCACCCCACTCACACTCGCGGGAAAAAAAAAAAAAAAAAAAAAAAGGGAAAAGAGTCCACATTATTTCAGGGGAAAAGTTTTATCACGTTAGAGTGAGGGAAATTGAATAAAAGATTGTAGTTTTCACCACAGTTTTGGGGTCAAAATCTCATTTTTATTGGCATCATGGCCTCTCTGTTTAGAACAGCTTGAATACAGAGTCAATAAGACATTGATTTCTGACTTGTTTATATGTGGACGTGTTATTTTCTGTGACCACATAAAGCCTGGATTGGTAAGAGGATCAATCAAAACCTTTCAAGTTGAAGCTATTCACTGGCTAGAAAGTTTTCACCCACCTGTACATCTTGTGGTGAGTCCTATCTTTAACAATCCAAAGGCAAACACTGTAAAGTGGGAGTTGGTTTTGCTTATCCAAATCCGAAGGCTGTATATCTATACTATACTGTAGTACAAGAGCCTATAATGAATGGAATCAACAACAAAAAAAAAAAGGGGGGCGGGGGTATTGAGTTGCAGAAAAATGCTTTCTCTTGGAACAATAGGCATCGATTTTTGCACAGAAAAATAAGGAAAGATAAGTGGACTGGTAACCGAAAAAATGAGCCATAGTGCACCCTTTTTGACCATATCGTTTTTCTTTCTTTTTGGTTTATAAATTTGGAGAGAGAGAGAGAGAGAGAGTCTTTGGTTGGTTCAACTCCACCAAGAAATGGGTAAGACCATTGTAGTATTCATACATAGAGCAGGGAAGGGAAAGGAAAAGGGAAGCTGGCTTGACCTTCTTTTAAAGAAAAAAAAAAAAACGAAGAATTGGTCAGCCAACGCCACACGACGTGGGGCTTTCCTTATGCCAACAAGTCACTGTTTCATTTTTTGTGAAGAATTGGTCAGCCAACGCCACACGACGTGGGGCTTTCCTTACGCCAACAAGTCAGTGTTTCATTTTTGTGATTCTGGAAATATAAAAAATCAAATACGTCTGCCCGCTAAGATACAGGATTAGATTAGGCTACCAACCTATTCCAGCAACAGTTAACCTTCCATTCCCAATTCCCAACTTCCAATTTCTTAGATAATAATATGGTAATTTTGGATGTATACGAGTTCTTAAAAAAAAAAAGAAAAAAAAAAAAAAAAATCCAACTTCTTATATCCTCTGTCCTTTATTCTCCATTTTATTTGTAGAATTAATTATATGTTTTTTCCCTCATACGCAAGATTTCACCTACTACGTCTTCCAGGTCTCCTCTACTTTGTTATAATGACCTTCCTACCCTTCTTTCTTATATTATATAATAATAATGATTTTTTTTATTATTATTATTATTTTTTTAGCACTTCAAAATTCTAATCAGAAAAATATGCACTTAACTGTGAAATCAGGAATTTTTATTTTCATGGTTTAAGATTAAGAGTAATTAAGCAGCAAAGAAAAAAAAAATTCCTAATGAGGCTGAGATCCTAACTTCCAAGTCTCTTTCTTTCTTTTTTTTTAAAAAAACTTTTCCTTTAAAAATCAGCAATAGACGGAAATCCTACCTTACTCTATGCTCTAAAGGAACAAAAAACTGAAAGCTAACTTATAGATTTTTTACCTTTTATATGTATAATTTGTGTCATCACTTACTTATACACAAAATGTTAACCAGAGATGGGTTACAGATTTTTCTTATATATATATATATATATATATATGTATTTTGCGGAACAATGCCAATCTGAAAATGCATATGTATAAAATTTTCTTGTATGGTTGAAGTCTACGCCGCATATTTGACGTAAGCTACTACCTTAACCAAGCTGACTACTCCTATCCTTCTCGTAATAATAATAACAATGATAATATTGTAAGTAAATTATCAAATTTACATTTGTGAATTCAAGGGTTAGATATGTAAATTGAGGCACTGAAAGGGGCATGTGAACCATGCATGGGATGGGGCTTACATATATATATATATATATATATAATGCCAGGGACGTTAGCTTTTCATTGTCTCTTCATTCCATCTTGCGTTGATACAAAGACAAAACACACACACACAAAATTAAGATGGAGAGCCCTTTTCGTTTCCTTGTGATCAAGGCTAGGATGATGATAGAGTTGGCAGTGTTCATTGGCCTATTCTTGTTTCTTGGAAATCATCCGGTGTCTGCAGCTGCCACGGATGTCGTGAATCCACTGGTAGAGCTGTCTAGCAGAACGGACTTGGTGAATATTGCTGGATATGGAGAAGACAAGCTGTCCACGGTCACAGTCAGCGGCAAGGTTCTTTGCCATGCTTGTATGGGTGGGAAGTTTCCAGTTCCTACCCATCCCGCCTCAGGTATATATACATATATACCATCCATCGATTATCATTTTAAGTTGAACCATTCATTAATTTAATAACGGAAATGATTCTGATGAAGGAATACAAAACGTACCATTGGTACTCTATAATATATGTTTATGCATAGATAGAGATATTCAGTTGTCTCCCTGTTTTGCCTTGTTTGTAGGGGCAAAAATTGCAGTTTTCTGCGGGAGTAGCGGCAAGTCGAAGAAATCCTTGGCAAGAGCCACCTCGGACGAATATGGAGATTTCTTTATTGATCTTCCTTCACATCTGCATGCAATCCCGAACCTAGAAAAGGTATGTCTGGTTAAAGTTCTTCAGCTGCCCAAGAGTTCTCTCTGCCGCCCTGTTTTTACAGGAAAACACAAGGACCTAAAACTGGTATCCATCGGGGAGGGTGCCCGCGCTTACACAACTGACGACATTCTTCTCATGCCCAGAGCTGGTAGCAAAAGAACACGACCTAACTAAACCAACTTTCAAAACGTGGTCGCGGCAGCTCTTCCTGATGGCGCTTCAGTCACAAACTTACAGAGCTATGCTTTATTTGAACTTGTAAATAACTACTTGCAAGGATTTTTATACCAGGCTTATTATGCCCAGGTGTTGTTTACCTCTGTGTGTCTGTGTGTGTATGTTATGTGTGAGAGAGAAAATTACAATACATAATCTTTTATACCAAAAGTAACATCAGTTTTGCACACTTGAAGCCGCTCTTAGCAGCCCAAATAACAAACCATTTCAACATGTCTAAAAATAGTACCAAGTATAACCGGAGAAAATGCTTTCCAGGGCAGGTCTTTCCTCCTCCAGATCATAAACTATGGGGGAAACAAGTCCCCAACTAATAAGATTTTAACACTCGGGAAAAAATCTTTTACCAGTTTTGCAAGAAATAGGGGTTAAAAAAATTCCACGATGATATGCCAAATATACAAATGCAGGAATAACCAGATTCTAGAACTATACATATCAGGAGTTTCCTGTAGCCTTCCTATCTGCTGCACCCTTGATATATTTAGCAATGTCTGCACAACATTTCAACTTGTCTGCTTCCTCATCTGGTATCTCAACTGAAAATTCTTCCTCAAAGGCCATGACAAGTTCCACCCTATCAAGACTATCGAGACTCAAGTCCTTCTGAAAGTCAGCAGTCTCTGTAACCTGCAAAACAGAACATGTCGCAAAAGTATTAGTCTGAGAGCTAAAGATACTGAATAAAACAGGAGACAGTATGGTATAGCAGAATAATGCAACAAAAGATTTGGACTAGGACTAGGACAGATTCAAGGTTATGACTGTAAAACTAGGCTAGACCACAATGAAGCAAAGATTAATTTACAAGATCAGAGAAATGATATAACAAATTAATGATAATTTCATGAAGCATGGACTGTACTAATCACAGAAATACTAAAAAGCATACAAATGCACGTTACCTTGCTAGAATCAATCTTGTCAAATTTCTTCACTAGTCTAATCACTTGAACCATTATTTGATCATTGCTGGCACCAGAAAATGAACTGCACGGACGTAATTGGATGTCCAGACTGTTTAGTCCATTCAAATATCTTGAGGGAAACGGGTCTATCATAGACGCCCTGATCCTCGTATAGCTCAAGATGGAGGATCTTAGGTTCTGCATACTTGGGCAACCTGGTAATTGTGGTATTTTGGGGAAAAAATAAAATTAAAATTAAGCTCCAGAGAAATGCAGTGACAAAAAAAATTATGCTATTAAAAGAACAGGATACAAAAGCCTCTGCCCTGTAGTTCAATTCAAATGCATATTTATCACAGCATCCCAACTATATCTAATCTCTGCGCGTCGTGTTTTTGCCTGCCGGGAAGGATATGGAAACACAAATCATAATGTAATTTAGGTAGCTTGCTCATATATATTTATTTTCCTAGGGGAACATTCTGGTGGATGAGGATGCAGTGATTATTTGATTCAAGTAGAGAGAGATGGTTCATGGTTGCTCTCCATCTACGGGTAAAAAGAAAACTACTGCATTTTCTGAATTCCCGAACATTTCCATCAGAGGATATTCAGGTCAGGTAAGCCAGTTCTAAAGGACCAAAGCATATAGGGAACAATTTGCATGGAGAAAATTGTCAATCCAATTTTATCGGTTCTAAGCAATAAGCGTTACAAAATAGATAGAAATGCATTACAATCAAATATGGTTCCATGTTTCGCGATGCAGTAAAGCACAATTCTGCAGGCACACACTGTCACCAATAAGTAAAGCATCAGGAGTACAATGTCTCAATTTGTCAAAATAATAATTATTAATTTCCTTATCGTCCATAGGGAGGGAGGGAGACGAGCAGAAAGCATTTGGGTCAGCAGGCAGAAAAATAATCAGATATTGATTAAAAGAAAAAAACCAAAGCCAAAATGCAGACGAGACAAGAACAAATATATGAAAAGGATAGTGCAGGCAGTGAAGGCAATAAAGGAGAAAAAAGAAGATAAATCATGGAAGCTTGTACCTGTACCAAGTGTTTGCTTTATTGTCCCAGAGAAGAGAAATTTGCAGCGGGGAGAATTCTCTACTTGTTTAACTTTATCAATCCAATCCAATCCAAGCCATTTCGTTTTTGTCCATGGTACGCGGAAGAGCAAATGGGCTTGAAGATCATCATGGGCTTAAAAACACAAGACTGACGGAAGGAAAGGAAGGAAATCACCCAACTTGGTTTGGCATTTTGTTTTGTTTGATAGTTCATAATTTCCGATGCTTGTGCTTTTCGGGAAACTTAACAAATTATGATAGTTTGATGTGATTTTACAATTATAAGGAATAAAAAGGAATGGCCACACAGACAGCCTTCCCAAGTCATACATGTGTTTGGCAATAAATAATTAAACAAAAAAAGTCATAGAAACTAATAATTAATTATTTGACGTGTAATGTGAGAAATATCCCCCAACTATCCAAATTATCTATCTCTAATCTAACTCACATTTTGTGTTTTACACCAAAAATAATAATAACAATAATTGGTATACAACCTTGACGTATAAATGAATTGGTAATGTGCTTTTCTAATTTAAGTGAGATTACGATATCGAAAGTGTACGTGGATATGACTTAAAAGGTACGGCTCATAATTAGATTAATTCAAAACACTTCGTACACTAAAAAAAACAATAATTACTAATATTTTATTACATTAATTATATATATATATATATATATATTACAAAATATAAATGCTCTAGCAATTATTATTATTTTTTAGAAAAATTATTATGTCATACAAAAATAAAAATAAGTCCATCTTAAAGAATCATGGATTTTAACTAATAAAAGGAAGCCATTTCATCCCTTTAAGAGAAACATCATTTCGATAGGATTGATGTTGTAAGAAATCATCACCTCCTTCCTTCCTTCCCCCTCTCTTCC
>JAXGGT010000001.1:135218-147940 GCA_035583425.1 Marsdenia floribunda
CCCCCCACCCCCCCAAAAAAAAAAAAAAAAAAAAAGAAGAAGATGGATTCTTTCCCCTTTTTAACTTTGCTAATAAGCCAAGTTACCACTCAAAGTTCACTAATCACTTTTGTGCAGGATGAATGTTCTAAAACATTATTTTGAAAATATATATTAATTTAATTAATTTAAAAATTAATACACTATTTAAAATATTTTTAAAATAAAAATAATAATCATTTTAAAATTTAGAAAATTATTTATCAATTTAAAAATTAAAAATATTTTAGTAATTTTTATTTTAAAAAATTAGTTATAAATATTAATTAATGTAATTTTAAATTAATTAAATTGACATATATTTTGATTTAATAGTATCTTAAATATGTCTCTGGGATGATTAAAAATATAGTATCTTAATATATTTAGTTCAGAAAAATTTCAACCCATGTAAGAATAGTTTTTCTTTTCTTTTTTTCTTTTTTTTTTTTTTTAGGAAAAAAAAAAAAAACAAAGAAACAAATTGGGGATGATGATTAATTAAACCCAAAGAAAAAGATAAAAGAGTGTTGTTCTATTTAGCAATCAATATATAGATATATATATATATATATATATATATATATGTATATCTAAACATATCCTCCACTCAAGCATGTTTTTAGCACACACGAAATCACAAGTTTCAAACTCTCATACACAGGTAGAGGTAGAGGTAGAGGTAGAGGTAGAGAGGATTCCCCCAATCCATAGGATAGAATCGTCATCAAATTCAATACATCGTTTCTTCTCCCATCACCACTCTGTGTCTTTGAACACAATTCAATCTGATTCCTTTTCTCGTTATGATTCTGTAAACATTTGTCTCAAATCGAATCACAGCTTGCTCTTCTTTTATATTCCCCCAACCCATACAAATACCATGTCACTCTAAAAGGAATTTATGCTCCGCTATCCTTGAAAATGATTTCTTTATGGTGTGGATGGGTGTAAGAGTACGGTGAAGATAACTTCTTTTTTAGAGGAATCTGCTCGCTGTTTGATTCTTCGCGGGTTCTTAATTATTCTTTATTCTCTTCTTTTTGGATACAAACCGCGCAAGTAATAACATTCCTTAATTAAATTAGCTATCATTTTAATGGGGAATGTTAATGGAAGAGAAGATGGTGCTGATAGCAACAGCCCTTCTCCAGGTGAAGAGGCCACCAGTGCGCAGGAAAGTATGCCTTCTCAACATGATTCCCGCTCTAGGTATCATGGGCATGCCGCCGATGCTGATGGCCAGTTCATGGGTCACTCCCCACCTCCTAGTCCTAGGGCTTCGCACTCTCCTTTGATGTTCAGACCTCAGGTCTTCAACTTTCTTTTCAATCAATCAACTCGTGCCTTTGATTTACTCTTCTTCATTCGTTGCAAATGTTTTGACTTTTTCGTGTTTAATTTATTTGGGATTTTATACTGGTTTTAGACACTTTCTTTTGGTTTTATGTTTCTCTGCTTGTAGTCTGTTAATCCATTGCTAGATCTAAAATGAAAGATGCAGTTAAGGATTTAATTTATTTGTGTGGTTTTTATTTTTCCCTCCTTCTTTTTTAGTTATTCTATGGGATTAATTTGTTTCTTTTTCCCATCTACGCTTCCCCGCTCAATCACTGGTCAGTGATGAAATCTTTGCCTTGTCCCCTAGTTGATTTATCAGTAACATTGGAGAAGTACATATAAAAGAGTAGAAACAAGAAAAATAAGACAACTTGAAAGGAAGTTTGACAGTAAAGGATGAATGCAATTTATACTTTGATGCAAATTTCATCCTCTCTCTGCTGCCCTTTTTGCTTTTCTCTGTAGCTTACAAGTCCACGGATGGTTCATCCATGAGTTGTACTTGAAAAAAAAAAAAGAAAAAGATACTTTTGGGTATGGCCATTGATATACAACCCATCACTTGGGATCAAACATTTCTTTACAACTTTATTCCTATCTTTTGCATACTCGTCACAATTTTTTAGGGTATGTAACAAAGTTAAAGTCTCTAGTTTTGGCAGAATTTTGGCTTTGTTTTCTGTTTTTCTTTTCCCCATTTACAGGTGTTTCATGAACTGATGTACCTCAGTTTTATCTAATAATTTGAGGATTTGATATTGATTTATATGATGTAGCAGAGCTTTATTTCATCTGTGCACAACGGTTCCAGTAGTCTTGGTTTGGCAGAAAGCTTTTTAGCTACTTTTCCCTCTCTAGTTTTGGAGTTGGTTAACTTCACAAGATAGGTAGTTCTGATTATCACTTTCATTTCTTAGGAGATCTGTGATTATCTGGTTGATTTTATTTTTGTTTTTCTCAACCTGTTGATATCCATAATGAATGTCATCACGCAGCTTCAAATTGATCCATGTTATTGACAGTCAGACATAAGTCGGTGTTTCATTGATTCATTCACAACATCCATTGTGATTTACCTGTAAAATGTGTCATAATGGTGTTTTCAGGCGCCAGTGTTGCCTCTACAAAGACCTGATGAGATAAATATCCCGAATCCCTCATGGATGCAAACATCATCTGGGTATGAAGATATGTATTATGAACAGGGAATCCCAACAATGATAACATGGAGCTATGACGGTAAGGATGTTGCTGTGGAGGGTTCATGGGATAGCTGGAAAACAAGGTAGTCAATTGTAATTTTTCTTCCTCCTTTCATCCCCTGATTCTGGCTTCAGTATGAAAGGAAATCTGATCTAGAAGCATCATGTGAAAATAATAGGACATCACTGGAGAGATCAGGGAAAGACTTCACTATCATGAAAGTGCTTCCATCTGGGGTATACCAATACAGGTTTATTGTTGATGGACAATGGAGGTATGCCCCAGATATGCCTTGGATTCAGGATGAAGCAGGCAGCACTTACAACATATTGGACCTGCAGGTATTGTTTCTCTCTTTATTAGATGTTGGTGAGGGAATAATTTTAAATGAGAGAAACAAACTTGATCATTTAAAGGACATAGAATGAGCCAGTTTCACTCTGCAACAATTAGTCATGAGACCCTCCTGGAAACCTATCTTAGACAAGGAAACAAAGTTAAGCAAACATGGGATCCATTATTTTATAATATGTACCAAATATTTTTGTATGGCTTGATAGAGTGGAATCGTAGGTGATGAAGCTATACCCCTTAATTATGAAAATTCTTATATGCTTTTGGTTTGGGAGTCATTCATTCATGATCAGATATAAGGTCCTAATAAAATGCATGACCACCAGACAGATGTTTTTATAGGTAAATTGGTTCTGAATTTGAAAATTTGCTAAATAAGCAATTAATGAGGGTAGGATTTATTCAATCTGAATTCAAGTTAGTCCTCCTTATTGAATGTCTGATACCCCCAAAATATTAATGTCTAAAAGGAATATAGGCCTAATGTTAGTTCTTTTAAATAAAGACGATTTCAGTGCTTATAAAGTTGGAAGCTGTTATGGCTTTTGAGTTTTTTCTGCCTTATCCTGCGTGATCTTTTAGTTTGTGACAGAGCTATTTCAGAAAAATGTCTGTTGAAGATTGCCATTTGAAACGCCTATAAAACATTGATGCATCATTTTATTTCTATAAGCAGAAGTCACTTCTTTAAGCATCTCTGGAATAGCTAAAGCAAAGTGAAATATGCCCAGTATGTTATTGGCTTGAGACAACTGCATTATGAAAAGGCCAATACTAATCTTTCCATAAAATATCTATTCTGGTAATATGGTGTTATGGTATGTAATTGAAAAAGGAACCTTCTATGTTGTATTAACCAAACATGTTTGTGGATCCTCTGACTGGTTATACTAACGTGTAAAATCAAACTCTAGAACATAAGTGCTTTCTGAGATACATTGTCTTAGCAGCAGTTAATGTGTATTTAGCCAAAATAATATTAGTAATAATAATCTGTTAAATGTTTTATTCACTGAAGGGTAGGGGGAGGGGAGGTGGCTTTTGATTTTGGAGGAAAACCAATATAAAACCTTGAATGTAGTCTAATTCAGCTAATATTAGGCTCTTAAAAGAAAGAAAAATGCTAAAATAAAATTTCACTAAAATGTCAAACATCACACTTTTAGTAGGTGAAGTCCATGTAAATCTTCCCACTAGATTCTGATCTTGCTGAAAATAGACTAAAATTAAATAAACTTAGGGAAGAGGGATATCTGAAATAAGGTGGCAAAATCACACAATATTACTTCATCCTAACTATGGAAGAGAGCAGCATTTAGTAACCCCTAAATCAGGGTGGAATCTAGATTTAGACCAAAATGTATTGCCAATAGATTTTCCACTGTCCTTGTAATTGGATACTAATGTCAATAATCTTTCGATATTTTACTTGTATTTGGGAAAAATTAGGCCAGGTGAGGCGGCTCTCTATACCTGCTGTACATTTTCCACATCTGGAAAGGATAAGATTGTAGATGACTGTCTTTACCAGTCTTTGCAGGGTATTTGGTCCAATTAGAACCTTACTTCTATGGATAATGGCCATTATTTCATACTTCTTAACATGAAAGGCAAGAAATTAGAATCTATTGTGTTTTGGTCCTTCATCCAGATTTTCTGAGATAACCAATATAAAGGTTTATGAGTGCAGACGTTTCTAAATATACCCGTGACTAAATAATTTATTTAAGTTACTGGTTTAGTCAACAAGGAGGATAACAAATGAAATTTCAATAAGTTTTGAACTTCCTATTCTGCACCCAACTTATTCCATTTCATATCCAGTTATATGGGTACATATCATGAGGTAGAGAATGTGGGCCATTCGTAGCTTTTCTTGTAGTGATTGGAATCTGTTGAAAATGCTTGTAAATTTGAAAAGCACATCAAAAGTGGGAAATGCTGAGTCTCGGAAGTTGCTAGCTTGGTTTTATTTTATTAGGAAGTCCTCTAATGGAAGTGTTTCAACTAATGTTTGTTGCAGGATTATGTTCCAGAAGAAGTGGAAAGTATCTCTGGTTTTGAGCCACCTCAGTCCCCTGATTCGAGTTACAATAACCTGCAACTTGGAGCGGAGGACTATGCAAAGGAGCCACCATTAGTTCCTCCACATTTGCAAATGACACTGCTTAATGTGCCATCATCTCATATGGAGATACCGCCTCCTTTTTCGAAGCCTCAGCATGTAGTCCTAAACCATCTTTACATGCAAAAAGGCCGGAGCAGCCCTTCTGTGGTAGCACTTGGTTCTACCAATCGGTTCCTGTCCAAATATGTGACTGTAGTGCTTTACAAGTCCATACAGAGATGAAACGAAAATGAAAAATGAAAAAAAAAAAATGTGGCCAAAATCTCGTCCAGACACTTTTCTTTTCTTTTTTTTTTTTCTCTTCTCTCTCTCTCTCCTTTTAATCCAGTGATGTAATGGGTATGGGAAGTTAAGGTTGAAGTTGAGGCCAGCTACATAAATTAATTGGGAAAGAATTACGGAATATTTATTTAACCCGGTGATGTTGCGTATATTGACAATGTATCTATAGATGGATTGCTGGCATGTGTTATATCTGAGTGTATTTTTAATTTTTTTTGAAGTAGGCAGATTCATCCATTCTGCAAATAGAATCTATGGTCGCCTTCCCGCACCCCCCGAGCCAAAGGAAAAGCTGGCCTCAAAAAAGCGAGACTCCAAATGTCAAAACCAAAACCAAAGACCTTCCCGTGGACTGCCAGGCCAACTTCACTTCTCTTTGGCAAAGGGAAAAGCTGCATACTCAAGTCATCTTGATCCACCATTTCTGCAGTTCTGAAGAAACAAAGAGAATAAAAGAAAAAGGAAATGGCACGAGAAAACCGACCTGAATAGAGAAAGCTAAGCAAGGTTCGGGGGGCACCACATTCCCAAACATTCCATCCTCATCCATGGTCAATTAGCTGCAATATCTCCAGATAGAATTACCAACAACTCTAAATGCACATGGCGGCGTATTAATAAACTATAAACGATCTGACCTTTTAAGATTGAATTTTCAGAAAAGCCACTGAAATTGTTCTACCCAAAAACATTCTTGAATTTCATTTGTTACCTAGTAATAATAATACAACGCAGGGACTGCAGATTCTTTTTATAGGCTGCATTAAGATGTATTTTTTACGCCAGTTCAGAGAATGATAGGACAGGTTGTATTTTGTCCATGTAATTTCTGTCAAAGAAGCAAGATGTTTTCTTGCCGTTAAAACAAACATGGGAATGGGAATGAATGACCCGTTGAATAATTAAAAACTTTTTAAACTTGGATGAAATTTTTATCATTATATTGACTAACAGGTGGTCTTGTCGGAGAACAGGCCAGCAAGTAGCAATTTATGTACAGAGGAAACAAGCTATACCATTAACTGATTCAATTAAGTAGTGGTGACTACCGCACAGACAAAGCATTTCATTGACAAAATTAATGTAAAAACCTGTGTCTAAGATCTTTCTTTGCTCTCTATAACTACTACTAGTATTGAATTGATTGATCTAGCCTGACGAGGAGAGACAGAACAGAATCATTGTTCTATGTTCTATTTGAAAACCGGGCATCCTTCAACTACTATTCCTGGTGCTGTTGGGCAGGATGCCAGAGGACAATGATCAATCTTTGTTCCCCACCAGTTCAAATTTTTGCCTTCGTTCTGCAGAGCAAAGAACAGTAGCACTCCCATGAAAGCGGTTCCGGCATCCAAGGCAGCAGATAACACGTAGTTATATTTCTGCCACCATCCTTTTCTGTATTTAAACACAAAATAGTTGAAGATGGCTCCTGTGATGATCCAGCTAGCAATATTGGTTGGAGTTGCAGGAGGCATTCCAGCAAAGCCATAAGATATGACTGGTATGTTAATCAATGGTATCCATTTCTTCTCCGGGAAGATTTTGCTCAAAACCCAAACAGGGACAGGCAAGATGGCTCCAATTAGGAACAGCCACACCAGGTTCCTGTACAATCCATGAGCCCCAAAGAGTCGTTCTGGTCCGATCAGACCCCAAATCACGGAAGCATCAAAAGTCACTCTGAATTTGGGACAGGTCCATGGACTATCAGGATGAAGTGCTTCAACATCGCAAATGTTGTCAATGCTCTCCAGCATCCACCACGCTACTGCAAGATTGACCGTGCCAGCCACCAGTGTTCCTACAAGCTGAGAATGGATATATATAACTAAAGGTAACTACTCTATCATCTTCTTTTTCCAATATCACAGACAGTAGTAAGAGCCATGAGTTTCTTAAATGATTGTCCGAGAAAGAAAAAAAAAAAAAGAAAAAGGGAAGTCTTACCTGAGCCATGTACATGCAGCGTGGTGGAATTTTCATGTAGTGCCCGAGTTTAAGGTCCGCCAGGAAAGAAAGAGCATGGATGGTGCTGATTCTACCGTAGATTTTGAAAAGCAAATTAGCAATAGGCTTCCCTGGAAGAACATACCCAATTATGAACTGCGCAATAATGTCATACCCTGGTTGCTGCACAAAAATTTAGCTGGTTGGGATATTTTAGTGGCCACTGCATGCATCACTGCCAACAGGAGAAAGGAAAAAAAAGGAAAGCCCAAAACCAAAGATTACCTGGTTAGTTGTTGCTTGAATGACACCAATGGGTAATGTAACAATCCAAGCCAAGCCAAATGCAAAAAGCATCCCCCACCATGGAAGCTGCACATCTTTTTTCCAGATGAAACACATCATAAGGGAGAGGGCAATGCTGCCCAATAGTAGGATGAGGAACCACCATTGAGGGACTTGTTTGTAACGTTTCATCAATTTAGCATGGATGTCTAATTTGGCATTCTTCACAGCAGACGTACTTTGCTTCCAGATATCACTAGAAAATAAGAATGAAAAATTACACCAGTATCAGAACAGGCATGTTGTCTATGAAACAAGCAGCCATTTCCTGGTTTCGGTGTTTGTACAAATAATATATGCATGGATGGCCCAATGTTTTGTTGATGGCCATTTTGACTTTGAGCGCAATGAGCTGAGAGCTAACCTTCCATGGAAGAGTGCTACGTGAGTGAGGGTAGCGGTGAATCTAGCAAATCCTGATCCAATGGAGAGGGCAAACAGAGGGCTGAGGTAGAGCTTGCTATATTTCTCATAAGCAGGAACATTAAGATCATACTGGGGAGTCAAGATTTTGGTGGTATCATATTTGTGTCCGGTGGCAGTGAAAAGCTGGTTAGAGAAGATGGGGAATTTGCGAGCATCAAAGGTGTTGAATTTCCAGTAACACAAAGGAACAATGATGTAGATAAACATGACGAAGCCAATGGCAACATTTAGAATTGAAGACCAAGGCGTCACAAGTGGACTGCCGTGGTAAGCAGAAATCCCAGCCCAGTCGAGGGTGAAAGCACCAATCCCAATTCCATGGTAGCCAGAACCGATTTGTTGAGCTGTGATACTACGAGGCCATGCCCAGCAGACCCACGAGAAGAAAGTCAAGATTGGAAAGAGATAACCAGGAAGTGCATAATAGGCAAAGCTTGCAGCCAGGAACACAAGGAAAAATTTCATCCTTGTCAATCCTTGTGATTTTGGCTCCTTCTCATGGAGTGCCCTGTACAATTCAGTAAAAAAAAAGAAAGAAAAAAAAAACAAACCCTATCTGTCATATAGAATAAGGACAACCAACCGTTAATCTAGGCTTTGTTTATCTTCGTTTTTATTCCTTTTTCAGTTGCTGACGGAAAGATATTCCAAAAAATGCACCTTTGGTAGAGTAATTTTTTTTTTTTTTTTTTTTTTGGTTATTCTTCATGTAAAATGTAGCGTTCAAAAATTCATATTCCCGTTACAGAATCAGGACATATCCCCTTCCATCCCCTCTCTTTCTCTCTCTCTGTCTCTCTCTCTTCGTACTTGCAACTAGCTTAGCTCATTAAAGTGGTTAATAATTTTATACCTGTGGATTACCCACAGCTTGGCAGACCACAAAAACGCAAGGAACAAAAACTTTTCCTGAAGAAAATGCGCATTCATGAAATTGAATAAATAAGGAGGACTGCAAACACCTGAATAGTGAAACCTGAGCAAGGTTTGATGGCCACCACATTTCCACAGGGTCAACCAGGTACTTCCTCAGCATCCCTGCCCATCCGTATCCCAATATCTGCACTTAATGGAACAGCGTAAAGTTATCATATTATAAAACGAAAAGATAAAACCGATGTCCCATAAGCAAGCTCCTGCGATTTTCTTAAAAAAAAATAAATAATCAGGAGAGACGGGGAGAGCAATTTTCTTTTTCTTTTTCTTTTTTTTTTTCTTTCTGGGTAATTCCTGAAAAAGAAAAAGAAAAACAAATCTGCATAAAGTTTGCAGGTGGGGGAAAAGAACTCGGCACGATCGGAAAGACCAAACAATAATATTAATAAATTACTTCAAATTTTTGAAAAGTGAAGTAAAAACTTTTGGCGAGTGATACTTGGTAAAATAAACAAAAAGATTTATAAGCCCTTTATATAATCATCGACACTGCTGCAACTTAATACCAAGTTAATTCAGGAACAAGAAATATATAAGCAAGTAGATGTCATTTTCCGCCCTCGATTCCCCCTTCGTATATCAAAAAAATAGTAATAATAATATAATAAGGGGAAAAAAAAAAAAAAAAAAAAAAAAAGGGAAAGACCTGGGTGGTCAAGACGATTAAGAGAGCACAAAAAAAGTTCAAGGTCTGCTTATAATAAGCCTTCATAACAGTAATTGCTCCAATGGAGTAAGCATCGCCACCCCCAATAGACACCCCACAATTGGCCATAACGGTGATGATGACATGCTCTTTTATGTTGAAAGGTCCAGGGTTAAGGCTGAAACTCCAGCGTCCAAGTAGAGTGTATTGCTTCCTGGGTAAGGTTGCAGCCATAAATTTGCCAATAGGCAAGACAGATATTTGCATGAGAATGGCGGATATGGTCAAGGGCTGAGTTCTGTAGATAAAGAAGGTGTTGAGGAAAATCAAGATTGTGCAGGAGGTAAGTCCGAGGAACCACGCGCGGAAGGTCATTACGGGTAGCGTCGGGTCATCTGTTTCGGGCACCACCAGCGCCACCTCCTCCACCGAGCATCTTTCTTCCGCAGGGGGTTCTCCGCTCAGCTTATCCTGATCAGTGGTGAAGTCGGGAGCTGGAGGTGGAGGTGGAGGGATTGAGGTCGGGCTGGTGTTGTTTTTATCGTTGGGTGCCATTGCTGCCTAACTGGTGGGATGTGGAAAGAAATGGTTTCAGATAGATAAGAAAGGAGGAGTCCGGACAAGTAACGAACGAACGAACGAACGAACGAACAATCAATCAGTATGATACACTATTATTGTGTAATCTTAATTTACAGCGACTGTGACTCTATGTGTTCTTCTAATGCTCATTGTGTCGTTAAGCGCGGCCCGTGTTTGCAAATATATACAAGACAGACAAACACCTATTTTACCGTAATGTCCCTCTACTCTTTCTATATATTATTTAGCTATCCATATATGTGTGTATTATTATCTTTTTTTTATTATTATTCTTTCGTGACTCGTGACTAAAAAATAAATAAATTCACATTAGAATTTAAGGAAATGATATAATGTTTAAGATTATGAAGTTTAGATAAATAAATATATTATTATAATTTAATGTGATAGAATTTATGTTATAAAAATTATATTTTTTTTATTATTATATTTTAAGAATATATTTAAATATTATTATTATTATTTGGTTAATGACAGTGACAGTTAATCTTGCAATATCAATTGTGATATAGAAATTAAAGACTAATAAACATTTTGTTAGCGCAACTTTGATTTATGATGAAACCAGTGTGTTAGGAAATTGGTTCGACCTCAATTTTCAATGTACCCATAAATAAATATATATATATATATATATATAAAAGATTATAAGACATTCATCTTATTTTCATATATACATATAATATATATGTAAGTTTCTTTGATTTTTTTTTTTTTGTTTTTATTTAAATTATTTAACATATATATCTCGAAACTTTCTTTTCTTTTTTTTTTTACTTATCTATTTATCTAATAATTAATATATTTTGTTTTGTTTTATCATTTCATTTACAAACTTTTCACTTCTTTTCTAATTCTTGAAAAAGCTTTATTCAATATTTAGAAAATTTTTATTCCTCAAATTTTTATTTTTTTTATAGATAGAAAAAAGAGATGAGATATGAGCTTAAAATTCAAGTTTTTACCTTTATTATTATTTTTTTTTTCCTTTTCTTAATTTTATATTTATCCCTTCTCTGTTTATGCGTAAGAATTCTTATGTTTTTTTCGTCATGCTTTATTAAATTTTCTATTTCAAGTAATTTTAATTTTTATATCACAATTTTTTCTTTCACTTTTAGTTTTAATTATTTGTTTTTTTTTTTTTTTTCAAAAATTTAAGTATGACTAATTTTAAATTAAGAGATATAATTACATCAACTTCGCTATTCATAATAGATTGAAACATGACATATAATTCATTCTCTCTTTTTTTTTAATATTTTATTTTTTTATAATTATAATTCATTCTCTTTTACCATTACAATGGATAGTTTTGATAGGATAGCTTTAATAATTTAAATTTGAAATTTAAAACAAAACTCAAAATACTATACTTTATTTTATTTTTATTCAATTGATGAAATAATTATTATATATTTTTAATTAATATTATTTTAAAGTTTGATAGAAAAGATAATTAGGTAAACGAAAAGGTATGGATCAATCAATCAAAACCGGTGGAACGTGGCATCCACAGTAGCTTTAAGGAGCGTGTGATTGTCTCGTGTGTCCCGTCTCCCTTCCACACTTTTGTCTCCTTCTTACCACATAATCCACACTGCCACATCTGCTTTCCGACCCCATTTCCCTTATTTAGGACTCTTGACGTCTCAATCCTCGGGTCTAGCCGTTACCTCCCACCCCTTCATCCTTCCTTCTTCCTGCCTGCTCTGCTTTAGCGTTACCAATCCGTTAACTCTTCTTGCCACGTCGGAAATACAATTGCACGTTCTGTGCCTGCCATCCCTTGGCTGCAAGCACAGACCTTTATGATTGCGTGGCGGCAAACTCTTTCCATTGCCAGACTGGACTCTCATCAGTCCCATCTGTAATGTCACGGGAAGTTTATCTATTATTATTATTTAAAATAATAATAATAATAATAATAATAATGTTTTTATTTATTTATTTTTAGGAGTATGGAGAGAAACGAATGGAGATAATTATAAAATCTAAGGCTATTTTTGGACTAAGATTTTTTTTTCAAAATTTTATTCAAACTAAAAAAAAATAGTTGTACTTGTTTGAATACCAATCTGACATATTACTGTTCATGTCTAGTGAGGTGACAAAAAATGAATAAAAAATTCACTCACTTACTATAAATATTCAATGTATATAGAGCTGTAATCGAACCGAACATCTCATGTTTGAGTTTGGTTTGATTAATTTTCGAACATTACCAAACCCGAATATAGTCGAGCATGTGATGTTTGAGCTTGTTTGATTAATTAATCGAACACTATTTGAGTAGGCGCAATTAATTTTTCAAACCTAAAATCTTATTCGAATTAGTTTAATTATTTACTTGTATATTTTAAAAATCATACTCCTTTAATTTTTAGTTAGTTTGAACTCTAATTTGAGCTTAAATATGAATTATATTTTGAAAATTTTATAAAAAATATTAATTTAAATGGTAAAATATTAATAAATACAATAATTTAT
>JAXGGT010000001.1:172152-192765 GCA_035583425.1 Marsdenia floribunda
TCCCACCTTTATAATTTAATCAACTTATTTAATACACACAAAATTTTAGTAAAATTTTTTAGATTTAATATATATATTTGAAAATAAATATGACAAAAATCATAATATTTAAACTATAATATTTACTTAGTATGACATGGTGGTCATTTCCCATTTCATTTATTAGGGGATGGTTATCCAACTCAATAATCCATCCCTAATTCTAAAATATAGATAAATTAATAATGCGTTCTATTAATTTAAGTGAGATATTATGATATAAATTACACTTATATAATTATTTTAAAATTTGGAAGTAAAACATGCTTTTCAAAATAAATTTATTAAATTCAAATAGAAATTAATTTAAAATAACTTGTGTCCAAAAAAAAAATTCCATCCCCCCGCTCTCCTTTTAATCTCCTTTCTATTCTAAATTCTTGTTTTGGTGCATCCGTTTTTCCACTTTCGTGTGGATCTTTTCCATAGGAAAAAAAATGTCAATACATTGGCTTGACCAAAACACACCATCATCACCTAACTCACCAGCCAACACCTCCCCCCACCTTTGTTTGTATTATATTTCAAGACTGGGCCACATGGGCTTACAAAGCCGGGTTCGGGTGAAATTCAAATTTATATTTTTTATTTGGTAAGTTACTAGGAGATATACATCATTAGATTATTACTACCTTGTTATCCATATTTGGATATATATATATATAAGGATAAATTTGTAATGTCCACAATTTTAGTGCCTCGATTTGCTCGGGCCGAATCCCCCGAAGCCCAAAAACTTCACTTGAAAAGCTGCACTACTAAAAACGAGAAAGTCTCCCACAGCTACTACTACTGCTGTCAGCTGCTGCGGTTGCACCGTCTCCTCGTTCTCATCGAAACTCTTTTCCACACCGCCCCGGCTGCAACCGCCATGCAGACCCTCCAATCTCCTCCTCTCAGGCCTTCTCCACTGGCCCCTCTTCGCAAACCTACCTCTCCTTTCTTTTCAATTAACACCAGACCTTCTCCCACCCCTACCTCCAAGAAGCTCCCATTCATCTCTGCCTCTGCTACTACTAATGCTACTGTCTCAGCTCCCAAGCGTGAAAAGGATCCCAAGAAGCGGGTCGTTATTACTGGGATGGGCCTTGTTTCTGTCTTTGGCAACGATGCTGATGCCTATTACGAGAAGCTACTTTCTGGCGAGAGTGGAATTACCCCCATTGATCGCTTTGACGCCTCCAAGTTCCCCACCCGCTTTGGTGGTCAGATTCGGGGTTTTAAATCTCAGGGTTACATTGATGGCAAAAATGACAGGAGACTTGATGATTGCTTGAGGTATTGCATTGTTGCCGGGAAGAAAGCTCTCGAAAATGCCGATCTTGCCGCCGATAGAATTGGAAAGGTTCCTGCTGCTTCTTCTTTTTTTTTTAAAAGGTTTTCTTAATATTGGTACTTCTTTGAGGATTTTATCTGATACTTTTGTGTCTTACTATTGGTTCTTACTCTTGGGAGCTTGCATTTTTTTTTGGTTAAATTTATTGTTGGATTTTTCTTGACATTTTTTATTGAGATGCGTTTTAATGCTGAGCTTCGGAGCTAGCTATTTTCTTAAAATTGTGCTGTTTTGTGTGCTTATTTTCGTATGTGTTAATTCCATCTCTTGTGATCTTTCTGTTTCAGTGGATCACTGTGCCGTCATGTTCATTCTGCTTACTATTGAAGAAAAATTTAAATGGAATGATTATAAAATAAAGATTCGTATGAACATTAGCGTCATCCTATAACTGCAACGGTTATCCTTTCATCTAGCTCGATAAGAAAATGTCTAGTTCTCTTTATTTATATTGATAAAATAAATTTGTCTCACACGAACTATCTAATTTCTATTGCAAATGACAGATTGATAAGGAGCGAGCTGGTGTGCTAGTAGGAACTGGGATGGGTGGTCTTACAGTTTTCTCAGATGGTGTTCAATCTCTAATAGAGAAAGGCTATAGAAAGATCACTCCATTTTTCATACCTTACGCTATAACAAACATGGGGTCTGCTTTGCTTGCCATTGATCTGGGTTTTATGGGACCAAACTACTCAATTTCAACTGCTTGTGCCACCTCTAATTATTGCTTCTATGCTGCTGCCAATCACATCCGAAGGGGTGAGGCTGATATGATGATAGCTGGTGGAACGGAGGCAGCCATTATTCCCATTGGCTTAGGAGGTTTCGTTGCTTGTAGAGCTTTGTCTCAGAGGAATGATGATCCTAAAACTGCATCTAGGCCATGGGACAAAGATAGAGATGGTTTTGTCATGGGTGAAGGTGCTGGTGTCTTGGTAAGTTGGCTTTATATTGATTTTAACAACAATATCAAGTTTACATGTTTCTTGTTTTGTATGGCATTGATAATGAAAGGTTAGAACTATGCTTGAAATGTTGGTGCTGGATGTGAGGGTGTTTTACTGCCTCTTACTGTTTTTGTATACAGATCTTATTCTCTGAAAAATGCAAATTAGCTTTACACTTCAATCGGCTAACTAAAACTAAGAACTTTCAAAGAGATTCATCCAATTATTTATTTACTGAGTCATGAAGGTTGTCACCCTCCCTCCCCCAACCCCTTCCACAAAAAAAAAAAAAAAAAAAAAAGAGGACCTCCCTGTTCTTGGGTTTCACCTCTTCTGGTTATTTTGTGAAGTCTGTCTAAACTAGGCTTTTCTCCATTTCTGAACAAGAATTGAGACATAATATGAGAAATCTTGAGGGTTTAATTCTTCATGTCCTTTTTTTTTCCCCCTTTGGGGTGGGGTTGGGTGGGTGGATGGATGGATTATTCTGACATCTTTGACTTTGTAGGTGCTAATTCAATAGCATTAAAATAATTGCAATAGCTGCTACTAAATTGAAAATTTGGCGAGTTTATGCTAGCTACTGAAGGCTGGATTTGGGGGGTTTTAATAAAGAAAAAGAGTGATTCTAGCTACTGAAGGCTAGAATAATTGCAATAGCTGCTACTAAATTGAAAGTTTGGCGAGTTTATGCTAGCTACTGAAGGCTGGATCTGAGGGGTTTTAATAAAGAAAAACAGTGATTCTAGGTTGAACACTTACTAACATCAATGGATTCTGTGGCAGTTCTGGGTTTGGACATTAGTTCTCCAGTAATTCTTTTATCCATTCGTTTTTTTTTTTTTGTCTGAGTACTTTGTGAAGTTGTGTTATGGGACAGGTATTTGACTAGTAAGAGATGCTGACTTGTGGCAGGTTATGGAAAGCTTGGAACATGCAATGAAACGAGATGCACCCATTATTGCTGAATACCTAGGAGGTGCAGTGAACTGTGATGCTTATCATATGACTGATCCAAGATCTGATGGACTTGGTGTTTCTTCGTGCATCCATAGCAGCCTTGAAGATGCTGGCGTTTCACCTGAGGAGGTGCGTTGCTTATATAAATTGGAAGCATGCATTCTTATGCTTTTTTGATGTCCTGTACACCCATAACAGCTATCCACTATCACACTTCTAGGTCCTACCCATTCTATGAAAAACTAAAAAACTAATATAACGTCTTATTGAAGAATCTGACTGTCATCAAACTGTTAATTTCAGAAGTCATGATGTAGATAGAAAGCAAAAGCCCTCTCCTTTATTCTGCATTTGCTTTTGTTTTAAAAGATTGAAATTTAGATTATGTTAAATGACGTGGATTGAAACTGCAATTGGATGTTTTGCTGGGATTGAACGTTTAAATTGTCTATAGTCACATCTGGTCCCTTGGACTTTCTTAAACTGTTAATGCTGATACTAGTTCCACGTTCATCACTGTCCCTTTACTCAGAAGTATTGAAGAACATTTTCTTTGTTTACCTTTGGGAACATTTTCTGTCCTTTCAGGTTAACTACATAAATGCTCATGCAACTTCAACAGTAGTTGGTGATCTAGCTGAGGTGAACGCTGTAAAGAAAGTATTCAAGAACACCTCAGGGATTAAAATGAATGCAACTAAGGTGATCTCCCTCTCTCCCATGCACACATGCACTTTTTAACCAAATTATATCTTGATTCTCACAAAGTTTTAGTCCATTCTTGGTTTCCTAACTGTTTCATTCCTTTGCAGTCTATGATAGGGCATTGCCTTGGTGCTGCTGGTGGTCTTGAGGCTATAGCAACAGTCAAAGCCATAACCACAGGCTGGCTGCATCCAACAATAAATCAATTTGTATTTTTTCTCTCTCTCTCTCTCTGTTCTAAAATGTTAAATAATGAATTAGCAACGTGCAAATGTTTAGTTTGGTAAAACGTGCTAAAACAGTTGTTGAACAAAATGATGCAGAACCCAGAGCCTTCAGTTGAGTTTGATACGGTTGCCAACAAGAAGCAGCAGCATGAAGTGAATGTTGGTAAGTTACTTCTGAATAAATATCATCGTTCTGTTTGTAGAAGCAGCAGAGAAGAGTTTGGGGAGCCATTGTTGAATTGACTTATTAATAATCATCATGTATTGTCCGTCACATGCAGGAATTTCAAATTCTTTTGGATTTGGAGGACATAACTCTGTCGTGGCTTTTTCTGCATTCAAGCCCTAGAAATATTCCTATCCTGTGCCATAATACTGCAGAAGAAAACTTATATAGAGTTCAATTTGATCTAGTGCAGAAGCGTTTTCAAACTACAGGTTGCTGCATTAGCATGCGATGATTCGGGTTAAAAGTTTAATTAGCTAAGGGGCGCGTACATGCTCAACTCTTAATTTTTTTTTTTTTTTTTTTAATAAAAACTTATTATGGCCATTGTTGTTAGGTATGGAGGAACAATCAGTTTTGAGTTATTTTGCATAGGTTCTTTAGGGATTCTGTGGTTTGAGTTGCTGTCTTTTATTGATAAGAACAACCTTTTTCCACTGGATTTGTTTGTGAGGTAAAGTAAGGTAAACCCCGAATGATTCTTTTCAACAGTTTTTGTTGAGATATGCTGTTGTAGTAACTGAATTTGATGATCAAATCACAGTTTAAACTAGTTTGATGTTCATTTCTGTAACAAAATTCCTTTCTGCAAAAACAAATAATGTATATATATATATATGTATATATTTAATATTAATACCGTGAGAAGGAGAGAACAAGGAAACTCTAAATGCAAAAGATGTAAAAAGATGTAAGGACTAAACCGACCAATTTTCCATAATTTTATTTCCTGTAATAAATTCGATTTGTTAACACACAGATATATATATATATAAATAAATAACTAGTCATTTTGGACCGGCTCGAAGAAGAACCTGTGTTTATTCGGGTGCATACTGGAATTAAAAATCCATTCGAATACCCAGTAACCTTCGGTAGGATCCGGATCAGAATTCAGCACTTACTGGTTATTACTTATTAGCCCTTTGTATGCGCATAAGTTCCTTCTTCTCCTTCCCGCCAAAAGAGTTCCATCCCTCTCATTTCCCGCCAAAACCATAAATTCTTGACCCAAGCCAAGGCAAATCGTGAGTCTTCCGCTCACAGTCTCACTAAACCCCCACCCCTCTCTCTCACTCTAAAACAAACAAACCCTCCCGGCGGTACAGGCGCAGAGTCGAAGAAGTAGAGGAGGCGATGGATCTGAGCGAGGATGCCAGGGCCGCGCATAAACGAATGTTCCTTAAATTCTTCGAACAAAGTGTAATTGCTCTCCGCCTCCTTATTTGTTATAAATTTTTGTATGCGCAACTAGCATCTTGCTCATGTATTTTTCTGTATCTGGGTTATTGATTTATTTCAGGAGCTCAGCACAGAATTGAAGAAAGACATCAACACAATGATTAACAAACAGGAGCGCCGTTTGATTATCAAACTCTCTCATTTCTATAATCATAGAGAAGGAACTGATCTTGCTCGCAGGTTTCCCTTAATTACCTTTTGATTTTTGTTCTCGAAGCTCAGATTTCTTATTTCTCGCTTTGACCATTCTTTTGTAATTTGTACTTTAATCCTTTTGGGCATAGGAATTAGTTCTTAATACATTCTTTTTCTTTTGTATTTTCACCTGAATCTTGTGCATTGGTAAATATACTTCTGGGTAAGAATAAGAAGGTAGCAATATATCGATATGTGTGTTTTACATCTAAACTAAATAACAATGGTATGTGTGCAATTAGTCCATGAGCAATCATATTTACTCTTTATCTTTCGCTTCTCATAAGGAACATGTGAAAACATAGTTGAATGCTTATGTCCAGTAGGTGTGGATAAACGAGACGGTGAAGCTTGAGATGTGTTATAGTTTATGTGTACAAGAATTGCCAAAAGAAAGCCCTGATAAATGTTTGTCATGTAATATTGAGCAATATGAAAATTTCATATTAGATGTCTTCTTCTCATTGAAAATTTGTCTTAGAGCTTGACATCTTCATATTTATGGTTGACTTTTCACAGGCTTCTCCAACGTCCGAGCGAGTATATGCAACCACTATTTGATGCAGTGACAGATATGGTGCGGAGCTATGATTCAAAGTACTTGAAGGAAGCAGAACAAGTCCTTGTTGGGATTGATGGTCCTTTTGTTTCCCGAAGAGTGACTCCACGAGATCTTTTGTCGGGTTTCATTGGGTCAATAGTGTGTGTTGAAGGCATTGTTACAAAATGTACTCTTTCATTTACTGTCTTATATCTCATGTGTCATTTCCATATGATGAAATTATTTGCTTATTATTCTATGTTTGCTACATGTACTAAAGTAGGCAGAACTGTGGATATTGTGACCAAGATATTGACCATTTTATTTTCTTAATTTATAGTTTATAGTTAATGAGTCTAAAAAAGGAAAATCCCCCATTTTTTTTTTTTTTTTGGTTTTTGGTGGGGGGTGGACTTCAATCATCAGTTCTTGGAACTGGCATCAGAGTTATGTGCAATTAAGACATTCTAGGGTTCTAGAAATTAAAATTTATTTGGGTGAAAAGGCTATCAGTAGACATATTGATCGGTGCTAGTTCAAATCATTTGGATGGTATTGCTTTTGCATTGACTTGGGGGGTTTATTATTAATATTGTTCCTGTCCCTTTTATTATTATTTGTTGGGTGAGGAAAACTGTGGCTTGGTCAAATATTTATATCTCGGACTTGGATTAGACACATTGCCATCTACTTGCTAGTCCTGCCCCCAGGAGGCTGAAACTGTTTAGTCTTATTGCTAGACTGCTATTTTTTTTCTTTTTTGCACAACTGTTCCCAGTTATCAGTTATCTTCACACAACAAACTTTACAAGTTAACTTTATCTTTCTTATTTACATGTGTCTCTTGCTCTATTGTCTCTCCGAATTTCACAACAAAGTTATATATTCATATCCTGTTCGGTTCCCTTTCTTATCATACTGTAGTGTACCAAATTTTTGCCTGCCAATCTGGTTTTGTCGCCCTTTCTCAATTAGATTATTATGATTCTCTTTAAAACTCTGAAACTATATCCCATTCAAAAAATAAAATCATGTTCTAGTAATCATCATTTGCAACTACTTATCACTTGACTCTCTAAAATTGAAATATTTGCATAGTCATTTACTAACGTATGGTGCTGTTTTCTTAGGTTCTCTTGTGAGGCCAAAAGTCGTCAAGAGTGTCCATTACTGCCCTGAAACAAGTGAATTTATGACCCGTGAATATAGAGATATTACATCAAACATGGGCTTGCCTACAGGTTCCGTGTATCCAACACGGGTATTCTCAAACTTCCTGGTACAATTCTGTCTTATTCCTTTTATATTTTGACTTCTCAAAGTATGGTTATTTTTCAGGATGATCGCGGCAATTTGCTGGTTACTGAGTATGGCTTGTGCTCTTATAAAGACCACCAAACATTATCAATGCAAGAAGTTCCTGAAAACTCTGCTCCTGGTCAACTTCCACGAACAGTTGATGTCATCTTAGAGGATGACTTGGTGGATAAATGCAAGCCTGGTGATCGAGTTGCCATTGTTGGGATATACAAATCAGTGGCTGGAAAGAGTAAAGGGAGTGTTAATGGAGTATTCAGGTACGTGCATCTACTCATGCATAATTCTTTAGCATTCCCTGCTTGACTTTTATGCTTTTCATACAATTATTTATCCTTGATATATCTTATAGGACTGTCCTTATTGCCAACTCTGTCTTTCCTCTCAAAAAGTCAACAAATGTGTCACAATTTGGGAACAAAGATCGAGATAATATTATGAAGATATCTAAAAGGGATGATGCCTTTGACCTACTTGCTAATTCTCTTGCACCGTCCATATATGGCCATTTGTGGATAAAGAAAGCATTGCTTCTATTAATGCTTGGTGGAACTGAAAAGAACTTGAAAAATGGAACACATCTGCGAGGGTAAGAGTTCATTCTTTGGAAGTGTTTGATTAAGCCATGGTGTGTGGCAAGTTTTCCCATGTATTGTGTATCCACTTTTTCCCTTTCCTTTTTCATCACCAGAATTGCTGGAAAAAATCTTTTTAAGTTTTGTCTCTATTGATTCTAATGTCTCATATTCTAGCTTGTTTTCTGTTTCACAGTGACATAAACATGATGATGGTTGGTGACCCTTCTGTTGCTAAATCTCAACTACTAAGAGCAATCATGAATATTGCTCCTTTGGCAATATCAACAACTGGACGAGGTTCTTCTGGTGTTGGTTTGACAGCTGCTGTTACTTCTGATCAAGAGACAGGTAATTCATCTTGATTTATACTATTTAAAACGTAAGTGACAACCTACTAACTGGACCTCCTGGAATTAGGAGAAAGAAGACTAGAGGCTGGTGCTATGGTTCTTGCTGATAGAGGAGTTGTTTGCATTGATGAATTTGACAAAATGAATGATCAAGATCGTGTCGCTATACACGAAGTTATGGAACAACAAACTGTGACAATCGCTAAAGCTGGTATTCATGCATCGTTGAATGCACGATGCAGTGTGGTAGCTGCTGCAAATCCCATATATGGAACCGTAAGTAGTAAAATGCTATGCTTAAAAGAAAACCTCCTCGCATAGATAATTTTTGCATTATTAACCTCAATTTTGTGGTTGTTTTCAGTATGACCGATCACTGACCCCAACCAAGAACATTGGACTTCCAGATTCCTTGCTTTCTCGTTTTGATTTACTCTTTATAGTTCTTGATCAAATGGATCCCAGTATTGATCGTCAAATCTCTGAACATGTTTTGCGCATGCATCGATTTCGTTCTACTAATGAAGGAGGTAAGTGAGCGGTAACTCATAGGCCAAAATTTAGATGAATTTTCTATTTCTGCAATTGGATGAACAGTGGTGTCATCAACTCTTAGATAGCACAGCACTTGATGGCGGATCACTATATGAACGGGAAGATGAGACAGACACAAATTCAACTGTCTTTGTTAAGTATAACCGAATGTTACATGGGAGGAAAGCAAGTCATAAGCGTGAGACTCTGACCATTGACTTCCTTAAGAAGTATATTCATTATGCAAAACACAGGATTCAACCTGATCTGACTGATGAGGTGACATTGTTAGCTGAATCCATTTTTAGTTTAATCCTATCTTTCGCATTGCTAGTTTCCATGCCTGTTATTCAATTCCTTTTCTCTCTTCTGGGATTTTCTTATATGCACTTGTTGATGCTTTTATGCTGTGCTGATCTTGAAAAATATCACGAACAGGCATCAGAAGAAATTGCTACTGCTTATGCAGAGCTTCGAAGTGCCAGTTCAACTGCGAAGGTACATGTTTCTTCCTTTGATGGTTTGAAAACAGTGATACCAAGATACTGTGTCCACCCAACCTAACCTAGTATTGTAATTAGACTGGAGGCGGAACACTTCCTATCACCGCTAGGACCTTGGAGACTATAATACGGCTGTCAACTGCACATGCCAAATTGAAGTTAAGAAGACAGGTACAAGGTTTAGTCATCTGTATTAAGCGTCTAGTGACTTATTACGGAGGGATTTGGGCTTAGTATTCTTTTGAGACAATGGATCGCTCCTACAGCATAGCATCTCAAATTGTTGTCGTGCTAATGGTATTCATGCAATTTGTAAGCATCTTGTGGATCTAACAATATTGTCCAAAATGGTTCTTGGGCAGGTTTTGAAGTCTGATGTTGAAGCTGCTCTTCAAGTTTTGAACTTTGCCATATATCATCAAGAGCTAACTGAAATGGAAGAGCGAGAGCAAGAAAGGGAAGTAGAGAGAAAGCACAGAGCTGAACGTGATTCTGGTAACAGTGACAGAACCCATCATGAAGGTAGTGGAAATAATAGAACGGGAGATGATAATTCTGCTGATAAAGGAGGGTGAGTCTCATTAATTAGTTTAATTTGTTAACATCAATCTGAGGAAACATAATATATTGGTAAAGTATCATTTGCTTTCACCCAGAAGGGGTTTTGTTAATTGACTGCAGTGAGCTATATACATTGCCTTCTGTTATTTCATCATAGTGTGTTTAACTAATGGAGTGTAATGAGCTATTCCCATTGCCCATTATAAGAATTTGATGTCTGTGTATAAAGGGGTCTAAATATTTAGCTGAGATCAGGGTAGATTTACTTATTGATTGGATTTCATAAAGGAGGAATCCTGCTTTACCTTTGTTCTTGTTCTCCCGATCAGTATACATCTATTTACCCTTTTTTTTTTTTTTTTTAAATCGGAAGGTGCCTCAGTAGATACTTAAGAAATTATGTAATGTGGTTATGGCAACGACACTAACTGGATCAAATTTACAATTTAGTTCTGGTTTTCTTCTAGTGAAAATAGATTGAGATATTTATTGACATCTTCTGCTGTTCCTTTCTGTTGGTTAGTGGAAGTGTACCCATGGAAGTTGATGGTTTGGCTGCATCTGAAGTCGATACATCTGCTCGGAGGTGGTTCTCTTGTGATGCAAATTTGGCATCTACAGAACTTATAGTTAACGGAGTTCAAATATAAATGTTCTTGGTAGAAGGCTCATCTTCTTTCCCTGTACTTGCAGGCTGGAAGCTTTTAGAGGAGCACTTGGGAGGCATAGACATGCACAACATGTTGAGCAAATGTCAATTAATGATATCGAGGCTGTGGTTAATACTGGAGCTCCTGCACCTTATACAAGGGCAGAGATTATTTCGTTGCTAGAGGTAATCTCCATCTTCTGTAAATTCCCTTCAGCTGATTGATTGTTTTTAAGCATGTATGTCTTGATGATTGCGTTATTATATTGACAAGTGAATAGAAACTGATCATAAATGCTGATGGGCTAAATGTTACTTTTCTTGAGCAGATGATGGAGGTTGAAAACAAGTTGTTGATAAATAGGGATGCAGATGTTGTGTACTTTATCTGATGGGTCAGCCGATATTTCTCGGCTGTGATGTGGTGGAAGTTTGTCATTTTCACCCCAAAGGACATAAAAAATGATCAATAACTAACCTACAGATTTGAATTCCATAGACGTTTCATGACCGAGTAAGAAGGGGGTCGCAATCACCCTGCTTCTGTTTCTCCCTTTCTCCGCCAAAACTTGGTTCTGCAGTATTGTCTTTCTGGCTTTATGACATAAATATATAGCCATCTAGCATCAATCTATCAGCTAGTGCTTCTTCATATTTGCATCCACTGGATATGGTAGAATTAGATTGTCTCAAATTTGAAATCAGTAAGAACCTTTATAATTAAGGCATCTTGTGTTTTCCAAATTTCCTGTATGGTAGGTAAAATGTTAATTAACGAAAGAGTTTGTATTCAAAGAAAGTCCAATTACTTTTAGGGAAAGTAGTTCTAGGTTTTGGCTATAAATTGAAATATACCCTCTTTTTTATTTATTTATTTTTTTAAATTGGTCAAATTTATTTTTAGTCAAGTTATAAAAAACTGAAAATGCAGTGCTAGTTTTCCTCACATTATACATACATACATATATATATATATATATATATATATATATATTGTAATGATAGTTGATAAGAATGTTTAACAAGTTTCAAGTTTAATGTAAACTATAACATAATGGTGATATACTAATTCTATTAAATTATGTCTCTGAACTTGCACCAATATTTGTTCTTCAGATTCCTGATCATCTATCAGTTTTGTGGCCTCCTGATTGGCCACTTATTAATCAATTTCATTTTCTTATTATTATTATTAATTCTCAAAACTATAGTAGTAGTTATAATGTGGAGGTGTAATTTTTTTTTTTTTTTTTTTAAGGGATGAGAGCTTCCAAGATGGAAGAAGAAATCCACCACCTTTCCAGAGTGCTATAATAAGTTGAGCAGATTTTAGCGCTTTAGTAACCTCTCTTTCGAATGTTTATGTTTCTACTATAGATATGTATATATTCTTATAATAATTCTAAACTAAATATTTGGTATTTATTTTCAATTTAAAATAAAATACTAAAAATATCTTCTACTAAAAATAACTTTTGAACTCACGGTACCTAGTTATGGATAATTAATTATGTGATCATATATTATCACGGTATGTGAGTATTCTGTCATAAATTTTATAAATTTTGAAACGATATATATACATATATATTTAATCCACTAATCTAAGTGTATTAGACTCCATGGCCCAATGGATAAGGCGCTGGTCTACGGAACCAGAGATTCTGGGTTCGATCCCCAGTGGAGTCGATTATTATTGTTTTTTGTTTTCATTTTTCTTCGATTATTATTGTTTTTTGTTTTCATTTTTCTTTTTCAATCCACGTACAGCGCTCTGACTTCCTGCTGACTTTTCAAAATTCTTAATCTGAGTCCATTAAGATCAGGCGGGCATCTGCATCTTCTTATTCTTCTGTTTGTATTTGGGGAGCTGCAAGGTTATGGACCGTTTTCAATCACAGCAGCCATGTCAGATTTTAGCATGTAATCTTGAAGCGAAGATGCAATGAAATCAATCACATCTAAATCATTCTTGCAAAATTTTCATAATTATCTTCCTCACGTATGGTACTTACCATATTTACACAAAATATGTACACATAAAACGAGTTTGTAAACACAAAAGATAAAGAAAATAATCTTAAAGTACGTCAACCGCAAAAGGTAAAATTATACAAATAGGAACAAGAAAAGGAATCATCAGACTCCTGATGTAGAATCAGCACGATCTCTAGTAGATTTTGAACCAGCAGCTGTCTCTGATATTTTTTGTACCTTGACCTAAAGATGCTTACTGTATGCATGAACATGGCTAGATGATGAAGATGATAAAGTGGCATTGTGAGAATATATGGAAATGAAACTGTGTGATAGAGACGGTCACATTCATAACCTAAAAAAATCTAAAGTTTTGATTGGGGGAGTGCATTGTAGATTGATTCACAATGGGGATGAATTCCGAAAGATGGGGTCAAAAATAGAGAGAGCACAAACAGACCAACAGGATATGCTGGTCAATGTTACTCTTCACCCAACACATTACTTTGGTCCACCTAGAACAGCTCCACGCTTGTCAAAATAGTACACAATTGTCCAAGAATCTTCAAGTTGATCATCTTCTACTAGTGAAACAATTTCAACATTACTCCTCAAACTGGAATGATAGCCTGTATCATTGACTGCCCCATTTCGCACCCAATTTTATAACCTTGGGATATTCATCATAGCTATCATTGGGTTTGAAATACATACATGCATTCCAAGAGAATGTGCTTCAGATCGCCATTATTCATCCATAGATCAGGATTTAGTACATCTCCAAAACTGCAAAACATATATGCAATCATTTTAGCTATTAACATATAGCCTACGAGTTTTTATACAAGTTAGAGCAGGGTAGCAACAAATTTAGTGTGATATTTAGGTCATTTATGAAAGGCAAAAACATTTTGGTGAAGAAGTCAATAGCAGAATACCGTAAGCCCCGATAAATGTTTGGAGATCTACCTTGCACTATTTATGTCTGCTCTTTGGAGGAAGCTTTCAATTTCTCAAGCTGCTTTCGCAGATAGGCCTGCTTTAGTTTCTCACGACGTGCTGCAGCTTGCTCTTGCCTCCGGATTTTGAGATCAGATGCTTTTTCCCTAGCTAATGTTGCCTCTTCATGAACCTCCCTGAGACATGGACAATGAAAAACATTATCTTCCGTATTTCGGGTAAATAAGACAACGGGGACAATAACAGAAAACAGTACATTAACATTATTATAACGAGAAAACAAAATGATTTTTTCCAAAAGCAGCACTATGTTACAGAATGATCCATAATCATCTCCCCACAACAAATAATACATCCTTTTGTTGCAAAACTTCAAAGCTTTTCAAGCATATATTGTGTATTCTCCATCAGATGTGACAAAAACCTTTTAAAGGAATTAAAAAGATAAGAACAGCCGCAAACTAGAATAGTGTATTTCTATATATGAAATTCATATCAGAATATTTGAACAAGCAACCTGATTACATGGAATCAATATACCTACAGACAACACAAATCTTATCAAGCTCCTCCACCCACAGCTCCTTGACAATTTTGAAACCGCACAAGAATCCTTTTCCTTTAAAATGTAATAATAGTCTCATGAAGTGGTTTTAGGCAAGCAGTGCAGAGAAATTTTCCCATTGGCTACTGCTCTTCAGAATACTTCACTAGTATATGCAGCCGTGTAAGCTACTGTATTTATTTATTTTTTTAAAGTTACACTCAAAAATAAAAATTATTATATTCATATATCTTGCATTCTAACAACACTGACAACATCAAAATATTAGTGGAACTTCCTAACATTATAGTACCAATCATTTTTTAAAATTTTGTCAAGTAGAGTTGAGCACATTGGCTCATGACCCTTCCCTTCCCTTCCCCTCTATTATGGATAAAATAAAAGAATCTCCGTAGGTATTTCAATAATATATATAGCTGTCTCACTGTGACAAAGAATTCAAAAACCTTATATTTTAAATGACAGCAATAAACTTGTGCTGCTGGGTGATATAGTTATCAGGACAAGGGGGAAAAACCCCTAGGTATACTTTTTACTCATCCTACGACACTTTTCATGCACTTGATCTAAGGTACATGCATGTATCTCTTCCTGAGTCAGGCTCTAGAGTTTCTCAGAGTCATATCATGTCAAACTTTCACCTAATTTGAGCGGGAGAGCTTCTTATTTTTCACTACAAGATATACTTTTTCCTCATCCTACAACACTTTTCATGCATTTCATCTATAACTTCATCATTAAAAAGGCTATGGTCCTCGATCATTCCCTTGTACAGACTGCTATCACATTCTTTTAGTGAAATTATAGAAAGTCTTCAGGTAAAAGTTTTACACGGTTAACAGAGCCTGTGTATGGTATTTCTATACAATAACTGTTACACAACTTCAAGTCAATAATTTCTTTTCATTGTTGAATTTGTTTCATTCTTGCTATCAGGGAATGGTTTTTCTGGAATTCTTGTGCAGTTTACTCTCAACTAAAGATTTTCTCATCATTATAGGCAAAAGCTCCAGCGATAATCCATGCATGCCATTTTAGATCATCATTACCACAAAGTAAAGGATAATAGACCATGGCATAAAATGATCTACATTTAAAGGACCATAAACCAAGGGCATAAATGTTATAAGAAGTATTATCGTAAGTATACATAGACTATGAATGAGATAATAAAGATTTGAAATGAATAAGACATAAATGCCAGGTTAATGTTGAAACTTACATCACAAAACGCTTATGCTCACTTCTGTCCATGGTGCCAGATGCTCGGCCAAGCCCCACGTTTCTCATATTAGGTATCTCATTATCGCCATCTTCACCTTGTACCTCCATAGTAGAGGTCTCATGCCCTTGAGGATGTATTGACTCCTCTTGCGCAAGGCCCTTCCTGAAAAAATCAACACAATACTTCTCTTTCTCCTCCTCATCTGAAAGCTCTCCTCTAACTAGCTTATCATACAACGCTGCTTTCCTCTCTAGAGCTGCATAACTTGCTGACCCATCATTCACAGCTTTTAGCTCAAGCTTGTCCCTGAAAGCCAATAATTTGGAATCAGATAACCAGAAACGGTAATCCTCTTATGCTGTCCCAAATTCAATACAGTCGGAATATTTAAAAGAATTGCCTGGATTTCCAAGATTAGCATTTAAGTTTTAATTTCAGTATGATTTGCGTTTTTAGATATAAACTATTTGGTCAAAAACCTAGCTAACAAACTCAGGCAAACTAATTGTCGATACATATTCTTAAACCGCAGTGATAAATTAAAACCGATGTACAGGATCTCGAACTCAAAGATATTGGGGCAAATAAGAAAAAATGGCAGTAAGGGTGACTTATTTGTCAACTTTTCCTCTTAACCAGCTTTCCAAAACCTCTTCGCCTACCCCTTAATACCTTCATATAACAAACACATAGTTAGGAGACGTTAAATTGTCAATGTGAATTTGAAACTTGACTTACACCTACACTTGATCTACAGATATGCAAGATGGCTAATATATACAATTTTCCAATTTCTAATTGACAATGACTCGAAAACCCTAATTTTTTTTCTTTCTTTCTTTCTATATTATTATTAAAAAAAATGAAAAAATAAAAAATAAAAGCTAAATTATCCATACGTATGAAAAACGGATGATAACAAAATTCACACAGAGGCAAGGGGAATGAAATTGGTTACTTGGCGGCACGGGCTTCGACACCGGAGTTTTTGTTGGAGAAAGGATCGTTTGCGGTGATCTTCTTCTTAGCACGGTGGACTTCGAGGGTGTGGTCGGAGGATGAGGTGGAGGGGACGGGATCTCTATTGAGGCGGTCCCTCTTGGATTCCTCCTGAGACTTGTAAAGTTGGGCCTTGAGCTCCAGAATGGAAGAAGCTCCAACCCCTTCGATGGCACGGTGCTTCTTGGGCATTATGGAGGATTCGGTGAGCCATCCCAGGGACTCCACCACCACTCTCTTTTGTGCCTTTTCTTTTGTTGCTCCTTCTTCCACCATTTTCTTCTTCTTCTTCCTCGTCTGAGATATGAATCCACAACTATGATTACCAAAAGGAATAAGCTGCTTAGCTTTCTTCTGGCACTCGACCCGCCCAACCCGAGCCGATATACTCATGTTAGGAACTCTTATTTTGTTCTTAAAAAAAAAAAAAAAAAAGTTTAATATAATTAAACAAATATGAATTATATATAATTAAATTTAAAATATATTAAAAGCTAAACATGTTTAATAAATAACACAAAATTATAATATAAAAATAATATCAGTTTTTCATAATATTTAATATAATAGAATATAATATATCATATGAATTTTAATAAATGTTTAATTAATTAAAATAAAAAATAATTTTTTTTTTTTAAAAAAAAAGAAGATATTTTTTAGGTTTGAACGTTTTTTTTTTTAAAGCATAAGGATTTAAGTATTTTTTTGAATGTTTTAAAACAAAAAAAAAAGGTAAATTTTTGAAAAAATTCAACTGTTAGATTGTTTTCAAAATATTTTGATATTATATTTTGAAAGAGTATTCAAAAGAGAAAAGGAGTAAAAAATAATGGTAAAATTGATAGTTTAGGTGCTACGCCACAGAATTTTGTAATCACACTCCGAGTTCGCATTCAGGATTATTAAATAGTCAGCCCAAAGAGGGGAAAAAGCCCAATACAAGCAGGTTAGGAGAGCCAGGATTTTTCTAAAGAACCATGGGCCAATAGTTTCAGCCACATTAGGGTTTCGACCGTCGGCCTGATATCGAATATTTAAAGTAGGAAACAGAAACCCTACTCTATTTATTGATTAGTCATCGGCCGCATCAGCAAGAGAGAAGAGAGGAGAGAGAGGAAGATGGTGAACTACAGAGTAAGTTCTTCTTATTCTCACCCTTACTGTGAATGAGAAAGTTAGTTTTGAAGCCGGATGCGGTTTTCATTTGATTTCTGAATTTGTTTCTCTCTGCGCAGTTTCATCAGTACCAGGTGGTCGGTAGAGCTCTCCCTTCAGAGACCGATGAGCATCCGAAGATCTACAGGATGAAGCTCTGGGCTACGAACGAAGTTCGTGCAAAGTCTAAGTTTTGGTGCGAAACTCTTCATCTTTTTGAATAATCTGTATTTATGTGTATGGTAATATTCCGATCAGCCATTTGCTGCCGCTTCTTTCGTAGGGTTGCCTTATTATTCCGTACGCTCCCCCCTCCCCCGGCGTTTGATTGTTTTATTTGAGAGTGTATTTGTGCTGTTGACCGCAATTGCATTGTTTTGATTAAAGGCGTGATCTTTTGATTATTTTATGTTATCCATACTGTGAACTAATGCCTTCAAGATTACGCTGCCTTTTGTTTATTTGTGCGGCTGTTTTCTTGATGGAGCTTAGAGGGTGTGTTGTAGATGGGTCTTCTCTTCTTAATATCGGGCAATTTAGTAATCTAGAAATTGAAATTGTTATATTTTCTGCGCCATATACAGTTCCAAAATTCTCTTGCATATATCTCGTTTCCATCCCCCCATTGGATGGATGACAATAAAAAATTTGCTGATATATGCAAAGGATAGACCTTACACCAGATTGCAATTAATTTTTGGGTGCATATTTTACAATTCAGTTTAGTTATTGCAACATTTTTCTTTTTGTTTTTTGCTTGGCTTAGCTCCTTCTGTTTTCAGATAATAATGTAGCTGAAAACATATTTGCATTATGAACGTGTTCTATATGTGTCTGTTATTTCTGATAATTTATTTGTGGTAACAGGTATTTTCTGAGGAAGCTGAAGAAGGTTAAGAAAAGCAATGGGCAGGTTCTTGCCATCAATGAGGTTTGCTTTCTTTCAACATCTCTAATGCACATCATTCTTTGTTTTGTGATTTGCTTTTACTTGGGCGTACTATTCATTTGAAGTAGTCTTTTTGGAGTTTCTTTTTAACTAATGTATAGGGTGACTGTTTATTATGTATTCTTAAAATTAGTTCCTGAAATTGAATGAAGAATTGTTGTTAAATCTTTTATCCCATGATGTGTGAACATTTTAAACTGTGCTTTTCTAGATTTTAGAGAAGCTCCTAATTAATACAGTGTGGAATATGTTAGCATGTTTCTGATATTATGTATATTATGTTTAGATTTTTGAGAAGAACCCAACGACAATCAAGAACTATGGTATCTGGTTGAGGTACCAAAGTAGGACAGGCTATCATAACATGTACAAGGAGTACAGGGACACCACCCTGAATGGTGCTGTTGAGCAAATGTACACCGAGATGGCTTCTCGCCACAGGGTTCGCCATCATTGTATACAGATTATCAAGACGGCCACCATCCCAGCAAAGCTTTGCAAAAGGGAGAACACGAAGCAGTTCCACAACTCTAAAATCAAGTTCCCTCTGGTGTCCAAGAAAGTCAGGCCACCAACTAGGAAGCTGAAGACTACGTACAAGGCATCCCGACCTAACATGTTTATGTAATAAGTTTGTGATTCCTTCAGTTTTGGGACAAGATAAGGCCTAATTTTGTTATCATTTGGATTTTTGATTTAAAAGCATATCAGACTTTGTGAGAGGCTCTTGAAAATTTGTTTCAGCAGTTGTTTCTCTATAGTTTACATTAATGGTTCAATGGTGGAGTTTTTACATAGATATTTATAATTGCTGCTAAGTTATGGTATTTGTTTGTTGATTTCCAATTGGTACATTTTGTAGGGTATTTAGGAGGAGAGAGAAAAAAAAAAACCGATCTGGCTATTTGTGATGTTTTTTTTTTGGTTTGAAACCGGATCCATATATATATATAACAAACTATGTGGATTAAGTCTAGTTTTAGGTGTTTTTTTATACAAATGGGTTATATCCTTCTTGCAGATGAGGTTCTCCTCGTTCAAATTAAAACTCTCCTGGATATTTTATGTCATCTGGTAAAGCAATGTAGTAATTATATTAATTTTGTTTGTTTGTTTGTCTTTTTTTTTTTTTTTTTGGGAAAAAAAAAAGATACTTCCTGATTTGCTTGAGACGCGGACTTATCTCTTGCCGAGTCCTTAAGTGTTTTATCGGTGATACCAAGTAAAGTGATTTACAAGATCTTTAATATAAGTATTATCATTAAAAACCTATTCATGAAGCTAGGAAGTTTAAAGAGGGATTGAATTCTCCTAAACTTGAAAAAGTAGAGGACGTTTAAAGGTTGAAAATGCTCCGGCTCCGGCTCCCAAAGGAAGTTTAAGCCTTTAAGGTACACACTCCAATCGATGTTTCCTCCTCCTGTTAGGGACAGACAGCTAAGGTGATTATGAAGAAAATGAATACATATATATACTTAGTAGTTAGCTGCTTAAGTGCGAAATATATTAAAAATTATAATTAAAAAAATATATAATATTTTTAAAATGAAGGATATTAAAATTTTATTATTAAAAATTTAATAATTTAATAATTTTATTTATTTTATTATAATATTGTTATTATTTTAAATACTATATATTATTTTGAGCCATTCCAAGGTTGATTTATTCAGTTCAAATTTAACTAAATGATGGCTTTTGAATCAGCTAAAAATACCTACAAACGAAGATTTTATGAAGCCAACAAGCTGGCTGAAGTTCAGGGCACGAACAGAGTCATTTGCAGTTCACTTGTGGGACCGAAATGTGGCTTCTTGCAGCCACCAAAGTCTAAGATATTTTGTATCCAAGCCAAGCCCCACAAGAG
>JAXGGT010000001.1:222976-271573 GCA_035583425.1 Marsdenia floribunda
TGAGCTCTTCCCTCCTTTTCCCTTCGTTAGTTTTTTTTTCTTTTCCCTCCCCTACTCCCCCGTACAGAATACGTATATCACTTCAATTTCTTTTTTTTTTTTTAATAAGGATGTGAAAAGACCAAAATGCCCTTGGAGGGGTTTTTTTTTTTAACGGGTGAGTAGTAACTTAACTGAAAATTTAGATGGAAGGACCTTAATCACCAATTTCTCATAGTTTGGGGATCTATTTCACCAAAAAAATAGATTGGAGACCTTAATCACCAAATGCCCATAGTTTGGGGACTAAATGTGGCAATTTGCCAATAAATAATTCATATTTAAGAGAAAAAAAAAGAAGAATAATTTTTTAATTCCGACCAAAAGTTGTGCTTGTGTGACTGCATAATTAAAAAAATAAAGGAAACAATTGAGTAGAGTAGACGAAAAATAAATGGAAAGAGGGATAAATAATATAAAATAATAATGGAAGCGGTTGGGTGGTGAGATGTGCGGTCAATTAAATTAAACTAATTATCTGACCGGAATCGAATCACGAAGAAGGTGTCATTTACCAAAAAAAAAAAAAAAGAATCACGAAGAAGGTGTGCTCGCCGTACGTAAAAGATTGCGACACACAATAGAGTTTCAAAAAAAATGGAGAACCAATAGTGATGCCACGTGTCCTCAAATCTTGATAGCTTTTGTATTTCTTCCTCTTGACCTTTGTGGGTTTCCCGGGGCACATGGTTATCCCTTCGCTGCACTTGGATTTGGTACCCCCATTGTTCCTTCCCAGTTCCCGCCGCCCAACCAATATGCCTAATCTCCCGCCGGAGATTATCACCGACATACTATGCCGATTGCCCGTCAAATCCCTTCAGCGATTCCGCTGCGTATCCAAGTGGTGGTGTGATCTGATCGATAGCAAGGATTTTGCTATAGTGCATCTGAGCCACTCCAAAATGTCCTCCTCAAATCTCAGCCTCATCCTCGGATTTTTGGGTATTTATTCTGTGGATTTAGATTCTCTTGATGTTGCTTGCCCCCTCAATCCCCCGTTCTCCAGTTCTGATGTGACAAATTCTTGCAACGGCCTGGTACTCGTATCTATGCATAGGCAATCCCCTTTCTTATGGAATCCATTTACAAGAAAGTATAAGACCTTACCCGATGTCTCCGTGGAATACCCCCAGGGTGCTGATGCCAGCGCCGCATATACGAGGTACGGTTTTGGGTATGATTCTCAGAACGATGATTACAAAGTTGTAAGAGCGGTGGAATTCAGAGGCGCTGAATTCGACTGGATCGGTACTGAGGCTAGAATTTATAGCCTGAAATCTAATTCCTGGAGGAAAATACTCGATTTCCACTACCGGATCCCTCGAACCCGTGAGTGGGCTGTCCATGTAAATGATGCTCTACACACCATAGTATACCTTGACGACATGGAACCATCTATTCTGGCTTTTGATCTGATTACCGAGAAGACCTACATGGTGCCCAAGCCGGATATGTTGGTTTTTACTAGGGATTTGAAATTGCATGCTTTGGGAGGTTCTCTTTGTTTACTTAATCCTTTCAAGAAGCATGGAACAGAGATATGGATAATGAAAGAGTACGGTGTTAAAGAATCTTGGACCGAACTGCTATCTATTGCTCCTCCCAAAATTGAGCCTTACACTATTCTCTCCCCTGTTGCTTATTCTAAGAGGGGTGATAAGGTTCTCTTGAACTTGAACGAAGAGAAATTAGTGTGGTATGATTTGAGGAAGAAAACCACTAGAGACGTTACGATCCGTGGTTTACCCTTTCGGTTTTATGCAAATGTTTTTATGGGAAGTCTCATTACACCAGATCTATATGACCGTGGAAATGAGGTCAAGAAGCCTCCTCCTAATCGACAGGACAAAAGAAATGTGAAGATCCGGAGGAAAAGGTACTACTACTAAGTTTAAACGGAATCTAACTTCATTAGGACTTAAAATTACCCCTTGTCAGTCATCAGGTTCTGAAAATTCTAGGTCAACTTAGTTTATTTGTTTCTATTGACTTACTTTGACTCAATTCCTTTGATTCATTCCTCTACTTGTCTCGTCTGTTTTCAATTGAAAAGTTTTGCAGCATAGAATAAAATGAATAGGGAAAAAAAATATTGTCATGTGCTATCTTTATCATAATATGAACGGTGGAACCTGGACTCTTTTGAAATTCCCAAAAAGATTTTAGCACGCAACCTCGAGGTCTTTGCTTTCAAACTCCTCTCCCCTTCCCCCGTCTGCGCGCTCGCGCGCACACACACACCACCTCCCCCCGCCCAGCCAAAAAAAAAAAAAAAGGAAAAAAGAAAAAAGAAACTTGAGTAGATTAGCTACCTCCTGCCGCTCAATGAGAGAGACTCAGAGATGATGGAGTGCAGGATAAAAAGAGAATTCTCAATACTAATTCAGTTCTAATTCATTTTCTGAAATGATAGGTTAGAAGATCTTCATTTTATTACTAATAATTGCTACGTAACAGAAACATTTATATTTTATATTTTCTTTTTCATTTATCTCTTCATTGCTTTCTGCTTCACTTTGATATGAGTGATTTTCTGTTGGTTATTCACCAAAGAATGTAATATATTTGTCATCTTTGCCATTCTTGCCTTAATTTGACATGATATCTTTGCTTAACGTTTCTCATCTTTTCATTCAGAAATGATTTCCTTTCAGAAGGATTTAAGTTGGTACTCTGAGCAAAGAAGACTGTCAAACATGCAAGTAAGTAAGAATTTTCAAAATACTTTTACTGGCTCCTGCGAATCCTTAAAAGAAAGAGATGTAAGGCATTATCAATGTATAGTTTTTTTTTTGCAAATTGTTCAATTGGTTACCGTCAAGACTTTAAACTTGTGTGCAAATTGTGGGCTTGGACGTCATCATTAACACATGGGGCATGTTTAATTCTCTGGAAACTTATTCTGCAGGTGCCAATTATTTGAGAGCAAATGGCTTAAACAACTGAAAGAAAACTATGGTGCTGGCAGCGCTAGGAGAGAAACCAGAATATGGTGAGAACTCTTCAAATTAAGATTTTTTTATTGTATTTCTTTACATATAGAAGTGGAGAGAGGACAGAATCAGGAGACATGGAAACACAATTGGAAAGCACAATGTTTCTAATGTGAATTAGCATGGAAAATATAGGGTGATTTTTGTTAATAACTTTGGCCTGCTTATTGCATGAGAAAGTTTTTTTTTTTGGTGTACCAATATTGTTTTCTATTCCGTAAATGGAGGGTAAATCTAACCAAAGTTGTTAAGTACTCCGTGGAGCTGTGATTCCTAAGATTTTTGGAAGTCATTAATGGATTAAAAATAGTGGCCAAGTTTTTTATGTATTCATTAAGAGGGATAGAGGATTAGAATGATACAGATATGTATATGGTTTATAGTTCAATCCTCATCTTGCAGGTGCGGGAAGTCCTATGCACTCCGGGTGGTGAAGACTCAAAACAGGTTTGAGGACATGCATGCAGTAAAGGCTATGTTGATGGTTGGTTAGGGTGCAACAAACACCAGCATATCTCATGGTTGTCAAAGCTACTTAAAATTGATCATTTGTTCATTTGTTCGACTCAGTGTTATGCTTTTGATTTTCAGTTGAACACTGTTTTTATGCTTTTTTTCCCCCTCTTCTCTTGTTAAACAAAAAAGAGCTATATATATATATTGTTTCTTTTAATTCGAAATTTGAAAATTTTGTTTTAGACCGTGTGCTTGGGGCTGGGATACTCTATATTAATAAAATCTGGTTAATATTTTTAAGAGGCTCTGAGACATTTTATGCCAATTAAATACATATAAATTACAGCGAGGTACTGGGAAAAAATAAAGTGAATTGAGTAGTCTATCTGACACTTGCATAAATTGTTGTACCCCTTCCTTTGCATAATGTAATAAACTATTTCTTAAAATTTAATAGTAATAACAAGAAAAAACTCCCTCCTTCCCATCTTACAGGTCAAGTGTCCTCTTTTTTACATATTTTTTTTAGTCAATAGGTATTTTTCCTTGAGGAAGAAGGCTTTCCTTTCTGCTAAGGACACTGTTAAGGGTAGGTTGGCCTTAAGGGTGTAATATTAATGTATTGATACCAAAACCGACCATAGTTTAATTATTCAATGCCTAATATTTATTGTAAGTTGTGATAAGTCTATTTTTAGAAGTATATATAAAGAAAATGCATAAATGCGAGTTACACTTCTCCTCCTCTCATTCTAGAATGAAGGGTGGCAGAAAAAGAAATTTGGATTAATTTGAATTTATATTTTAAGAGATTTTTTATTATATATATATATATATATATATATGTATATGTAGACTAAAAAGAAATGAGGCGAATTTTGTAAACCATATAAACTCCGACCAAATCAATACACAATATCTGGGCAGACAACTTCTCCACTCTCACTGCTGCTGGCAACTCAACTTTGCCCTTCGCGAATGTAATAGAAGTGCACACAATCTTGGGCAATTCCTTTCGATTTCTGCGGTCTCTTAGAGCCTTCCCTCCTCCCACCGTCTGTTTGGTGCGATAGGGGAGGAACTCTAATAGTCTTTCTTTTGTCCGAACTCTTAAACTTTTATTTCTTTAATGCATTTCAACGTTTACCCAAAAAAAGAAAAGAAAGGAGATAATGAAATTGGAACATGTTTTGCGGGTAGACTTTTGGGAGGGATATTGATAACCCCAATAAGTCAAGAGTATATTCATTGAATTAATTAATGTTTGGATCCTTTTATGAGGACTCCCCCTCCATTTTCTTTAACATGTTATCAAACAAGTCTTTCATATAAAAAAAAAAAATACAATAATTGATATTTCTCAATATTTTATTAAGTAAAATGATAAATTAATGGTATAAAACCTTGTTATCTCAGCTAATGTAATAACAAAAAAAAAGGGGGGGGGGGGGGGAAAGTATCAGCATTTGGCATACTGTTTAGCGGTTTGGAATGGTAGTACTACTACACTGTTCATGGACTTCACGTCTGTCACCTCTTTGTTGAATTTATAGTTTTTAGGTGAAACTCACGTTCATCTATATGCCCTTCATTTTCCTCAGTATTTATCATCCCCAAGTGCCATTTTTCCTTTCTTCTTCTTGTATTAGCTTCTTCATACTCCAATACTTTTCTTTTTCCTTTCCTCCCTCTCTCTCTCTCTGGATTTCAATTCCGGCAAGGAAACTTTTCCAAATATATATATATATATTTTCTAAAGAGAATTATTATTGGTTGGGTTTTGTTTGATGATTGTTGTTGTCCTGTCTGTGTCAAAGGTATGAAATTTGAAGATCTGTTAATGCAGCAGCCAAGCGAAGAAAAACCGAACTTAGATGATCTCCAAGAGGAGGTTGGTGGGAATAACATAAAGAAAGTAAGATTTTTTTTTTTTTTTTTTCCTTTTTGTCTGGAACTGAGTTTTGATTGTTGGTTTGTGTATGGCACAGGTCGAGAAATTGCATCAAGAGTTAGATGGGGAGATAGAACTAAAGAGGGTTCTGCAATGTGCTTTGCAAGGACCTGTTCATTCATGTTCCTGTTCCTCTTTGCTGCTTCCCAGCAAGGTAGCATATCAGGAATCATCAATGTTGAGACGTGGTCACCTAAATAGTACAATCAAGGCACTCATATTTCCAAATGCCATTACTCTTGAATCATCACTATATTATTATATCAGTGTTTGGTTGTTTACAGTTAATTGCATTCCATTAAATGTCTTGTGCATATTCTAACACTTTCTTCTTCTTCTTTTTATTGAAACTTTAATGCAAGGTAAAAGAGTACTGATCTCATCAAGTTAATGCAGGTAAAATTGCTGCTTGCAGAACTTAAGTTGGTAGAGGAAGAAATAATTTTGTTGGAGAGAAAGGTTAAGGAGCTGAACCTAAATTTGTGTCAAGAACAAAGGCAGACAAAGGAAAGGGAATTGCTCTTGATCAAGGAAATGCAGCCGGCCGCATGGGGGCAGAGGCAATGGCACAAGAAACAGTTGTCTAACAAGCAGAAAACCCGATTAGATTATGGTCATCACAGAAAAAGCAGAATCGTACAAGAAAGAAGAAACTCGGTTAGTTCCTCATCAGCAGACCTCCAAACCTCATCTTCCCGGAGTTCCATTGGTAAATCAAGCTATTAAACTTCTTCTATTCTTTGGCTCTTTCCATTATAATATATGACTATATACTTAATCACCATTCACACCCCCACCCTTTTTTTTTTTTTTTTTTTTTTTAATTTTTGCTCTCTTAACAGAAGAACGAGCTCAAAGTTCAAGATATTCAAGAATCTACGGAAATCATATCCATATCCAACTAGACACAGATGTTGACATAGAGAAGCCTAACAAGCTCTCGGAAGAACTGATTAAGTGCTTGACAGACATATTTCTTCGGCTGAATCAAGCATCATATGAGATGAAGCCCCCCACAATTGTGCCAAAGCATACCCGTTCCAGCTCGAAATCCAAGGGTTTCATGTCAAAATCTTCATTCACCAGTTGTACATCACCCCTATTTTCTTGGAACGACAGCACCACATCAGACCTTGATCCATATGGTATTTTGCTAGATTTAGATAGCACAGTTACCAGAGATGTCGGACCCTACAAAAACTTTATCCAGATTACACGAACTTCAATCGATACCACACTTCTATCTGAATGTCGTCCTAGCATGCGAAAATTAAGGTTTGTACTGACTATTCTAGATATTATATATATATATATGCATATTTTGGTGTTAACGACACGATTTTCTGTTGATATCTCCCAGGGTTTTGATGCACGAATTGATTAATGTGGATCTCACTTACTTGACCTACAAACAGAAGTTGGCATTCTGGATCAACATCTACAATGCCTGTATCATGCATGTACTGTGAGAATTCTTTAGCTTCTTTACTTGCAGACGAAAGTAGCTACATCTACATGCATATATATATATATACACGAACCTATATGCATTGTATTTTCTGTTTCAGGCATTTCTGCAACATGGTTTCCCAACTACACAGGAGAAAGTGCTTGCAATCATAAATGAGGTACGCATATAAATTATTACCACACGTAATTACATTGGTTGTTGACAACACTAACCAGGAAATTGTTGTATTTATTACACAATTTAGGGGGGAAAATATCACTTTTGTATAACAGATTTTTACTTGCCCCATAGGCAGCAATAAATGTTGGAGGCGTTCTGATGAATGCTCTGGCTATCGAACACTTCATCCTCCGTCACCCTTCAGAATTCAAACAGGTAAGTGAAGTACAAGTTACGATAATACCAAAGTTCTCAATCGGAATCTTGCCTGAGATATTCAAATCTGATCACAAGGGACCCCCAGACGAGAAGGAAATGCTCTTGAGACATGCCTATGGTCTTGGATATCCAGAACCTAATGTCATATTTGCACTTTGCAAAGGGTGCTGGTCTTCTCCCGCAGTAAGTGACTTTGTTAAATGAGCTGCCGAATTTTCTAGCTTTGGCGGCGAAGACCCAATGGTGTTAACTTTGGCATGTTTTGCAGCTGAGAGTCTATACCCCAGATGAAATAGTGAATGAACTAGAGAAGGCCAAGGTGCAATACTTGGAAGCTTCTATTGGAACTACGAGCAAGAAAAATATTCTACTCCCCAAACTATTGCAATGGCACATGAGAGATTTTGCAGATGATATGCAGTCACTACTCGAGTGGATATACAGCCAGTTGCCCCAATCAGGATCTCTGAAAGGGTTGATAATGGAATGCCTTAATGGTGATACCAAATCTCCCATTCCCAATATGATCCAGATCCAGGCTTATGCCTATGAATTCCGTTACATAGTCTCTTTATGACCGAAAATAGGCGCTGCACAAGGAAAAGCTTCTCCTAGACCTACCAAAGGAATCCCTTCTTACATAACACCACAAGCCTCCATTGTGCAATTCTATCCTTCAAAATTATACATTTTTCAAATAAGGCCTCTTTTGGAGAAAAAGAAAAGCCTGAGTCATAAGTATAGAAATGTTATGTGTGGGGATTAACCACTTGTGAGATTCCATGTTAACTGCTGAAAAAACATTTTTCTCGTTTTTTCCTTTTTCCCTTTAGGTGGGTGGGGTGGGGGGTTGCCAGAGAAAATTAATCTAGGGGAGAAAATACAAACACACGCACATATATATATATACAATAAAGTCTGATGGTGCTCATGTTTTCCTCCATTTTAACCAAGCTGACAGTATACTAAATAAATAAGGACTACAACATTTAACGCATAACCAATTCTCATTGTTGGCTAACAGCAACTGCGACATTACATTTTTTTTTTTTTTTTTCCTTTCTCTTTTTAAGTACAAATTCGTTCAATCATAACCAAATTAGATCAGAGTATCCCTCCAACAATGAGCCCGGTCAAAGCCATTATACCTGCAAACATGTACTCCGTGGTGGAACTTGCAACGCACCTAGGACTGTTTTCAGGCCCAAACTTCCTTCCCAAAGCCGGGATATCTACTAGTTACACTGCCAATCAATCTGCCTCTACTTTTATCTTCACCGTCTTTTTCCTCTTCGAATGCAATTTAAGTTGGAATACAGAAAAATTCACTTTCATTTAATGCAATATACCGATGTAGCATTCTGCTTATGCCATGATTTCCAGAAACCGAAAAGCCAGTAATAATGTAAATTTGGCAACAATTTTGTCAAAATCATGAAACGGCTATCCCGATCTACACAGCACAGTCACTGTAACAGAACCAATTTCCAACCACCACCACCACACCCGACAAAAAAAAAAAAAAGAAAAGAAGAAAAAGTTAAGACATGTCAGTTCAAAGACTCCCTAGCCATATACCTGATGTTCCAAGCAACTGGAACACCATCCTTACCGTAAGAATTCTTGAACAAAGGTCGGTATAGTACAATCAGATAAAACTTACAGTTACCGAGTCATGGATGTTCAAAAGAAGCACATGGAGAATTTCTTGGAACTTCAGAATAAATGGTATTTGTTATCTATCTGGTTCGGCTAAGAAATTCACGATTCTATTCAGCAGATTCAGACCAAATACAGTTTCTTCAGAGTTGATTTTCACAGAAACATTTAGTGGTTCAAAGCATGTGCCTTCAAGGGCAAGAGTAATCAAGCAAGCGACCGAGTTACTCAAAATTTCACCACTAAACCGTAAACATAAACCTGAAGCATCATCAAGGTTGGCAGAAACAGGCATGTCCACAGAAACAAGGTGTAGGTTTGCATTGCTGAGCATCTTTAGTGCCAAAGCTTCACAAATTACGAGAAATTGGTCCTTTGAGCTACCACCCTTTTTTGCCTCTCCAATATGGTCAGTAAAGATACACCTGTTTCTCATCAGTGGAAATTTTGTAAATATCTAGTCAACAAGTTTAAACTGCATTTGCGTCTAATAAGAGGAAACTTAGGAAAAGAATTTATTCATCTCAGTCAACAAGTGCTTAGATGCAATTTTCCGTCAGTACAGAATACCTCAGATCTCTACGATCTCATTCCCTTATTCTCTGACCTACTTTTTTGAGGTTGTGGGTGAGTTGGTCATCCCCCATTACCAAAGTCAATCCCCCTTCCCCTCCACAACCCCCCCAAACCAAAAAAGGGGGTGGGGTGACCCCATACGTTTCAATGCCAACCATGCTCATAGTTCTGATTAGTCAACTTCATCTCAGGGATATATGGATTAACATCTATGTCCACGTGTTGTACGTGCACAAAGAAATTATCCAGTAGAACAATAGTATTCATACGCAGGACTTTTAACCCTTCACAATAAGTTATCACATAAGAGGTAGGCAAGAGACATGTATAGGCAGAGAATAGGCCAATGATTTACAAGTGCAATGTAACAAACCATTACTGTCAAGGTTGCAAACAAAATTCAGAAACTCTATAAGGCAATATATCAAAATATGCTTCCTACAGCATGTTATATTTTTTCCTCATGAATGTACAGGATGTAGAGGTTAAGGTTACGAAGACACTGATTCCTAGGATACAGCAAATTACCTTTTTTAACTATAATGGTGCCCAAAGAAAGGTGAAAGAGAGAAAGAAGATTGCAAAAAACAGATTTAACAGTAAGCAAATTCTTACTATGGAGTTACTAAAAACTAACCTCCTTGTGCATTCAAACATCCCAGGGAGTTGAGCCTCCTTGCTGGTAAAGGCATCAATATCCATTTTAAGAGGTTTAACAAAATATCCAATGTCCGGACGTAACTTTATAGGATGTTTCTTGCCATTACACCAAATTACCAGCTTCAGTGGCAAAAGATGATGACTGAAACGGACATGAACCACTCGCTTGGTAGTTTCACCAGGCTCCAGGTTGGGGATCTCTTCCATAGGGACTAGTGTTGGCACATGATCATGAGATGTACTGCATACCATGGTACAAAAGGATTTGATTAATAAATGATATCTAGGAAGCCCACACTGAAGCATATTAGACCCAAGTACTATGCGCTCATTGATAAAATGCAGGCCTGAAGAATTAAGATAAATAAGATGCATGTCACACAGATCCCTTTCCATCACTATACTTGTATGTGGTTGGATTTAAATCACAGCTTTCAATTCGTTTAGGTTTTTCCCCAGCTTGATTTCCTTACAATCCACCAATATATACTTCAAGGAGAATTCTAAAACAATCTCAATAGTAAATCTCATAGCTGCTTCATAAGAAATTTCATGAATTCCTTTTATCCCTAGGTACATGAAAATGCCACTCTATACTGTGCTTGAGTGTGATTCGTCATTTATTTCCCAAATAATCCTTCAAAATACCTGACAAAGCACTTACCAGGCTTCAAATCTCAAATATAACCCCCTCCCCACACACACAAGAAAAGGGGCATTGATCTCTTTCACACAAGCTTGGTGATAGATCCAACCACAAAACTTGATCTAATCAGATAGCCAACAACATATGGCACACGGTAAAGAGTATAAAGTTTGGGATAAAAGCATCAATTTTTCAAAATCATTGCACATCAACTGCATTAACAACATGGGTGTCATGTACTTGTACTAATACTTACATGTATCAGACAAACTACAAAAAGACAACTTTGAATAAATTTGTGCATAATAGTTAAATTATGGATGCATAGAAAACAGAATCATAACAGTGAAACTCACAAAAGTTGAGGCTTAACATTAGTACCTCTCAGGTATGGCTTGATCTGAGGAACCTTGGATTCTGTTAGATTCCTCTTCAACTAATTGTATGTTTGACATGAACTCAGCAGAATAGTTCTTGAAGGACACTTGTAGGCATACAAGCAGTGGGGAAATGTTTGATGCCTCAGAACAAAATATGTAATCCACAGTCAAACCATTCCCGTTGGCAGGATCTAGCAATGAATATAGTTTAGGTCTGACTCTATCACCAATATCTCCAATTGATATTCTAGCTGATGAACTCCGAATGCAACTTGATTCAGATAAATTTGGATGTGAACTTGGACTCTCATCCAACCATGACTCAAGAGCTTTTCCTGATAACAGTTCCCCAAAATCATTAGAGTCAGAATGGGCATTATGTTCCCCCGAGGCACCATTCTGATATTTTTCATGATTTCCAGTATCTGAAAAATGAATGAGCGGAACAGGTTGGGAATTAACTTTGTCAACCGAACCACTTGAAGCACACCCACCAGTAACATCTGAATCAACAAAATCATGAGAGCTATAATCGGAGCCACTTTCCTCATCCAAGGATCCAGAAACAGAACCAGAATCATCTGTTTCATATGACTCACTTTGAATAACACCATCCCCTGACACTTCAAATTCTTTAATGTTTATGCCAAAATCAGAGTCCTCCGAATTCAAACTGCTGGGTCTTGGAAGAGGTTCATAGCCTGGGGCTGCATGAAGAACGATATGAGAAAGAGATCCAGGGAGATAGAATCGGGCACTAAAGGGTTCAAATGGTGGTGCTTTTATTTGTCCACCAAATATAAATTCTGAAACTACCCTTGGGAGGTCCTTGTTTTCTATTTGGAATTTTCTTTCTTCTAGATTGCAAGGGCCCATGTAACATGACAGAAGTTCTTTTACAAGACGAGCACGGTCACGGACATCATAATTCAAGTCACATTTTGCAAGATCAAGCAAATAGCTCAAAATTTTTCCGAATCCCCAGAAATCTTCCCCTTTTGCATGCAATAGGACCTGAAGAAAAGGGGGGAGGGGAATACCAGTTGATTGAGCAAAAAACATTAAAAAGATGAAAGAGCTTATATATCCTTGTCCAATATCAGCAGGAATCACCAACCATTGATACATTTATCATCAAAGAAGCTATACAAGTGAATACTCTCTTTCATTAGCCACAACAGCAAGACTTCCATAATGTACTGTAATGTATAGCAGCCAACCCAAAAAACATTTCAGTATTTCTCAAGGTAAAAGAGACCAAGAAAACAAAGAAGAAATAAACAAAATATAGTGGGTATTCCACCACTCTTAAGATTGTATCTTATCATATTGAGATGCTTTAAAGCAATTTTCAACTCAGAAAAACATATAAACAACGCTCATTAGAAACTTTGTTAACCACAACTACAATGCAGGCAATTAACTTAGTATGCCACGTCAAATTCTCAGTAGAATATTTCAATATCTCTTGTTGGTGTCAGTTCTAAAAGCAGGTATTTCTTCCCAAGTAATGCCAATTCTCAGCAGAATCTTCCATACAACAAAGAGGGAGCAAAATATCAACTTCAACCCGAAGAATCAAGCATATTACTCAGAGAAGTAGAAGAAGAGCAGTAATAAGTTTGTCCGACTTGTTATGTGGAGAAACGGTAATTGACATCAACAATGGGATCAACAAATTCTAGATTTGATACCTTAGCAGAAGCATTAAGAATCTGAAGCTTTGTTTCAGTTTCTTCTGTGATAAAGCACCGTGCTAGATATTTAAGTACAGTAGGTAAAACCTTCGGAATGATACACCCACTATCACTGTACTCGCCTACCATCCAAATTACCATTGCTCGAGCTGCAGGCACTCGGATGGTATCTAGATTTCGAATCAAATGAGTGATAACCTACACAAAAATATCTTGGTGAGCCATAGGCTATTGTTCACATATCATTGTCCAGTAGACCAATACTATTCAATTCAATATGTTTTACGGGAAAACTTGAAGATACCCATAGAAAATGACTGTAATCTACCAAAGTTAAAAGCAATTGGTACTCTGTATAAAATCCTTCGAAACATCCCTAACTATAACTCAAACAGCTGATATACCAACTTCAGTCACTTCAAAAGAGAACATATAATCCAACAAAAAGGAGACACCCCCTTGGTTAATTGTAGGCAATGTTAGAATCAAAATGATTTTCTTCACATGCCTGCTGAATTTATCTTTGATGTTCAAGTATAACCAACAACAAATTCTTGCAAAATCTTCAACATGGAATAGAGGGAACTAGTTTCAAAAAACAAAAAAAAAAAGCTTATCTTAAAAATTAAGGTAGCATACTAGTCTCTAGGCTGTTTTTAAACCTCAAGTGTCAGCCTCATATTGGAATTAGAACTTGATTTATGTCATGTTTGACCAAAATGAAAAATCGATAGTGGCTCAGAAACCCTTTTGTATTTGTAGCCCATTTCATATTTCTGGAAACAAAGCCAAAGCAAGTTGTACAAAAAACTTGAAAGGCAAGTTGGAAATTTTATATGCTCGCATGCAGCCAGGATCAGTTGAGCAAACTAATAGCCTCTGGAAAGGTTACCTCCAGCGCCCATCAGAATTAGTGAAGCAATAAAAGGAAACTGTCGGCAAAGTTGTTTACAAATTTGTTTCAGATAATGAAATGTGTTCTTTGGTTGGACTGATTTGAATGCCTAACCACATTTTAAAGTTAAAAGTTGCTTACTTTTCCTTTCTTATTTTTTTGCTTTCTTTTAAATGATACATTTGTAGAGCAGGACAACCTAATCAACAAAGGAGTTCATTAATTTTGATTATTCCATTACAACCTGTTTGATATGCACAGAAATTACTCCTCAGAAAAAGAACAATTGCAAGACCTCATATCAGAGGGAAAAAATATAATACTTCTAAAAGATGGATTGCTGTTCCATAACAAGAAACTTGATAAGTTTTAAATGAAAAATGCATAATGGAGAAAGGATTCAAATTTAAAAAAAAAAAAAAAATTACCTTCTCATGATTTGAAGGATCTTTCATTATGATCACTTTGATTGACTGTATTGCCTGAATTAAAACCATATCTTCTTCATTCATAGATGGTACATCTCCTTTTGACAATTCTATGAAAAGGGCGGCTAGTTAAAAATACAAGAAGCTTTAAAATCTTCGTAGCAGTCATAAAGAAAAGATGCTTTGACAATTACCAGGTGATGTCAGTGCTAAAAGTCCTTCCAGACACGTATCTGCCACTTTGGGGAATTGATGTGCACATGAACCAATAGCAGCAACAGTATCAGCAGCGAATCTTCTGTCTGAATCTCTGACATAATCCTACAAGGACTAAAAGGTAGCATTAATTCACAGGCATTAATGATGGAGAGATTACAGACACAAGAAACATCATACGAGTGTGACAACAAAATCTAAAGGGAGAGTTGTTCCCTCGAACAAATTTAGCACAATCTTTCTCCAAAGAAATAGTTCACACCATAGAATCACGAAATAAACTTCACTGCCGCATACATAAGCTGTGATAAAAGCAGACAAAGCCTTTCAAATATCAGTAGTGTACAAGAATTACCTGGAACTCTTGAAAAATAAACGAAATTGATGAGTCTGTGGCAATTGAGGATAATATCTCAAGTTTCAATGCCTTTATTTGATAGGAGTCTGAAGAGCTAATGTAGAAGTCTTCAAAATGTGGAGCAAAAAGAGAAGGCATTGCTTTACAAAATACTTGGATGTTGCAAAGAACCTACAGTAGAACTTGTTAAAATAAAAATTTATTTAAGGGGAAAAAAAATAAAAATAAAAGACAAAGAAGGATCATAAAATATGAAAGAGAAGTTTATCCTTAGAGATGTTATAAGATCTGATCTCCTAAATGACTTTGAAGCAGAAACAATCAGGGTAAAACATATCACAATTTCACATGTGAAACTAATATGACTGAGATAGACGTGGTAAATTTATATACATAACCAACACACTTGCAACAGGTTCCTGACTACTGTAGTACTAGTTGTAAAAGGGGATTATCCTCTGTGAATCATGGACAGCTATGTCTGATGATTCAGAATTTTAAACATCTGAGTTAATGGTGATCTTGGAAGCTTTACTTCTTCCATTTGGTAGCTATTCCATGTAATGATACTAAAATAACCAATAGTTTCTTAGGAATTTTTACAATTCAGAGCATTGCAAACGTTATTCCAGGAAAGAAAAGGAAGATAAATCTAGATCACATGCAGACCCAATTGCTACAAGAGGTTATTGAAATCTAATACCAGCATACGCATGTAGCGAAACAAAGCATTTCTATGTTTCAAAATATTTAAGGGTCCATTTGGCCATCAATTATCTTTCTGAAAAAGTCATTTTCTAAATAATTGATTAATTTTTTTTACTTATTTAAAATGTAAATTTTTAAGTATATTTTAATATTTAAAACATTTAACTACTAAAATTTTGATTTTAAATTTTCAAATTAAAATATACATATATACTATTTCAATTTCCTGCCAAAATTTTAATATAACTTTTCTAGAAAATAATGATTGTCAAAGTGGACCGCATAACTATAGTAGAAGGAACCATGGAGAAAGTAACTAAAATGAAATATTCGACTAATTTATTGATGCAAACCTTATTTTGCCAAACCAATATTCAGATGAGATATGGGGAATACCACATATTTTGAGGATTTTGATGATCTTAAGAGGAATAGAAGTGGTTTAACAATTCTTTTGATATCTTCCCGTGGTGCCATAATCCAGTGCACCCCAGCAGCTGCAAGAACTACAGCACTGTTATTACTCCACAACAAGGGTGAAGTACACTGCAGCAGGATCTTAACATCATCATTATCTTTGGCAGATGTGAAATGTAGCCCATTTAATCCAGATACCGCATCGTCAAGAGTAGACCTAGATAGATATTTGTCCGAACCTTCAAGGTAACTCCTCGAGATTATATCTGCAAGCTCAGGTCTAAATAACCCACTGCTAATTTCTGCAGTATTTTCTTTCATTCCAAAATAAGTGTCAGAACCCTCGTTTCCATATGAATCCTTATCAGCAGAATGAGAAGATGCCATGATGGATTCTTTAACAAGTCCATGCTTTGCAATTGCATATCTCAAAAGGATTCCAATCAAAACAATCTGACCCCATTCTTCCACATCGGGAAGAGTTTCACACAGCCTTCTGTAGATTCGTCCTATCAGAGACAAGTTACTTGGACAAACAGAAGCAAATGCTGCTGCAGCAGCTCCAATTACACCTGGAGAATTGTCGTTCAGCAAAATTCCAACAAGCTGCATGCACAGAAAATGGCAATTGTTTTAACAGACAGTACCTAGTACAGATTTATTACTTTTTTCTATCTCTTTTGTATTGGAAGAGTAAAGTAGCTAAGCTATTAGAGCATTAAAAAATTTTTAAGAAAAAAATGGGTGCTGCATAAATAAAAATAATATGAAATGTACAAAGTAAAAGTTTTTTATTAAGAATTAAATATCAGGAGCCGCCATTTGAAATACATGAATCCAAAAATGATCCAATAAGGATCAACCTTTGTGAAAAACTGCAAGTGGTGGCGTTAGTGCATATTCATTGGATATTATAGCCTCCTAAAGACTGCAATGGCAAGTTAAAATATGAAACTAAACTTAAGTGGAAGTTTTCTTGCAGTACCTCTACAATCAAGAACTGGAATACAAAATTAAAGAACAGGTTTAAAAAAATAGACAAACTAGAATTAGACCTGATAGGAACAAAGTCTACAAACCTCTTCAATGGTAGTAGTGTTTTCCTCCAAGCGTAAGTCGTGCAATTTAGGCAAAGCATTAGCAGCACACTTTCTAACATACACTGACGGATCCCTGGCAGCTTTACTTACAGCTACGAGAACAATTGGAGCAATAACGTGCAACCTGATACCTGCCATTGTGCGCAAGGCCCAAGCCCGCACCAATGGATTTGGATCCCCCAAATCCTTCTGAAAACAATTTATTGAGAGCAATGCCTCGTTTGGGCGCCTTAAGAAAACAACAAGAACCACGTAATTGAAATTTGTACTAACGAATATATCATATAGAGAGACGAAAACTTATTTTAGTAATTGCCTTACTTCTCAGCGTAATGGAGTAGGTACAAGTATACAAGCTTCTTCACTTCTATAGACTGCGAGGCAACATTTTTCACGACCTAAATAGTATCAAAGTATTCACAGGATCAAATTTAGTCTCTTTGAAGAAAATTACCACGAAAATGCACAGAAATAGTACGATTTTTAACAATCTGATTTCCGCTAAATAAATAAGAATATATTACTTGAGGAAAGAAATTGGAGACATCGAATCCTTGGGCTATGAGAGCAAGTAAACGCTTGAGCGCTTCGCACTTCTCGGAATCGAATTTACTATCGAGCAATGGCGCAATGTTGACGTCATCGGGGTCATCATAGAGATGAGCGTCCGTTCCGATCCGAAAAACCATGGTGGAAGCTTTGCTCAGCGACTCCGCCGTTGCACCAAACTGCGTGAACATTTCCTAGCATTTAAACAGGGGATAAACTTATAGATATCAGAGAGAGCACCGTTTGTTTTTTTTTTTTTTTTTTTTAACAATTTTCCACCAGATAATTCGATGATCCTCACAGATCACTGATTAAGAGCAGGGGGAGGTAATGAACAGTTTTGGAAGGCAAGGGTTTACTTTTACAGCTTTTGTTGAAAATCTTTTGCGGGTATTTAACTGAATTTTCATTTTTGCTTTTCTTTTCTTCTTTTTCTTTTTTTTTTTTTTTTTTTCGTTATATTGGGTTGTTGGGTAGGGATGGCAAAGGGGGATTTGTCGCGACTCTTTCCCTATTCTTATCCCCGTTCTTATATATATTCTCTATCTCCATCCCATTTTTTATGGGTAATTAATTTTACATCTCATTCTCATCTCTAATGGGAATTAGATATTTCTTCTGAGATTTTTCACCATTATACTTTTTATCAAATTATTTATTTTTCATTTTTAATTAAATTACCAATAAAAAAATTAATCAATAATTTTCATAAAATAAAAAATAAAGTCTTTATAAATTTTAATATAATTTTTTAAAATAAAATAAAAAAAAGGGAAAAACCATATTTTTAACTTTTTTTCGAGTCTTTTACTAATTCATATAATTTATTTTTAAATAATTAAATATTATAATATATATATATAACTATAAAAAAATATTAATATATATATATATATATATATATATATATATTCGGGGCAGAGACGAGACGGGAATGGGATAGAAGGTTAATATCATCCTAGTCCGATCCCCAATTTTTTCTTTCTGGGAATTATCATCCCATCCTCAAGCCCGATCAAAATGAAAATTCTACAATTAGAACTGGGTCGAGATACAAATTTCTTATAAGTATTGTTTTAATTGTCATCCTAGTTGGTGGTTCTTGTAGCACCAAAATAACTCAGAAAATAGCAATTTGCTCATGCAATTCTTAAGTCTATTTTTTAGACATCTTCTTTTTTTTTTCCAGAAATTATTTTAATAAACAAAATTTTAAAATATTTTATTATAATTTCTTTAAACTTAATTTTCTATCAAAATTTAAATTTAATATTTAATCTGAAATAACTATTTAAATTTTTTAAATTTCATCATTAAATTGTATTTAATATTTATTTTTAAAATTTTGATTGAATTTGACCTGTTAAAGACTAATCGTTCAAAATTTAATGTCTATAAATGTGATAAGATGTTTTGAATAGTTTAATAATTTACCAAATGTTAATTTTACAGTATTATTTTTTTATAATTTTAATATATTTACATTAATTATTTTATCAATAATTTAACAACTATATTATTGTTATATTTATAAAAAATTATTTTTTAAAATATAATCATATATAAATAATTATTCATTCAATTTTTTATAAAAAAAAAAAAACAATAAAAAAATTTGCATTAATCAAAACAAATTTGACTAAAATCACTTTTGAAAAATAAAAAGACAAAACAAAAGTGATTGTCAGCATAGGTTTTGTTAAATATTAGAAGAGTGATGGATTTCAATTTTACTTAAATTGCTCCTTAATATGTATATATATTAAAATAATTTCATCTCTTATATAATATTTTGATTGTATAAATTGATTTTTACAACTAATGATTAACAGATTTTGACCAATTTTTTCACATGTGTTTAGTACATGATTTTTATTATAAGGCAAAAAAGATTGTTTCATTTTGATTTTGCTTATAATAAAATTTAAAAAAATTAAAAAATAACTAACTATACCTTAACAAATTTAAGTTTTATAATAATTCATTACTTATTTTCAATGCTCATATTCATGCCACATGTACAAATTATAACCAAAATCTCTTAATTATTAATTTAAATGATCAATTTAAATAATTAAAAATAAATAAATAATTATTTTATTAGAAAAAAAATATATTTAAAATTAAAATTTGTCACTATTTATTTCTTTATATGTTTTCCGATCTTTACTTAAAAAATTTATATCATTCACTTCGTATATTTTTATGCAATTCACTCCATATAAGTTTATATATAGACATATATATTAAAAAATTAATTAACTCTTTCACCTATTGATAAGGAACATTGAAATTTTTAAAATTTATGAAGCTTTTTTTAAATTTTATTTGACTTAAATTCATAATTTATTAAATTATAAAATTTACTACTATTAATTAAATATTAATTATTTATGCGAATAATATAATTTATAATTAAAAAAAAAAAAAACTTATTATAGATTTTCCTCACTTTTTCACTATTCACATTAAAATATTATTTTATTCTAAATATATTTTTTATCCAAATGTATCCCTAATTATTGGGTTCATATAACGAGAAATAAATAAATCAAGATTCAAGAGAATAACTATTAAGCTGGATTTTTCAAAAAAAAAAAAAAAAAAAAAAACTATTATGCTGAAATGACCTAATTTTTATTTTCAGTATTACCCGGTAACTTTTGTTGCCCCATGTTTTGAAAGAAAGTATAGTGATAGTACTACTATTACTATTATGATGAATTTGGAAAGCAGTACCAAGAAGAAACAGCGTCTCTCACAGCGAGCACGTGAATCAGATCCGTAGTCATAGAAAAAAAAAAAAAAAAAAAAAAAAAAAAAAAAAAACAAAGGGCCACCATTATTCTTAACCTTCACAAATGACCGAATCTCCACCTTTATTATTATTATAACAGTCGTCCTCTCCACTGAGTACAACAATGAGCTCCTCCGCCTACCACCGCGCCGTGATCCCACTCCCACTCACTTAGCACTGCATTATTTCCATGGCATACAGTAATGAATTTGGATCAATCTTGACTCTTTTGCATGCAACGCTAGCTTAATTCTGTCGTTTTCTTACTGCCACTTTTTGGTCTTTGTCTGTACTCATCAAACCCGAAGCCACTTTATTTATTTACTCGCTCTGGAGTCTGAGCCCTCTGAAACCCTATATTTTCTCTCCTCATTTATTTTTCTTCAGTTAATTTTCCTCCAATCCCCAAAGTGAAGAAGAAGAAGAAGAGGAAGTGAGTTAAAGGGGAATTCTCCGTCCTAGCGGTGGGTAATTGATTTACTTTCCTCTGCCTGCATTTTTATTTGAAAAAAAAAAGAAAAAAAAAAACAACAAAAGATTCGAGGGAGTTTATGCAGAGTTCTTGTTATTCTGATTTTTCATTTTTTCCGTTTATCATTTCCGTACGGGATTGTTTTAATTTGCATTACAGCTTCGTTTTGATTCAATTTCCGTTTCTACATTATTCGGTCGTTGCGAAAGACGGCAATGTAACAGGCAGTTAATTTTTAAGAATTTCTGTATCAAGTCTTACTCCTGTTGTTACAATCTGGAATGCAGTTGTTGCATACTAAGTAAACTTAAGATTTTTGGCTTTCCCATCCTGAATAGTCGGCATCTACAAGGTTGTTTGGCATTTGGCTTTTTCCCAGAGCGGTAAATTTAACATTCTTTGGGCAAATGAGTAGAGACTTCTCTTCAATTCTTTTTGTTGTTTCTTTCTGACTTTTAATTGTCCAATCCATACATTGGAGGGGGAAAATTGTAGTTGCCTCAGAAACATTCTGCTGCATGATTTCAATATGTTTATAATTTCTTTGATCGAGAAACTTAGAATCTCTTGTACTAAATACTACCTTTTGATTCTCCTTGTTCTTCTTTTGTTCTTACTGTACCATCCCAACATCGGAAGTTTTTAAAAGGCTGTTCAAAATGCTTGTTTTTCCTCTCCTTAATTGACCCAATAATTAGCCACGATCTCCAAAATGAAGTCTTTTCCAGTTCTTCTGATGCTCTTCTGTTTCTTAGTTTCTGAATGTTTCTTTTTCCTAATTTGAATGAATTCTAGCACCTCAGCTTGTGAATTTTCTTTTCATAGCTGAAAATTACGGTTTTAAATTGATGGCCCAGGTGATCTGTTCTTTTCCAATCATGGATGTGATGGACATAGATTACAGCTCTGGAGAAGACACTGATATAAGTGAATCTGAAATTGAGGAGTATGAAGATAAGTCTCTTGAAGAATTAAAGAGTGGAAATCATAAAGTTAAGGTATCTGATGAAACTTTTACTTGCCCGTACTGCCCAAAGAAAAGAAAGCGAGATTATCTGTACAAGGAAATATTGCAGCATGCAAGTGGTGTAGGGAGTGGCAGTTCAAAGAAGCGAAGCGTAAGAGACAAAGCAAATCATCTTGCATTGGCAAAATATTTGGAGAAGGAAGTAGCTGTAAATGCTGGTCCATCACAGCCTACAAGTGAGGTTGATTCTCTTGCTGATCATGATCGTGATGAGATGTTTGTCTGGCCTTGGATTGGAATTGTCGTTAATATCCCCACTGAGATTAAGGATGGACGCAGTGTGGGTAAAAGCGGTTCCAATCTGAGGGATGAGTTAACTGAAAGGGGTTTTAATCCTGTCAGAGTGCGTCCTCTGTGGAATTATCTGGGGCATTCAGGAACGGCACTTGTGGAATTTCACAAAGATTGGTTTGGCTTCAATAATGCTATGTCATTTGAGAAAGCCTATGAAGGTGACCACCACGGCAGGAGAGATTGGATGGCAAATAATGCTAAAAGATCTGGTCTTTTTGCTTGGGTTGCTCGTGCAGATGATTACAAGTCTGATGGCATTATTGGAGAGAACCTTCGTAAAATTGGAGACATCAAGACCATATCAGATATCATGGAAGAGGAAGCTCGAAAAACGAGTAAACTTGTAGATAATTTGACTAATGTCATTGAGACCAAGAAGATGCACTTAGAAGAGATGAAAAGCAAATTCAAGGAGACTGAGAGTTCCCTAAGCTTGTTAGTAGATGAAAAGGATAAGCTTCATCAAGCTTACAATGAAGGTTTTTATCCCCTTTCTACACTCAGGAACTCAGTTTTGGGAATATTGTGTTGCTTGCTGTAGAATTCTAACATTTCTCTTTGTGTTTCCAGAACTAAAAAAGCTTCAATCCACAGCAAGGGAACATTTCCAGAAGATATTTAGTGACCATGAAAAACTGAAGTTGCAACTAGAAACACAAAAGAGAGAACTTGAACTTCGAGGTCAAGAACTGGAGAAACGTGAGGCTAAAAATGAAAGTGACCGGAAGCAACTGTTGGAAGAGCTTGAAAAGGTAAATAACTTTCTTTACCTCCTTTTTTTCTTCTGTTAAATTCTAAGCCTACGGTGAAACCACTTCAAACACATTTCCATGTCCATCAAACACTTGTTACATTGTTGTTGTAGCTTCATGTGTTCTCATCTAAGCTCAACTGGTACAGGACAGTACATGCTTTCTTGTTATAGAGCATAATGCATAACTCTCCCACTAAAGCATTTCCCCCTTTGACAAGATAATCATGGTCAAGGCTTCATCCCGCCAATGGGCTCCCCTGCATCAGGGCCACAATAGTATAGGTTGTGAGAAGATATTGTACTTTTCTAGGGCTGACCTTGCTTGGTTTGGTGGCTGAGGTAACCTAAGGTTGAAGTTTTAACACTTAAACTATCTAGGATGGCTATTCAATTATTGTTATTACATATGCTACATGCATTTCAGCATTAACCTTGAATCTATAGATGCCCATGGACTATAATGACATATCTAACATGGCTAACGGTGGCCAATTTTTATCTATCTGCCAGTTGCAGACTTGGAAAAATAAATATTACCTCATCAAGCATTATGCCATTATGCCTGTTGATGATATGTGCATTATTGGTTTTTCAGAATGTTGCTGAAAACAGTTCACTTGAGGCTGCATCTGAGGAGCAAAGAAAAGTTGATGAAAAAGTTATGAGATTGGCTGAAGAACAGAGGGTATACTCTTCAATAGTTTATCCTTTTTCTTTAGCAAGCTATTTCAAGTTAGTACGGAACAAAGATCATATGAATGCCATTTTCTTTTTTCAGAAGCAAAAGGAAGAACTTCACAAGAGAATCATTTATCTCGAGAAAGATCTGGACAAAAAACAGGCTATAGAACTAGAAATTGAAAGGTTGAGAGGGTCATTGAATGTTATGAAGCACATAGAAGATGAGGGTGATCTGGAAGTTTTGAACAAGGTGGATGGACTGCACAAAATGTTGAGAGAGAAGGAAGGAGAACTTGAGGATTGGGAGAAATTGAACCAAGCACTAATTATACAGGAGAGGAAGAGCAATGATGAGCTGCAGGATGCTCGCAAAGAATTGATCAATGTAACTTCTTGCCTAATTGCTTTTCTTTATTCTGTTTCACAATTTCGAATTAAATGCTTCTAGTTATGCTTCTCTACTAGCAGTTGAAGGTCATCTGCAATATTTAGCTGTTTTTTGCTGGATGTTTGAGAAAAATGGTATAAAGATGAAATTGGCATTCCACAAGTACTGGTAGATTGTTCAATATTTTTTTTAAGATTGGATAGGGAAGTAGCAAATTATATTAAGCATGAAAATTTCAGTGGCTGGTAGTTAATGTCTGAGACTTACTTGATAATATTAATGAGAAAATGTGGAGATATGTGAGATTTGAAAGTTATGTCTTCTTGGCGTCTTATTCCTTTCTTAAAATAAGAATAAAGGCAACCCTGCATCATATGATCCTTTTGTCCTTATTTATACAATTTGAGTTTTGTTTCTTTGGCTGAGGATAGGAAAGTGATTTTTTACACGTCAGACAACTAAAACATATATATATATATAAGAAATTCACAACAAAAAAAAAAAAAAAAAAGGAGGGGGGAAAAGAAAATGCAATTGTTTTTTCAAACAACTTACATTTCATGAGAAATTTATATATACCAGCTTGTCCAAAAGAAATAGAAGGAATTAAAAAAAAAAAAAAATCCTAATGTTATTGTGAAATTTATTCACTGTTCTTTTGCATTTTTTTTTGCTTTAAAATTGGCATTATATTTTATTAGTAAACAGAAGTCACAGAATGGAGAAACTTTATCAGAATTATTGTGTTCACTTCTACTAACACTTCAGGCTTCTGAGGATGAAAAAGATAGATGAACATCACCAAGAAACTTTGAGAGGACTTGAAAAATGTTTCACGTCTTGAAGAAATTGAAAAATGAAAAAAAATTCTGGGGCAAGTTCTGTGGGGTTATGTTTAAAATGAAGGATGGGTGTAAACTCTAAATGATAGCATGCATGACATGACATTTCCCTTCCTGTGGGGCCTCTTCCCATGCTGAAGACCATGTGGCTCTGCATTAAGCTTTCTTGGTGGTAGTTGTTCCAACTGAGCTTTTACACCATGCAGTTTTTCACAGATGTGAACGATGACTAATTAGTAGTTACTTTACAGGGCCTGAAAGAGTTTCCTAATACACCATATATTGGTATTAAGAGGATGGGTGAGCTCAATAACAAGCCATTTTATGAAGCAATGAAGAAGAAATACAGAGATGAAGCAGAAGCAGAGGAGAGGGCTTCAGAGTTGTGCTCATTGTGGGAGGAGTACCTCAAGGATCCAGAATGGCATCCTACAAGAGTGATAATGATTAATGACAAGGAACAGGTATGCATGTGCATTTTGTTCCTATGAAATCTTTAACAATGTCTTTGATATTGTGTATGTTGCATCTGTTTGTTTGTAACCAAAAGCTTAATATAATATTCTTAACATTGACTTTTATTCTTCATATATATATTCTCATGGGTAGATGCCATATGCTATAGCTATGAGTTACCATTCTTCCATTAATCATCATTCTCTTCCCTTGTGTGCATTTGAGTAAAAAAAGAAAAGAGGAAAAGGAAACAAAGCCATTCAACCAAATGTATGAGATTAACTAGTCAAGAGAAAAAGACTTGTTAGTGAAACGGACATTGTAACCAGAAGTACGGAGGTACTGACTGTTACAAACATGACAATTTTGTGGTATCATGTCTTGTAGAAATGTGATAATCCATATTGAATACCCTTGAAAAACCTTTTAAGATGTCAAAACTCAGTACATATATATATATATATATGTAAATGGGGTGCAAATAGTTCTTATGTACATGTTGTTGAGACTTGAGAGCTTGGCAAGTCAATGTGTATTTTTGTTGTGTTCCTGCTTGCTCATGCTTTATGATTACGGGCAATCTTATCCTTGGTTGCTTAGGTTGTGTTCTCAAACAAATGAAGTATAACTTAGCAACGATACTAGATTTTTTATTCTGGGGTGGGGGCTAAGCTAAATGGACTGTTTATCTTAATACTTTTGAACTGATGAGACGACACATTCAAATGATTTCTCTTGGATGTATTGCAAGTGCTATGTTCACTTAGAAACCTTGATTCCTGGATCAGGAAGTATTTGATGAAGATGACGAAAAGCTGAAAGATCTGAGAAGGATTTATGGTGAGGAAGCGTACAAAGCAGTGACAGATGCAATGAAAGAGATAAACGAGTACAACCCGAGTGGAAGGTATGTCATCTCAGAGCTATGGAACTATAAAGAAGGGCGGAAAGCTTCGCTGCAGGAGGGAGTTTCGTTTCTGATGGATAAATGGAGACGTCAATTGGATGCAGAGAGAGGACCGAGAAGAGATTGATAATTTATTAGGTGGGAAGTGAAGAGTGTGACTTTAAGTTATGGTTTTATGTTTATTTCGTGGAGACAAACAAGAAGTGAACCATGTTTAGCCTTGGATCCATATAATCCATGCATGGGAATAATCTGTGTAATGTTGCTTAAGCTTACTTTCTCCCTAACTGAGGCCCCTCTCATCAGTTAGTTGTTTTAGTTAAAAAAAAAAAAAGAAAAAGAAAATGAAAGAAGCCGTATTCCTAATCCTAGCTAGCAGAAAAAAGGCAAAGACTTTCTTTAGCCGGTGCCTACTTTACTTTACATCATTTGAGCCAGTTGTGCTACTTCAATGCCGAAAATAACTTTTATGAGTGCAAATCATCCTTTTCGGCTTTAGAGCTTGGATATGTATCCTGCACAAGCTTTCAATTACAGTCCTGGAATTTTTATTCTCCATGCAACATAATCTAAAATCATGCCCATGCACTCCCAAGGTACAATCCTGGATTGTCTTAATTTTATGGGTCTTGCCCACAAAACATTCATCCATTGACTGGAAATATATATATATATATACATATAGATATAATTATCATAATATATATATATATATAGATAGATATTGGATAACATTACGTGGTTCTTTCTTGTAGTGCTCCACTTTTATCAAGAAGGGACGGATGAGGGCACTAAAATAGAAGAGGAATGGTAGTATAAATAATAAAGTAAAAAGGCCAAATCTAATTCAGTAGGAAGGATAAGGAGATGTTGTAAAGATTTCTCTAGAATGTGACACCCTTTCATACTCATACTACTTCGTATTTTAATCAAAAGGCTTCTTCAATCACAAGATAAAAGCACTTGCAGCTACTAAACAAATAATTACAAATCCTAAAGCCCCCTTTATCTCTCTCTATCTCTAAACTATTTAAATGGTCTGCAAAGATGATGATGATTTATTTTCTTTATATATATATATATATATGCATATAGAAGGAAAATATAGATAATCCGATAATAAGACAATCCACACATCGGAACACATCAAAATTACTTCTTTGTTCCTCTAACTGGGGACTCTCACGGGGAATCCCACATTAGATAGGTAAGTGAGGTTGAAACAATAAATAAGAGGCTACAACTTTCCTTTTAATTAGCAATTATTTTGATGTTGGAAGTTTGTGAATTCCTTTTTTTCTTCTTGCTTTTCTTTCACACTTATTTACAATGCTTCCGGAAGAAAGACAAAAGTTGTGTTTATTATTTTAATTAATTTTTTTGGAAAAATTCGCTCATTTAGTCCTTGAAGTATTGTGTTTTCGTCCATTAGGTTCGTATCTTTTTTTTTCTACCTATTAGATCCTGATAGTTTTTACGGACAATCAATTTGGTCCTTTCGACCAATAATTCAGGCCACAATTGTTGCCTAGATTTGAGCAGAGGTATTGTGTAAGACACTTACATAATAATTTTCAGAAGACTAATAGTGGAGATACTTTGAAAGCAATTTTTTTGAGCTGAATTATTGGTCGAAAGGACCAAATTGGTTATCTGTAAAAACTATGAGGATCTAATCTGAAAAAAAAAAAAAGATAAGGACCTAACAAGCAAAAAAACAATACTTTAGAGACTAAATGGGCAAATTTTTCATTTTTTTTTTAATAATAATTATGGAAAATAGATCCACATCGTATTATGGAAAAAATATGTGTAGGTTTCTTTTGTACAAATTGAGGGTGTATTTGTTTAAGCTTTTTACTTGAATTGAGTGAAGAATATTTGTTTTCAATAAACCAACATATTTGGACACCATTATTTTTGAAAAAAAATTTATCTCCCAAAAACACATCTATAAAACACACCTATAAAATGTGTGGGTTCCACCCTATTTAAAAAAGATATATTATTAATAAAATCATTCTTATACACATTTCTCAAAATAAACATTCTCTTACACACATAATCATTACACCTATAAAACCTATATATTTAACTCCCACTTTTTCTAACATAAAATTCAATTTAAAAAAAATAGGAGACAACATTTATTATGAATAATAGTTTGTCTCGAATAAGCCATTTTTTTCTAATATAAAGCTTATCCACATACACCCTGAGTTAATTATAATGAGAGAAAATAAGGAATGATTTGTTAAAACAAAAAAAAAAATATTGATGCATATAAAATGATTGTTTTTTCAATTTACTTTTAAATAAATATAAATGTATAAATTTTAGACGAAGCGAATATATAAATTGAAAATTGAAGTTGAGGATGGTTGACCAATGAAGAACCAAAAGAAAAATAATTATTTATAAAAATAGTTCACTGACATATTCTGGCTTTCTTGACCAACAAATTCAAACAAATTTATTGGAAAAGGGAAGACCGTTGGATGAAAATCCCACCTTCTACCGCTTTCACATTTAGACGGCGATCCTTAATGTTCTTTCTCTCTCTCTCTCTCTCTTTACAATTACAAGCTCAAATAGGAGAGAAGAAAAAATTTTCAATTTTCAATTTTCAATTTTACAGGGAAAGAGAGAGAAAGGCTTCCCTTCCTTCCTAATTCTCATTCTGAAGATCAATCGGAGACTGTTTCTTTTTTATTTTTTGTTTTTCCTTTCTATTCTCTCCCTCTCTTGATTCCCTATTTTCTTTCGAATTCTTTTGTTTCTTCTTTTCTCCCCGGAGAAGAAGTGAAAGAAGCCGAAAGAAAATATACCCAAATCTATTGACAAATTAGAGGGAAAAAGATTCAATTTTCATTCGGGGTTCAGCCATTTGATCTTTCCTTTTTTTTTTTCCCTTTTCTTTTTGGTTTTTAGAGAAAATGGAGATGGACAACATAGAGTGCATCTCTTCGTCAGATGGGATTGAAGATGAAGAGATCCAATCTTCAGTTTCTACGCATCATCCCGGCGTGATGCATCATCTTCCCCATGGACCTCATCCGCATCAATTTGCTTCTCCAAAACCTCATACCATAGTTCAATCTGGAATTGCGCCCACCAGCGTCCATGAATTGCTCGAATGCCCTGTTTGCACCAATTCTATGTACCCGCCAATTCATCAGGTCTGTCCCTTTTGTATCCTCTCTAATTTCTAGGTCGTTTTTCTCTCATGCTTTCCCCTTTTTGCTGTTTTTTTGGTGGGCTTTCTCCATTAATTGTTTGAGGGCTTTTGTTTTGTTGGTTCGAAATTGAGAATGGTATATTGCCCCTGATCCACTCCCCGGAAAAGGGGAAAAAAAAAAAAAAGCTACAGTTCGGCTCCGTGTTTCAAAATTAAATTTTGGTGGAATCGAACTCCCAATTTAAATTTTTTTATCTTTTATTTTTATTTAAATTAAAAAAAAAAAAAACAACCAGAGAGAGAGAGAGGTTGAGGGGTGTCGATGTAGGGAACATCTTGATACGGCAAATTGTTGTGGTTATTGCCATTTCAGTTTTCTTTCGGACTGTAAAAGGATAATGTTGATGACGGAAATGCAGGGTAATAATTTAACTCGGTAGCAGTATTCCCTAGATATAAAAGATTTTGGGGCTATATGGCTCCAATATTGGCTGGAAATAGATTTTGGGTCTTTACATAACTCTGAAACTTCTAACATCCCATGACCTCATTCATCTTTTGGGTTTTCGTTTGGAGATCATGGAGTCTGCAGAGAGTAGACAAGATTATGATAAAAAGGATGCTTATCCTGCAGAAATTAGGCATCTGGAACGTAGAATTTTACTATGGTGAAATGGCTGGATTTGGAATAATGTGAAGTGCTACAATGTATCCTGGTCTTCCAATAGCTTCAGGACATACTATTCACTTATGTAGCATTGTAGTGATTTCATGAGGGGAGGAGCTTTTTCTCCACATCAGCTAAATTTTCAGTTGGCACATTGGTAGCATCCATACTAAAAAATCTTGTAGTATGGAATTTTTGTGTATGGGTATAATGTTCGCGTTGTATCAACATTCTTTCCTGACTCAAAATATTGTAACGAGTTCTCAGGATGCATGTTTTTCTTTATATGATCCAAAGGAATGCCATGGTGATGATCTCTTAAGCTAATGGGGAAAATAAGTCTGTATCACGAGAACATGGATTTGCCATATCTAGGTTTGTGGATATCTATCTCTGTATTATATGGGAGTTGGACTTCTGCAAAAGGAGATGATAGATTGGAGTGATGTTCTCTTGGGATGGATGATGATTGGGAGAACATTTGAAATTGCAGTGCTAAGTAAATGAAACACTTGCATTGAGGAAAATAAGGAAGCCACAATCAATGCATGTATAGGAGTCAGTTTCAATTTCGCTGCTTAATTGATTGTCTTTCCTCTTGACAACTGGAGAGATGAAAATATTGATTTTCTCCTTTGCAGTGTCACAATGGCCATACACTCTGCTCCACTTGTAAAACCAGGGTGCATAATCGATGTCCTACATGCAGACAAGAGCTTGGAGATATTAGGTGCTTAGCACTAGAGAAAGTTGCAGAGTCACTTGAATTGCCGTGCAAATATTTATCGTTGGGTTGTCCAGAAATATTTCCATACTACAGCAAACTTAAGCATGAGGCACTTTGCAACTTCAGACCATACAATTGTCCATATGCTGGATCTGAGTGCTCAGTAACTGGGGACATTCCTTATCTGGTTTCCCACTTGAGAGATGACCACAAAGTGGACATGCACACAGGATGTACTTTCAATCATCGCTATGTAAAATCTAATCCCCGTGAAGTGGAAAATGCTACATGGATGTTGACGGTATGTAATCCCCGTGAGGTTTATTTTAGCATACTATGTATGAATGTCCTGCTGTTGTTGTTTCATTAAAGAAAAAGAAAAAATGAATGTATCTGGTTCTGCTGCTGCTGCTGCTTTTGTTGTCAGGTGTTCCATTGTTTTGGGCAATATTTCTGCCTTCATTTTGAAGCGTTCCAGCTTGGAATGGCCCCTGTGTACATGGCTTTTCTCCGGTTTATGGGAGATGAGAATGAGGCCCGAAACTACAGCTACAGCTTAGAAGTAGGAGCTAATGGCAGAAAACTTATTTGGGAGGGGACACCAAGAAGCATCCGAGATAGCCATCGGAAGGTGAGGGATAGCCATGATGGGCTTATCATCCAACGTAACATGGCACTGTTCTTTTCTGGCGGGGACAGGAAGGAACTGAAGCTCAGAGTGACAGGAAGAATATGGAAAGAGCAACAAAATTCAGATGCTGGGGTGTGTATTCCAAATCTCTGTAGCTGAAGTTTTTAATTACTTTTATTTTTACCCCTCCCCCTCTAGAACTAAAAGAGTGGATTTTTGTATTTTCGGTTTTTCATTTTACCAACTGAACTGTGCGTGGTCGTGTGTGAGACTGAGAGCAGAACCCCTCCCCAACCCTCCTCGTATATGTTGTAACCTAGGAAACTTGCTTCTGTAACAATGTATTGTAAAATTTCGCGGCTCTAATGCACTTACAATTTGGGTTCTATCAATTGTTAATAAGACCCTCTTTTTTCTTTTTTATATATTTGCTTCTACTAATTATAAAATCGTGGTTTTATTATATTAAAAAAAGAAAACTATATATTTTAAAATTATTTCATCTTGACATAAAATGAATATATATATATATATATAATAAGTTCCTCATCATCATAAGCTGAAATTAATCTAAATTAAGCTTTGAAAAATGTAAAATAAATTTATTTATGATTTTTTATTTATACATTAATTAAATTAACAAATATATATTAATTAATGTTTTGTAATTGTTATTCATTAATTATTTTTTATACAAAAAAACCCAACAAAAGATAGGTTTATTTTAAATTTTTATTAAAGTGAAGAAAAGTAAATAACGAACGAGTCTAATGTAATGCAAGTACTAATTAGAGATGCACTCAGAACTGCAAGATCAACGCGCGCCGCAAGGGGGAGTTGCAGAGTTGGACTGAATATGATGAGCAAGAAGTTCCACCGTGTAATGACGCGTTGGCCACAATTCTGTGGTGCGATTGTAGTACTCTGTGGCTTCCTGAGCTAACCCAGCAAAATCTTTTTAAGCACTTCGCTGCGGCCTTTTCTTTTTCTTTCTCTTTTTAATAAATATCAGAAGGGTGAAAGGGTCCGTGGGATTTGGCCCAGATTAGTTCCTGAAGAAATGGAGAAGAACAGTGCCAATGTCGTTGAAGAACTTAATAAGGCCCGACGTTTTGCTGCTAGACTTGCCAGAGAAATTGATCTGAAGAACCAAACGTCCTTGGAAATGGGTCGGAAGTGCGATGAATCTTCAACGGCTCTTAGACGAATCAGCTCAGAGAGAGACAGAGTCCGGCTATCTTATGATGAAGGTAGTAATTAGCTACATGCAATTCATTCCCCTCTCATGGTTTCCACATGCCTGCAATTCCTGGAATGTTAGGAAGATTAAAACAAAGGGTGTACCTTTTGTTTTTTGTTTTTTCTTTTTTTCTATCGGAAAGTTTTTGTATTTGTGTGGGGTTTAGAATACTAGCAGAAATCTCTTAGGGATTTTGTCAACCTTTTAAGTGCTCTTTATCGTCTGCAAATGTTGTTCTTTATCATATATGAAATTGAAACATTAAGGTTTCCGAAAAATCTTTAGGATAAAAGCTTATGAACTCTGATCTTTTTCCTCCTCTATTCTGGTAATTATAAGGCTGCTCTAGGTAAATTTGCTGAACAAACAAATGTTATTACTTGTGCCCATTATGTTGTTTTGTCAGCCTTCCTTCTGTCGTATCTGTGCATCAATGTGTTTTTTACACGTCATATGAATATTAGAATGAGAAAGGCAAGTAAAAAGGATTGCGTGTATATTGAAGATGCCACTAGCTAATTGCTATCAGATATGTTTCAGTGATGTTCTTGGCTTTCGTTGTCTTTCAGTTAGTCAGTCACTATCATTGTCAAATTGCAAGTCTTCTTGTAAAAGTGATAGATTCCTATGTCTCTAATTCCTTAATAGATGATTGTGTTATCTTATGTTAATAAGGTTGTAGAGATTAAATATCTTTTTACCTGCTCTATTTGCCCTTCTCTACAGCAGAAAAGGTAAGGAAGTTTGATCCTCAAACTACTTTCATATTGGACTAATTTTGCTAGCAGAAATATTTACAGCTTAATAATAATAATAATCTTCAGTAGTTGTCCTTCTCATACGCTTATCATGTCTCTATAGCAATAAGAAAAATGCATTTCATTCAACGGCAGAGCGAAGAGTTGAAAACTCAATTTGATTGCCAAGTGAAAAAGTTGGAGCTGCAAAATGCAAAACTGGAGGAAGAGTTGGTGGCTATGCGGGGAAAGGTTGAGAAGCAGGCTGAGAAGCTTAAAGCATATGTAAAACTGGAGGAAGAGTTGGTGGCTATGCGAGAAAAGCTTGAGAGTCAAGCTGAGAAGCTTAAACTGAATGCAAAACTGGAGGAAGAGTTGGCAGCTATGCGAGAAAAGGTTGTGACGCAAGCTGAGAAGCTTAAAACAAATGCAAAACTAGAAAAAGAGTTGGTAGCTATTCAAGAAGGGCTCAAGATTCAAGCTGAGAAGCTTAAAATGGAGAGTCAAGGTGATATAGAGCCCATATCCTTACTTGTGGAGAAGGACAAGGTACAATAACTGCTCCATTTGAAATCATCAGCTTCTTAACTGTACACATAGGCATTTAAGTCTATTTTAATTTGTACTGAATGTCACTGGAGGTAGACAATTGATGATGGATTAACGCGTACTATAATAAAAAGGAAAAAACTGACTACCAATTCTTTTACCAAATAGTCTTGGAGGAAAATGGATCTCATGATTCCTACCTCTCACCTTTGTGTCTGAGGTAGAATGCAAAATCAGGACACCGTGATTTCATGGAATGCTTCTTTCAAATCATTGTCATTAGGTGGTAAGTTTGTTTCAGTTACCATCTTTTGACAGATAACTACTGAAACAAATTTTATTTATCCTATTATTTTTTTACTATACAGAAAAACTGGCTGAAACTAACTTCAGCTGTTGCATAATATATACTTCTGTTTGACCTAGTATTCAATAATTTGATCCCTGTTCTTCTTTAAACACTTTTAGGTTCTAATTGTGTCTTCAGTTGCTTTTTCTGGTCTAAAAATTAGCTTAACTACATAACTGACCAGAACAAACTGGTCAGGTGAAAAGCCAGGAAATGGAGGATTTGAACAAAAAATTAGCTGAAAAAGTTGAGGAAATTCAAGATATTGAAGCTTTGAACCAAACTCTCATTCTGAGGGATCACATGAGTAACCAAGAGCTCCAGGAGCTCCGCAAGGAATTGATAAATGTAAGTTTGCCTTTTTGGTGATCAGCTACTTGTTCATGGAAATGCTCAGGTTATGATCTTTGTTAGCATTAGTAGGTCTCTGGATAATCTTTTATGGAATCTGGAGTCTAAATGGATCCCATCTGACATGTTTTATCATCTAGGTTTTTCCGACTCTTCCAGTAGGAACAACTATTGGAATAAAAAGGATGGGAGAAGTCAATGAGAATCCTTTTAAAGATGCTTGCTTAAAGGCCTATCCGGGCCAGGCTTGGGAGACAAGGACGGTGGAATTAAGCTCATTATGGCAAGCCAAGATTAATAATCCCAACTGGCAACCTTTCAAGAAGATGTACAAGAATGGAAAATATATGGTGTGTTTCCTTTTCTTCCATAATCACCAGTTCTCTGCAGATTATGTTTTAATTTCATGAATTTGTTGGCTAATGCTGAATGAATGAGAACTTGACTCCCATCATTCTTTTGTGTGGTCTCTCAATGTACATACAATGCATGACTGCTACAGTGGGCTAGCTCTCTAATATAAATTTTCTCCTATTTTCTTTGTTTTAGATCCATTAACAGTTACTCTTTTCATTGTCTCTAGTAGCTGTCTGATTTTCTTTGATCATATGGTTTACATATTACACTTGAAAAAATGTTAAAAACACATGTTGGAAATGCAGGAAGTCATTGATGAAGATGACAAGGTGTTGGATGAGTTAAGGTGTACGTGGGGTGAGGCAGTCTATGATGCTGTTGCAAATGCATTGTTGGAATTGAATGAATATAATCCAAGTGGACGGTATGTAGTGTCTGAGCTTTGGAATTTTAGGGAGGGAAGAAAGGCTAGTTTAAAAGAGGCAACCCAATGCTTAATTCAACAGCTGAAAGCTCTCAACTCTTCAAAGCGCAGGAGGAGGTAAACTAAAGGTACTCTGAAAACAACATTTGGTTGTCTCTGTAAGTAAATTGCCCATACCTTTTACCTTTTCATTATATAGCCAGTCACTGTAGTCCACTGTTCCCTGTAGATATATCATAGGAGTGCTAATGTTGGAGTAGGAAAATCTAGAATTACTACAATTAGATTGCATGGTTTAGAGGTCTTTTATTCTGTGATCCTGCTTAAGTCCGCCCTGTTTCAGTACATGGTAATATTAACTAATCTTTCTTATATCTAAACAAATTAATGTGTACCTTTTGCATGTTGCTTTATTGAATTATTGAAGATAGAAATCACATTCTCACATCAATCTCCTCTGTGATGGATGAGGATAAGGTATACATCACATTTATCCGCCTGGGAAAGAAGCCAGTTTAGCTGCAATTAATGCCACAGGAAAACTTCCTCCCAGTCACCGGCAAAGTAAACATCACCTCCTTGAGTAATGACACCTAACCATCATCCTTCCTCCAAGAAAGGGAGGAAATTCCCAAACAGCTGTCTTCTAATCCCTCTCAAAGCATCCTGAACTCTTTGCAGGAAAGGAATGATACATTTTCCTCCAAGCCTGCTGAATTCCAGTCTCCCAAGGTCGTGATGAATTACTGCAAAATTCTCGGGTGTTTTGTGATTCATTCTTTTCTTAGTTAGGCCTGGGGAATTATATTGCCCAATAATCCAAACCATGTGCTGCTTATAGCCTTGGAACAGAGTTAGGAATACGAAATGTTGCAATAACATGTGTTCCATTGTTTATCTACATTTATTTTTTGTAGAAAACATAACATTGGAAAAAAGATTGCACTCCAACCAAACTTACAAAGAAAAAGAAAAACAGTGAGTAATCGTACCAGCTATAAATGATAATTTGATATATAGATTGTAATATATATATATATATATATCATGATATATAATCGTTTGTTTACAATATGACTATACGAATACATTTGGATATCCAAATTTATTCCGAATCTGATGAGTCCGCATTTGAGGTTTGTCGAACACTCCGTTTGGTTTCAGCTTTAGATGGATTTGAAGAAGATTCCCCATCAAAACAGATAACTTCAGCTTTAGCTAACCTCTCTTCCAATTCTTCAGTACTGAAGTCATCCTTCCCACCAAGTTCATCAAATCCAACCTGAAGAGCATAAGGTACAATTCTCATATAAATATATAAGCACAAATACAACCAAAATTCATCAAACTTCTTCCTACAAACATACCACGTAATCATCAACTTTGGCATTTTTAATAAGCGCCAGAGTAGGAAGAACAACGATTCTCAGTTTCTCAGCCAAGTATGGGCTTTTCTCAGCATGAATTTTCACAAAACGTGTCTCCAAATGCTGCTTTGCCAGTATACTCATATGCTTGTCCATTACCTGAAATTAAGTAACAAACATTAGTGGATTTTAGGTCTTAAATCCTATTAATATGTACATATTATATAATCTTAGGAGTATGCAAGTATATTCCATCAGGGCTCATTTGACATTAGTGGATTTTAGGTGTTAAATCCTATTATGTACATATTATATAATCTTAGGAGTATGCCAGTATATTCCATCAAGGCTCAATCGTCGAACAGTATCAGAGAGGCAAATCTAAGCTTGGAACATCAAGCATCCTATCTCCTAGCAGAAGTGCACCTGTATGCTGAAGATAAAAGTTCTGCCAAACTCTAGCTTCTACCAAAATTTTAAGACAAAGAAATCCCAAGGAGTTTTGCAACAAAAAGAAACGGTCACAACAGAATTCTCCCGAAAGAATTCAATCTCTACTTTTGTGGAGTTGGTCAGTACGTTACAGATCTTGACCCATCACTAATTAACTATCTGTTATTAAAAAAAAAAAAAAAAAAAAGAAATTGTCAGATATACTCACAGCAAATTTTCAGCCACTTAAAATCTACACCCTGTATAATAATACATTAAAATGTTATTGGACTTGAAACTTTTACCCTTAAATTAGTATTCTACACCCAAAATCCTCCTATTCCTTTGTTTTTTTTTCCCCTTATCCGCGGAATGAGTAAATGATTTGTTTACGACATTGGGAATTGGTATACTTCCCTTCGCCATCAACAGAAATTTTACCAGTTCCAAGTATACCACAGATACCAATTTGGTCAATACGCTCTAAATTCCAAAAACATGATAAAGGATTTCTTCAGTAATTTGCATAGCAGAAAAAGGTACTAAAATGCACTGACTTTGTGCCACTATTACTTTGTCATCGCTGAGACTCGGAATCTTAAACTAGCAAGTTCAGCGAACCACAACGGAGCTACTTATAAGTTGGATCACCCACTTCAAAGAAACAGCTATCCATGCACAAACAAAAAAATTCAAAGTTTCACAGATAGTAGTACTGCAGAATAATTACCAATAATCTAGTCATATACAGGACGAAATGCATAAAAAAGCATTATTGGAATTCAGATCCCGATAGAGAAATGCGAACCTTGCAAGGCCAATTGTCACGATAGAAATGACAAACAACACGTTCGCTGGCCTTAACCACAGTGAAAAATTCCTTCTCATTAGGGATCTCATAGTAGTCGCCATGCCCAAGGGAGATCCAACGGCTTCGCTTCTCCGCCATTTTCTTCATCTGTTTCAAACGCCGCTCTCTCAGAACCTCCAAATCATCTGAGTCTAGCCGATCTAAAGCAGCAATCTCCTCATCCAACTTGTCCTCCACCGCCTTCGCAACCGTCAAAACTTGTTTCTCTAATATCTGTAACAAACAAATTTCGAATATTTATTTCAATTAAAGTTATACACATCCAGTGAGCTTCTAGTTCTGCGTATTCAATCCATATCACTGAAAAACATTGATGCCTATACCTGTTCAACATTTGTATTCTCCATGATCGATTGAAAGGAAAGGAAGAAGATTTCGACTTCCTCTTCCTTCTTCAAAAATTTGAAATTGAAATGGAAGAGAAAATAATCTTCGGAAAGGGTAGATTCATATTACGGAAGAAAGAGGATAAGAAAAAAATAAAAAAGTGTTATGTTTAATATTTATTGAAGTATGACCCCACAATATCTGAAGAGTTGGGCCTGAGTTTAACTGTGAAAGTGAAACCGATGGTGTTACTCACCACTTACTTAATACATCCAACTGATTGGCCCGATAGTCTGAACGGGCCATTTAAACTTTTTGGGATTCTATTATCAGTATTTAACATTTGTATTGGGTCTACAGTAGTATTCAGTTATAAAATAATTAAGAATAAATAAATATAAAGAGGATTAAAATAAAAATAAAGAGTAATGAAATTAATATATGGATGTTATTTATTTTATAATTTTATCGTCATAATCTTTTTTTTTTAAAAAAAAATTTAAGTATTTTTGTCTTTTACTCATTTCTTAGAGATAATTCACATAATAAACATATTTATAACATTTTTTCTTTTCATATTTTGAGTTTTTTTTAAAAAAAAAAATATAAATAAAATTTTTATTTATTATTATTTTTTTAAATTATACATGAGATTTCGAACTACATCTACTTGTATAATATACAATTAGTTATATGTAAAAGTTTCTTCTCATAATTATGAGGTATAACGTGGTAATTGTTTATCTCATTTTCTAACTATGAGGTTGAGAGTTCGAATCCTATCCATGAAAATGAAGCATGACTAATCATTTACCTTCAATAAAATAAAATACCCATAACAAAAATGATTAATCACTATTTTTGTGTGATACACAAAAAAAAAAAAAAAAAAAAAAAAAAAGGTTTCTTCCCTGACAGGAATTCTCGCACCTATTAAGGAGTTGTTTTTGGTGAATTTGGGTAATGCCACTGAAACTTTACTAAACACAGCAGCAACTTCTGTCCCAATCAAGTTGAGCTCTTGCTCCCCTTTCCCCTGTATCAAACTGATTCTGAAGGTATGGTTTCTGGTCTATTGTATACTATACTGCTGTAGGTGATCATTTAGTGGTTAATTCCTACCAGTTTCTGCAGTTGGAAAATATATGGCAAAATAAATTCTAATAGGGCATTTTTTAGGCAGAGTTGATGGAGTTCCATACTGATTATTGACTTCTCGAGCGTGTTGATGGCCTAAATCATGAAAAGAAAAAAAAAAAAAAATGAACTTTTTACCACTTTGTTTGTGTCATTGATTGTATTTTGTTTGTAGTGGTAAAGATCTCAGTTTCTAGATTGCTCTATTTTAAACTACCGTAAAAGTACTGCTCGTATCAAAGAAACAATTTTGTGAGATAGCTGGTATAAGAAAGACCCCACCCCTTTGGTTTGTTTTATATATATTTTTGATACAGAGATAGTTATCTACCGGCATTTGAAATAGGTGTTTAAATTATTATGTTAACGCACTCGGAAATTTTCCTCACAGTTCTGGATAATGCCACCAAAACAGGATATTGGTTGGCAATATGCTGATCCTGTTGGGGTGGATAAAAGGGTCGTGAGGTGCCGTTTTTGTATGAAGGTGATTCATGGGGGAATAACAAGATTTAAGCAACATATTGCCCACATTGCAGGACAAGTGGAAGCCTGCCCTCAAGCTCCACCAGAAGTGACTCAGATGATAAAAACTTATCTTAATGAGGGTGCAAGTCAAAAGGCAGAAATGAGAAAACGAAAAGCAGTTGCTTTCGATGCTTTTCACAGTAATGGCTTGTTCCATCGCAGGTCTATAATGGATTATGATGATGATGATGATAGTGATGTTGGGGAAGCATTCTTGTCAAATATTGAAAAAATGCAACTTGAGAATGCCATCAAAGAGAGTCTTGACATGGCTGGTAAATGTCATAATTCTAGAGCCCAGCCTACTACAACAGATTGCAATGGAAGTCCATGTAATGGCGAGCATGTTATTGATCTTGAAGATGTTTGTGAGGATGCTATTGGTGAGAATGGTTTATCAGATTTGGAAATAAAGCAACTTAAGCAGGCTTTGAGAGAGAGTCGGTTAATGGCTTCTCTTGAAGGACATCGAAGAAAATCAGGTCTAGAATCCATCATTATAAATCTTCTTGCTTGGTATTTCCTTAGTCTCAGATTTCGGGTTGAAATTTCTAAATTCAGTATTTAATATCTCCACACGATGGATCACCATATATTGTTGGGTATAACTGTTAAGCCTCATTCTGAGTTCAAACCCTTCACCAGCACTAGTTACGATTCATTAGATTCAGAGTGTACCCTTATGGTCATTTGATCTCATAATTCACAATTTTGTGAAAAGGAACATGACTCTTCCTTCTCTATTCTCTTTTTAAACTTTAAGCCAAAAGTAGCTTTTGTTTGTCAAAACTTTGAAATGAAAATACTGTTGTAATTCTTCAAGTAGTTTTTTTTCAGCACCTTTGGGAAATGTAAAGCAAACAAGAACTCAGCACAATGTTATCAACTCAAATTGACTTAGAATTTTGCATCGTGCATATCACAGGTAGATCTTCATGTTTTGGTCAGTTATCAGGAATCAATGATGGTCCTTCTCCAAGCTATCATGCCATGGGCAATTCCAAGGATAATGTCCAACTACATCCAGGAAAGAGCAACTCCTTTGTACTTCCTTCAGATGGAAAATCTTTCAACAGTATGTGCCTACTCAAATTTGTGAAGATACTTTAAATAATGATCTGCACTCCCTTCCGTTTTCTTCTTGAAAATAGGGGTCCAGAAGATTGTTCTACTTACCTTTTCATTTTCCTATATTGCACATTTAGAAAAGAGTACAAATTTAATGTATACTAGAACTTAAACATAAATTGGTCTATGGAATGTTTTGTGCGAATTTAGTTTTATTGCTATGGGTAAGATGTTTTCACAGAATTATATACAAAGGGAAGGAGATTGTGTCTATTTTACTGTGAACTTTGTGGAAAGGGTTATGCTCCATGTTGTATCAGTTGTGAAACTGAATGGCCCAATTAATCTACTATGACTTAGAAGGAAGGTGTAATCTCTTTAGGGTATGAATTCAAATTTCTGAGAACAGTGGAGATGAAGATTTATGAGAGCTCAAATGGCAGGGTTTTTGTGTTATCAGGTGGTGGAAGGATAAGAATTTGTTTTTATGTCTTAAACCCAATGGGGTTTATGTTTTGTTAATTTATCTTTACAGGAATGCAGAAGATGCAACTCATTAGGCTACAAATTAAAATGTTACGGCATAAATTGGATCGTCAAATGAGAAAGATGCATCTTGCAGAGGTGGGAAATGCAAGTGTGAAGGAAGAATTGGCAAATATAGAGGAAGAACTGAAGGATCAAGCTAGAAAGGATAGAGAGGAGTGTCAAGCTGAGGCTCGGTGCAATACTTTGCTCATTGAGAAGGAACAGGTGATTTAACTGCTTAGTATAATGACTATTGCTAGAATTTATCTTGAATCTGAAATCCATATCTTTCCATTTTACTTGAAAATAGCACCAGTTTGAAGTGTTGGAAAGAAGCATGAGTATGATGCAGATTATATATAACCATTAGAAACCTTGACCATTTTCGTTGCAACTGTTGCCTATAATTGTAAACAATATTTGTGCTATCTTAGAAACAGCCAGCAGGCAATTGTTTTGATCATGTATTTCTGGTGCTATTTTTGTTTCAAGAGCTCTGTTAGCTTCTCACTGTTCTATCCTTCGAACTTGCAACGATTATTTGTCGGCTTCCTGTGCCTTGAAACTACTGACTCTGCCTTGACTTTCTTTTCTACAATATATTCATGAAAGGTTTATTTGTTCCCTTTCTCTTTAAGAGGTGTCTGGAGAAACTGAGAGGGAATGACTGATGCAAGAAAGAGCTTCAACTGGAAAATTTTGTGGAAAATATATATTGAAGTTCGGTCCTTGTTGTTGGTGTTTGTTTTAAAAACCTAAAAGTTAACATAATATTTTTGTTTTTAATAGCATCAATAAGCAGTTTTAAAAAGCACCCAGAAGGTAACTTTTCCAAAAATAGCTTTTTCAGCCTTTTTTTTTTTTTAAAAAAAGGAAAATTAATAAAGGTTTTAAAAAGCAAACCATAATAGTAAAACAGCCCCAAAATAATAATAATAATAAGATGCTCTTTAAAAAAAAAAAAAATTAATTCAACCTAAAGACGTGATCTTTGCTTCCAGACAACCACATCTTTAAGACTATTCTCTGCAAGAGAAAAAAAAAAAAAAAAAAGTGAAATGAGAAGAAGTATATCAAATGATAAATAAAGTGGCAACACTTCTTATAAAGATTCCTGCTAGTGAAGAATGGAGTAGGAATTATAATAACAATAATAAAATTAAAAAAAATAAAAATTCAGAGATCAACTAAATCTGAATTGAAGATGTCTGACTGTCCTGCTCTTCTAGTTCTTAACAAGGGTCAAGAACCTTTAAAGGTATGTCTTCCTTGAGAGGGACAGACATTACAGTTGCTTCCATGATCTTCTTAAAAGCTAATTTTTTATTTTGCTCTAGATTCATGATACCTCTCGGCTGTGTACCTCAGTGTCTAGTTGAAACTTTATTGCCTTTATATCTCTTTATTCAGAAGTAACCAAATCCTGACACCTAAAAACACCATTCTTAAAATGTTTTGGCATGTGAAGGGTTAGTCGTCACTTTTGACTTTCATTGAACTGGGATTTCAATTTTTATGCAGCTGATAGCTCAGATTGATGAATTGAAGGAAAAGTTGGCTGAAAGAGATGATGAGCTGAGAGACACGGAAGAACTAAATCAGACTCTTATTATTAAAGAGCGCATGAGCAACCTTGAGCTACAAAATGCTCGAAAAGAATTATTAAGAGTGAGAATTTATTACCTTATACACACAATAGCATGTTCATCAGTGTCTTAATTTGCTCATGGTATCCCTTTTTGATTTCTGATCAACTGTTTCCTATTTACTAGCTTTTTAAGTCTATCTGTCTTGCAATCCTTCAGTTCAGTATACCAATGGAAATTTTTCTATTTCCCTTTTTACAGGTTTTACCATGTCTTCTGGATAGGGCAATAGTTGGAGTTAAGAGAATGGGAGAGATTGACCAGGAACCATTCAAAAACTTCTGTTTAAAGAAATTTTGTCATGTAGATTGGGAAGTTAGATTAGTAGAGGCAATTTCATTATGGCAAGAAAAGGTGAACAATCCAAATTGGCAACCATTCAAGAAAACCTTGAAAGATGGAAAGTGGCAGGTACTTTTCTTTCATGATCAGAAATTCACAATTCTAGATGTCTTGTGTGTCTATCTCATATGAATACCAGAACCTCCTGTACTTCTTGGGAATACCAGTCTAACATCAACCTCAATTTTGATCTAAATACGTACGTCAGAATACTCTGCTTGAGGGGGGGGGGGGGGAGAATTAATACAATCTATATAATTGTCTAGAAGTTGGTTTTCCAGTACAAAATGTAGTTAAGAGAATGAGTACTGGTGCAACGTTTATAGTTGTCCAGGAGTTGGTTTTCCAAGTGAAAAATGTGGTTAAGAACTTCAATAGTAGACAAGTATGGTATTGTTTTCTGGACATTTCACGGATTGTACAATCGCTAGAGTCAATAATTCTGATTCATTACTATTAGTTAGCATAAAAGGCTAAATATTTTCAAGAACACAGGAAATTATTGATGAAGGTGATGGTGAATTAAAAGGATTAAGAAATGAGTGGGGTGAAGCTGTATACAGTGCTGTTGTCAATGCATTGCTAGAATTAAACGAGTACAACCCCAGTGGACGGTATGTAGTTCCAGAACTTTGGAACTTCAAGGAGGGAAGGAAGGCCAGTTTACAAGAGGTAATTCAATGTATAATTCGTGAGGTCATGGCAGCTAAGCCTAATAAAAGTAGGAGGTGAAAATTAGCCAGGTCTTCTGCATCCTCCCTTGTAATTCACTGTAAATCTGAATTGGGAATATTTTGAAACAAAAAAATGACCCCCTTGTTCAGCACCGTGAGTTATTATTAATCAGATATTTTCTTTCTTCATTAATGTTCGAATTGAAATTGCTACATGGTTCAACAAAAAAGTGCTCTTCTCTAACCTTGGCAAAGAAAATTCCTGGAGTTAGGAATCAGCAGTCAACTCTCCTTGAACGCTTTACAGTTGGGGAAATAGACATTCTTAACGAAAAATATTCAAGCCCCGTCATGCTTGATATATGTATACCCTCTTCTTCTTGGGTCGATCAAGGCAGCACAATTGATAGAGAGAGACAAAGACAGGAGCCTGAGGCCTATTTTATCATGAGAGCAAAATATTTTACAAAGTTTTAGATAAAATATATATATTTTTGAATTCCAAAAGACCTACACCTTTGGATGAAAATCGGATGGCTCAGTACAATTTACCAATTCATAGCCCAATGTCGTAGCTTGTTACTATTTTCTGGGAAAAGCTAGTACGAGAAGAAATTCCCACGGAAAACAAAATGGTACAGCATAGCATATAGCTTCGGCGACTGTAAATGTGCGTTCTTGACACGGCATATAGTAATAGTAACCGTAAAAGTTCATTCTTGGCACCCGCTGGGAAGCTACATTTAACTAATCCAGGACCGTCCATGGCTAAGAAGTCCAGTTCTGAGGAAGCATTTCCTATCCATGATGTCCTAAATTTGGTGTTAAACCCAAGAAGTCCGATATTGGGGCTGGACTCGATAGGCCTTTGAAGTTTCTTTCAGTTGAGGTAAATTCATGCTACTTCAGTGTTGAATAAGAAATTGTGGATGTGCATATGTTGTTGATGGCGTTGTCCCTCTTTCTCTTATTCTTAATTGCTGTTTTGGCTTTCAATTTTAATAATGACTAATTAAGCTTTGATATTACGGTTTTCTTTCTTTCCTTCTTCATTTTTTCCCCCCCTTTTAATTGGTATGTAACTAATTCCGCGTAGAAATTCTAACTCTTTCAGGAAGAAGTGCGCTTATAAAATGGCATTTAAGGCATAACTCCATCGTTGATTGATCATTGAGAACTTTGAGGTACATTCAAATGGCGACGTGCAGCAGTCATGAAATGGAACTTCAAGAACATTTCAGATTCACTTTTACTCTGATGAAGCAGATAGACCAAAAAAATGCGGAGTTATTTAATGTCAACTCTCAACTGGAGGAGAAGGATAAGCAACTTAAAGAAGGTAATGGAATCCAAAAATGACATGATAATAGTGTATTTAGTTTCAGAGACATGCTATTTCTTAATAGTTTCATTGATCAAGAAACCACAAGGTGTTCATATCAGATGAACCAAGTTGGTTTTCCTCATAACATATAATGCTTTAATTTTAGTATGGAACTTGTTTTACTTGACGCCCTCATATTGCAATTCCAACTCAATTGTAACTCTTTCCACAGCATTGGAAAAAAGACAGAACTTTGAGCTACAGCTAGAAAAGATAAGGTGTGAGATGGACTATCAGAAAAAGGAAGTTGAAAGGCAAGCCAAAGAACTGGATGATTGTAAGTAATGAAGAGTTCATTTTGTGATGCTAACTTAATTTTTTTTCCTGTACAGTAAGTAATCAGTGAATTTAAGTTTGATAGCTGAATTATCTCAGTTTTTGAGCTTTAAATTAATGACCTTCGCAATTTACAAAACCTGAAGTGCTATTAATCTAGAAATCTGCTAGCAATTTGTTTGGTTGGTAAACCATAGTACATTAGTTAAAAGATTTGATTGCTTCATATTCTCATTTTGGCTTTGCTTTCATACTTGACTTACTTATTCACAGCAAAAGCAGAGCAGAGAAGTCTTCATTTGGAGCTCGGAAAGCTGACAGAAGAAATGGAGCACCAGAAAAAGAAATGTTTGAAGCAAGCCAAAGAGCTGGAGGAATGTAAGTAGAGTATTTGACTGGATCTGTTTTTCATGTTAGCTATTTTTTTTCCCTTTTTCTTTTTCTTTTTTTTTTTTTTTTTCAGTTCTTTCTTAGTTGGAGTTAACATCTGAATGGAGCTGATACATTAATAATATTGTAGTACCCATTTTATACATTATGCAGTCCAAGCGTTTGTATCCGACATGAAAGAGAATAGTGAAAGAGGCAATATAGAGGAATCTAAAATAACAGCATTAGTACAGTCAATTGCAGAAGCAGAGAAGCAGGATCAGGAAGATGACTTAATGGAAATGCCTATTTTTGTTAAAAGGCATGAGGTATATTATTTCGTTTCTCATCAGAGAAAGAGAGTTATCCTCTGAATTTCAAAACTTGAGTCTTCGTCACTGTTCTAATTTACCAAATATCAGCATCCATAGTTGAGTTCATTTTTCATGGCTAATTTATTTGACATGCCTGGTATCAGCCATCACCAGTCTTTTGTCTTTGTGTTAAATGTATAAATATTCTACCCACATGTGCTAAGCCTTTTAGGTGAGACGGTATTTCAACATGTTGAAGGGCTTCAGGATCATTTTCCATGCGTTCCACTTCCATTGGGTTCATAAATCGACTGGACTCTGTTCCAGGGATTCAAGATTATTCATTTTGGACTTGTTGCTCTTAAAACTTTCAGATGCCTAATCTTGTGAAAGCCAAATTCCAAATTCTTGGTGTCTGAAGTTGGATTTTTAGCAGGAAAACATGTTGCTAACCTTAACTAATAATATAGCCCTAGGTTTGTGTTTCTTGAACTTATATCTTTGGGACTCAAAACCATGTTCGGAGTCTCAGAAATTTGAGTTTCTCCACCTCAAACCAGGTTTAGCAATGCCCTTGTCCACTCTTTCTTCTTTTATCAGTTAGATAAAAGGTTTTCTGATGCCATGTTAATCTGAAAATTGGTTTTCAATAACTGAAAAAGAATCTCTTTGGCAGTTTATCTTTGACTTCCTTTACTTCTACTATACAATGTTGACATTTTTTTTTTTTTTTTTTGGTATTAAATCTATTTCATAATATAGCTGATGCAGTTGAAAGAGAAATTAGAAGACTTGGAAAATGAAAATGCAGACATGAAAACTGTATATCAAACTCTAATTCTCAAGGAACGCACAAGCAATGATGAACTGCAAGAGGCACGCATTGCTGCTATAAACGTATGACTCTTCCTTCTATTCTTGTATGGACAGTTTGCAGGATGCCTGTTAAAATTTCTGCACATTTTGGGTAATTCTGACATTGCAGCAATGCTCAATGATGTCCCTTCCTTTCACAGGTTTTGCGGAGCATGTTGAGCCACCGCACAACGTTTGGAATCAAAAGAATGGGAGAGATTGACAGGAAACCTTTCCAAGCCATGTTCTCACAGAAGTGTTCAGGTGGAGACTGGGAAGTAGAATCAGTGCAACAGTATTCATGGTGGGAAAAAAGTATCAGGAATCCACATTGGCATCCTTTCAAGATAGCGAATAACCATGGAAAACTGGTGGTAAGTTTCCCCGATAAACCCAAAAAACAAAAAGATTCTAGTCATGATTCCCCATGATTTAATAATGTGATGTAAGTGCAGGAAATCATCGATGAAGATGACGAGCAGTTGAAAGAATTAAGACAAGGAGGTGGTGAAGAGGTATTCCAGGCTGTGGCAAATGCATTGTTGGAGTTGAACGAGTACAATCCTAGCGGAAGATATCCAGTTCCCGAATTATGGAACTTAAAGGAGGATAGAAGAGCTAGCCTAAAGGAAATCATTGAATACATTACCAAGCAGTTGCAGACTCTTAAGCGCAAGAGAAAGATAGTGCATTGTTAATAATACATCATTGCCTTTACATATTTGAATTTCCATTCAAAATTTAAGACTATCTAATAGTATTAATTAAAAACTATATTTATATATATACTTTTTTAATTTTCTTTTTCAGTTTTTAAGATAAACAAAAGACTTAGCTCCAATATATATATAAGCCTGCTAACGAGTTCAATCGTGTCCAAAATTACCAATTTCATATCCAGATCCAAAAAAATATTTTTGGATCTGATCTTATCGGGTCTCGGATCCGAATTGAATATACCTTACTCAAATTTTTTTTTTTTAAAAAAATAATTATTATTTTAAATTAAATATTTATATTTAAATAACTTATAATATAATTTATATTATTATAATAAATTATAATATTTAA
>JAXGGT010000001.1:317441-328380 GCA_035583425.1 Marsdenia floribunda
TAATAAAAATTTATAAACGCCCCCGCCTGGCGTCTACCAGAACTGAAAATTGGGTCGCATCCGGTTCGATAGAAACGGATTTAGACACACAGGGGTGAACCGGTCTTCTCCGAAAATAGCAGGTAAAAAATGACAAGTTCGAAGATTCAATGGAAGTGCAAACCTAGGGCAAACACCGCCTATCTCCTCAGCGCCTGTATTATATAGAGCAAGAGATGCTCTGAGTTTCTGCAAACCAAAAATGCCATTCATATCGAGAATACAGAGGCAATCAGACTACAGCGACTTTGCTTCAGATGTCCCAATAGTCATCGACAATGGCGCTTCCTATTTCCGTATTGGGTGAGCAAACCCTAAACTATATATTAAAACAAAACTATATTGAAGAACTGTTTCTAATTTTTCAAAATTTGCTGCTTTGATAAAGATGGGCAGGGGAGATTGAACCTCGGGTTATATTCAGGAACATCGTTCAGAGGCCTCGTCACAAAACCACTGGTATACTTCATATTTTTCCTTTTTTTCTTCACTTTGCTTGAGCGAACGTACTGAAATTATGCTTCAATTTCGGAAAGATTGTTGCTTGCACGTACTATATCAAAAACTGTGTTATCCATCTACGAAAACCCAGCTGTGGGGAATTTTGGATGAATTTATATTTTTGATAAAGAAAATATTTCTTGTCGACCGTAGAATCTCATTGCATCTTTACTCTACTTCTTCTGAGACTATGATCGAGGGAGAGAAAAAAAAAAAAAAACGCTTTTCATAGCTGAGAATTTTGGGCTATAATTTGACTCAGAAATTTATAATGTGTGTATACATATATTGAATTTGGAAATGTTTCTGTTGCCCATGCTAGTTCTTCTGGGAGAATGATTAACTATTGCCGTTTAGAGTAGTCAGCATCATATACTCTCTCAGTCAATCTTCCCCAAAATAAATCTTTGTTGAACTTTTGTTTTTACTACTCTCCTGCTACATTGTCATTTATGACTGAGAAATCATATGTTTTCTATCCGTAATGTATAATATTTGATATTTAAGTAGAATAAGTTCTAATGGGTACCTCATTGGACTTGTGTCTCAGTTGACTTGCTGGACGTGGGTTCTGGACCATGTGACTTAATTTTTTCATTGCGTAAAACTGATATTGTTTGAGTAAATGACCAAAAGAAATTCTAAATTTAAACTAATTTTGGAAGCTTGTTTTCTATTACTGCATTGGTCTTACCCTGGTTTAAGACAACGATGAAGTGATGCAACCACAACTTTCTCTGTTTCTCTTATTCTAGATCTTCCTACTTCTCAATTTCCTTCTTAGCATTTCTCAGCAAGATCTAAGAAAGGCTCATGATATTTCTGGACCTAGTGGTTATCTTTTCTTCCTTATTATGCCTTTTTAAATTTCAAACAGTTTTGATGGAGATCATGAACATAGAGCTTGACATGCATATGGCATTTCTTTCTCCTTCACAGTCATGGAAATTATCCCTTTTTGAATTATATTTTGTTTATCATTACTACTGGAAGGGCTAGTTTCTTTGGATTCAGACCTCTGTCAACCAAAAAAAGAAAGGCATTATTCTAAGCCAATTTTTATATTATTCTGTTTTTACCTATTTAGTGGAGAACAGCAGTTTCAGTGCACAAGAAGTGCAGTGAATTCACCTTATATTTACCCAGTTCTTTTAGAACTTTCCTTATATTTATAAATGAGAAATGGGGATGTTTAAGGTCTCATTATAAGGATTTAATTCAGTTGAATCTTGATGATTTTTCTCTTATGCAGGTGAAACAGTCACAATTGTTGGTGATCATGATCTGTCATTATTGAAATATTTTGATTGCACTCGATCTGGTCCTCGTTCAGCTTTTGACAGTAATGTTGTTTATCAGTTTGAGATTATGGAGAACGTAAGTTGATGTGATGCATACCTAACTTCTTCAAGTACAAATTTTTTTCTTTGTCATCTCCTGTTCTTTTGTTATGGATCTTGAAGTGGATACAGATGATGGGGTTTTCTTCTAACTTAATAATTAAAATCAGATGAAGTAATAGATCCTTATAAAGAAGTTGAACTGGTTTTTTTGCTGTTGATATAAATGGTTAGTGTGGAGAATGAGTGATAATTACTAAACTGCTGAAAACTGATCTTAAGCCTTAAATTATACATAACCACCTAACACCTGGGGCCTGTCATGAGCTTCTATTACTGTTAGATGCTAAGTGAGTATGTGTATATTGGTATTAGTTTATTGAATAAGGTAAATCAGTAAGAAAGCACTTTTGCTTGGACTATTTTCCCACCTATAGGATTCCAGGTTTTGAAATATTCAAGTCTTCTGCTATCCTCCATGTGACTTTCCTATTTAGATATGCCTAGCCAGCTACAATGCATGTATTTCATGTTATTGAAGTGTTTATTTAGTCTTCCTTTTACCACTGAAGCCTTTCCAACTGTCTAATCTGCATAATAGTCTTAGACCTATCTGGAAGCACCATCTGTTGAGAAAGAGAACACCAGACAGGCTCTTTTTTTTTTTTTTTTTTTCTCTTTTTTGGGAAAGTTATAGTATTTTGAAGTGATTTTTGAATAAAACTTTGATTGAATGGGTAAAATGAAATTGTGTCTTACATTAATTTAATTTTATATGGAGCCCAGTTATCAATCTTGATTTTATGAAACAAGATATTATGAACTTTATAGATAACTCTTTGAATGATTTTTTTTAAGAGGATAAAGAAACAATTGCCTACTTGTTCACGGGAATGAATTGGTGGAACCGATTTAAATGTCTCAACTCCTAGAATTAAGATCTGTCTTGCTTGCATGATCTTCCAAATGTGCTAATTTTCTGCTGTGTCTGATACCTGATCCAGTTTCTGTATACTAACTTCTTTCAAAACTTTGTGAACATTTTAGAATTTCACTGTCAGTTTCTGCATCCAATTTGGATAACTGAAGGCATTAACCTGTGTGTATTTTGCTCCATTTTCAGATTCTTGACTTTGGGTTTGAGCGGTTAGGGGCTGATCAATCTCAGGTATCTATACATTTGCATTCCACTCTTTTTCTTGTAATATCAAGGGGCTGGATCATATTATTATAGTCTGCTTGTTCTTCCTTGTTATTCTTACCTTGTTTTATTTTTCCTTTTCTAGTAAAACTGTTCTCTGATGAGATAAAGTTGCATGGCTCTGGTCTTTCATTATGTGATAAATTATTTAATTATATACTTCTGCTAGATTATAACTGTTATTTGGTCACTGTTTCTACCGAATGAGTAACTTTATAAATTTTGTATACGTTTCTTCTGTACCTGTTTTGGAAAATTTTAGTTTTGCAGTCTGCAAAGTTTTATCTTATACAAAATTTTATCAGTTTGTTGCACTAGCTGAAGGAGGCAAGTATGGCATGTGCTTAGGAAGCAGAATAAAGTTTCCTTCCCTTACCCATGCTTTTTCTTTCTAATATAACATTTTAACTGTTGGGCTATTGAATTTTTGTAATTCATTTTGTTTGCATCATAACCAGCTTAAGTGAAAGTGAGTGAATTAGTTCTCTCATGGTTTTATATTCACCAAGCTAATTTTTTGGCAGGACAGATTGATCACCCTGTCCTGATTACAGAGTGTGCTTGCAACCCTATCCAGTCTCGTTGTAGGATGTCAGAACTTCTTTTCGAGTCTTATGGTGTTCCATCAATAGGTGCAGACAGTGATCTACAATTCTATAAAGGCTTTTTTCCATATCCCTGTGAATTTTTTGTTGGGATCTTTTTCTAATGCCGCCACATGTTCTCTTGTAATAATATTATTTTGTTGTATTTGTCTCTTCATGGTTTTTCCTTATGGATTATTGTGTCCGGTGATTATGGTGCTGTTATCAAGATATCTAATCATCATCATCTTCTTATTTTATTATTATTATTATTTGCAGCATTTGGTGTTGATGCTGCGTTCAGCTATAAGTATAATCAACTACTTGGAATATGTAAAAATGATGGTCTTGCCATCTGCTCCGGATTTATGACGAGTCATGTTCTTCCGGTATTCGTCACATGACCATATGTTCATAAAGTTGTATCAATTAGTAACTGTGATCTTTTAATCATGATAATAAAATATTCCATATTCCTGATTTCAGTTTATAAATGGAGAACCTGTTTATGAAGCATGTTGCCGAACTAATGTAGGTGGATACCATGTCACTGACTATTTGAAACAGCTTCTATCACTCAAATACCCGCATCATGTGTAAGCTTGGCAAATTATGTTTATCTGTAAGCCTTGTTGGAGTTTCAAATTGTGTTTATCTGGAACATTTTGTAGGTCTAAGCTTACTTGGGAGAAAGTTGAAGACCTGAAAATGGAACATTGTTATATTGCAGCAGATTATGCTTCAGAACTTCAAATATTTAAGGTAGATTAGTGCTTTGTTTTCAATCGAGAATACTCTGCTTTGCTTATGAAATTTAACCTGACACATTGTAATAGAAAGGGGATAAGGAAGCTGAAGAAAAGACCCGGTACTGGCAACTTCCTTGGACTCCCTCACCTGTTGAAGAACAGCCTTCAGAAGAAGAATTAGCTAGAAAGGCAGCCCTAAAGGAGAGGCAGGGCCAAAGGCTACGGGAGATGGCTGAAGCGAAGAGGTCATCTCGAATAAATGAACTTGAAAATGAACAAAAAGGCTTGGAGTTCCTCTTGCAGCAGCTCCAACAAGTTCAAGAGCAGGATGTTGCCTCTTTCCTTTCAGACACTGGCTACACCTCTAGACCGGAAATAGAATCTGCATTGGCTAAAGTAACCCAATCTCTACGGAAATCGAAGGGTGAACAAGTTGAAGTTGAAGAGAAGATGGATTCTTCTACAGCTGAAAAGTATAATCTTGTCAACGTCCCTGATGAAGTTCTAACACCAGAGCAGGTGTGCCTTTCCTTTACATATGTTGTAAAATCTTTCATGTGAAGCTTCTGATAGATTTTATAATTTCTATATATATGTGTGTGTATATAATATATATATATATATATTTTTTAAAAGTATATTTATTTTAACTTCGCTTACCAAACACATTTAATCTAGGTATCATTTTTGAAATGTTTGTTGCATGAGCCCTTCTGAAGATAACAAATGTGTAATACTTGCATTTGCAAATTGTCAGAAGTTGCATAGCGCATATCTGTTCAGGTACTCAACTCAACAGTCAGTTGTTTGCAACATTTAGTTATTTTAATATCTTGGTGCCTGACAGTTGAAGGAAAAGAGGAAGCAGGTGTTTCTCAAGTCCACAAATGAGGCCAGGCAACGAGCTAAACAGAAACGTTTTGAAGAGGAACTAGAAAGAGAGAGACAAATGAAATTGGAGGAGGAAAAACGCTTGTAAGTAGCAAAAAAAATTTCAGTTATCTTCTTGATCAGAGAAATATTTCTCTTCTCTGTAAACCTTTTGATTTGAAATTCTCTTGCATGCATACTGAATAGCTAGCTGCTTCAAAAAGCTCTGCTTTTCTACAGCATTTCATGTTTATTAAATTCTCATTTGTTTCTAACTAATTGATAGGGAGAACCCAGAACGTTATTTGGAAGAGTTGCGTTCTAAATACCAGGAACTTTCTGAGAGAGTGGAGCAGCGAAAACGGTTGAAGACAAATAATGGCAACAGCACAAATGGGAATAACAATGTGTCTGGAGGTGTGGGACGTGGTGAGAGGTTGAGCGCCGCCCATAGAGAAAGGATGCGCCTTTTGACATCAGCAGCATTTGATCGGGGAAAGGGTGAAGATACTTTTGGTAGCAAGGATGAGGATTGGCAACTTTACAAACTGATGAGTAGAGATAATGATGATGATGATGATGAGAAACCAAATGAGGATGAAGTTGAGCTTTGTCGGGTCTCTTCTCGACTTCGGGTTAGTAGTAAATACAGAGATGATTTATGATTTGTTGTATTTTATGGGTACTATGACTGGTATAATATTTACCGATAAGAAAGAAACTGTAATGCTTTTTTTTTTTTTTTTTTGTCCCAGGAAATAGATCCGACATTTTTCCCCAAATCTGAGCCAGGATCTTCAACTTCAGAGCCACCAAGATTTCGTCCTCTCACCAAGGAAGATTTCCAGATTACTTTAGGAGTGGAAAGATTCAGGGGTCCTGAAATCCTATTCCGGCCTAACATTATAGGAATTGATCAGGCTGGACTGGATGAAATGGTTGGGTTTTCAATAAGGAGGTTACCTGGTGAGTACCAAGGTCGGGCCGAGAGGATAACAAATTCTATCCTATTGACAGGAGGAAGCTGTCAATTTCCGGGAATGAGAGAGCGGTTGGAAGGTGGGATTCGCATGATTCGGCCATGCGGAACACCCATAAAAATCTATGCTGCGGCGGATCCATTTCTAGATGCATGGCGTGGAGCTTCTGTATATGCCACTTCCATGCAATTCCCCCACCAAACATTCAGCCAGATGGATTACTATGAAAAGGGTGAAGATTTGTTGCGGGAATATCAAATTAGATACACAATATGATTTAAAAGCATGCATGCATGGAAGCAGAAAAGCTATACAGTATTGATTCACTATTACTTTTTTTTTTTTTTCCCCTCCATGTAGTGCTGGTTTCGGGTAAGTCAGATTTATTCAATATTATTATACATTTTATATTGTGAGTATAGATTATATAAATAGTGTATTTTTTTTTTGATAATTATAAAAATAGTGTACTTTCCTACTTTTGTTGCACTATATTACACGAAAAAGTTTAGATCGATTTAATTTTAAATATTTTAAAAAATATTAAAAAGAATTAATTGTTTATATAATAATATCAAACTATAATAATTTAATTAATATTAAACTAGAATATTTTAGATATTTAAAATATAGAATTATGTTTTGTAGTATGATAACTAAATAGTAGTTAATATATAAGAAATTATTATTCTTCTTTTAAATTGACATTCAAATGTATTTATGTAGTAATATGCATAAAATGAAATTTAGGGTTTTGACCTTAAAAATTTATGTAAAATTTAAGTTTAAAAAAAAAAAAAAAAAAAAAAAAAGGCTACTAGGAACTAATATCCGCGTAGGATATTGCTTCCACCGCACGATTGGGAAAGTCAATGACGGCTTCTTGGAGAAGGCATGCCATTGCTATGTTACCAACCATATCTCTATATATATATATATTTTTTTTTTGGAAAGTGACCATATCTCTATATATATATAAGCAAGTCTATTAGTAATTAATTTGAACCACTCCATTGTTGTATAAAATTTTTCCTATTAATCCCGGGATTTTCTCGTATGATATGAATACTTTTTCTGATCCTCTAGATACTTGTGATGATTATGATGCGGCGTTGGAGGAGGAAGGGTATCGGACTCCGACAAGCGAGGGTACGAGAATCGGTTGTAATTTGGAAGCAGAGGAAGGGTATAGGACGCCGCCGCACCGTGGCCATAGGATTGCGACACCAAGGGTTTGCCCACCGCCTCCGAAGAAGAAAAAGCTTTACAACTGCTCACAACCTTTGAAAAGGAAAAGAGGTTATGATAGGGTGGTGGAGGAGAAACAGAGTAGTTTAGCGGAAGATGGTTGTTTCGAGGTTCATCTCATTGATGAACTCATGCTCGAACGGCTCTTTAAAACTATATCGACAGGGGAAGCTGCCGCTATAATTTCTGAGGAAGATCAAGCTATTCAATAGTTTTTTTTTTCGTTGAAAAGGTGCTGTGTTTCTAACTTGGTAATCTTTTCCTCCCAAAAAAAAAAAAAAAAAAAAATTTCTCGGTAATCACCATAACTGCTATAAAATTTTAAAACAAGGCAATGTGAATTTGTTCGTTTTGGGTTTAAGTTTATACAATTTTTGAAAGGTTGGCGAACCAGAGGCACAACCAGTTTAAAATGGATTGGTTGTTTTATGGCTTTTACCTAAACTCCATATGAGCGTGCACGATCCTTTTCCCCATGTTTGATCTCGAACCCCGATTTTTGGGATTTTTTATTAATATGGGTTCCTAAAAGGTAAAAACAATATTATGTGTTTTATGAATGCGAGCTATAACATATATATGCCTTGCTGAATTCGTGTTATATATTCACACACACCGTTTTTAATTTAGATAAAAAAATTTAATTGAAATCAAACTAAATATTAATAGGATCATATTCAACTTTTGTATGTTTATCTTTACATATAATCGAATATTCTAAAAAAAAAAAAAAAAAAAAATCAAATAAGATCAAATGAGTTCGTTTAAAATCATCATAAAGATGAGAGAATTCAGAGTCATACCACACTAGCAACAAAATTTAGAGTTAAGAACCTCAAGACATAGGTGAGTGGGAGTTGGTAATGTGCGCTCCTAGTTTAAGTGGGGTCGCGGAATTAAAATTGCACCAGTTTCCAGTTTAAGTGGAGTTGCGGAATCGAAATTACACTCACTTTTTAAACTATGTCCACATTTAAATTAATCCTTGTTTGAATCGGGTAAGTCTAATAACTTAAAAGATTTAAGAGCGCTCTCACATTGTGAATTTAGAACAGAAAATTGATTAAATTTCTCTAAAATGAAAAGATAATGTTTTTAACAATAATAACAAAATAAAATATAAATATTGATACTATTTTTAATCTTTTTTGTTATCTTCATTTGAATCTCCAAACACGATATTCTTTCCCGGACCCCCGGGCCCCATCCTCATCCAGATCTTTTAATCCGAAATGGGCCTGAAATTCTATAGCCGGAGGCCCACGTAATCAGAGGGGCCCAACATATTTTGGTTCCAAATTACAAGGGAAAAAAAAAAGAGGGAAAAAACACTTATTTTGTGGTTCCACTTCAACAAGCTTCCAGCCTTGCAAATCTTTGTGGAGTCCAGTACAAAATTTGAAGAATATATGGTTGCAGAAATGGTGATGCTTGTGTATGTATCGTTATGCATAAAAATTTAAAAAGAAAAAAAAAAAAAAAAAGCGGGAAAGTTCATCCAAAAGCAAAGGTTACCCTTGTTTTCTCCTATATACTGCAGAATTACTTATTTTGACTAATTTGAATTTAATTGAAAACAAAAAATTTAATTTTTATAGTAAAATATTGTCCCATACAATATTCATAATGAGTGTTGACATGGTGTAGGATTCACACAAGTTAAACAGTTTAAAGGTTAACATTGTGATGGTATCAAAGCATGCATGCCAGTAACTCTTTAAGAAGAAAGAGAAAAAAAAAAAGCGACAACGCTTTTCTCTATCATCCGAACGTATTGTATGAACTGAAGGATGATGGTGATGTGATTCGATGACAAGAACACGCCTTCCTAAATATTCTTCATTATTCATATTCACAGGTCACCACTCACCACTAACCACACACAAGTTTAACTGCACATCGGTGCTGTTTAGTCCACTTTGGATAAAATGGATGTTCTGATTCTTTGGCAGATATATTATTATTATAAACATCGTTAATTGCGTCGGTTGACTATATATAAACCATCCTAGTTTTCATTTTTTCTATCACTTTTAGTTTTAAGGTTGATGCATGCAGCAGGCATTCAAAAAAAAAAAAACATTCTTAATTAAAACTGAAATAAGGTGTGATATATATATATATTATATGGCGTACGTTTAGACGAGAAAGAAAGGCTTATCTACGGCGAATAGTATAGGTAGCTTGGGTGGGGAAGTACAACTTAATTACATAGTTTTCTAAATGGGGAAAGCTACAAGAAATCAGTGGGATGCGAGGTAGTACCTTGTGTGTTTTTGTGTATGATCCATCAACGCGATTTCCGGGCTAGCTCTTGTTTAGTTTGATAAATCATTTCAACTAGTACGTACTTTTGCTGCAAAACCCAAGCAACCCCTGTACTTCATCATATTTATACATATACATACATATATATATATATATATATATATGAACAATTCACCTATTCCAGATTTCCACCATACACCCACCAGAAGGGATTAGAGCTCGATCCCCCTATACCTAATTATACCACCAAAAAATTGAAATTATAAGTAATTCTCCTTTCTTTCGATGAAAGCTAATAGAGTCATTAATTAATTTTTCCAATGTATTATTATAACGTTTTCTTTTTGAGTCAAAAGAAGATGTCCCAACTAGATCGAGGGCTTCTTTTCTTTCTCTCTATCTCTCTCTCTCTCTCCCAAAACTAACAATTGTCTTCTATATATTGTAGCCTTTTTAAACGTACCGTTGCTAACAGACTCAATTGACTCCTTTATCATTTTTCTTTCCGTCAAGCGTGGAAGTACTTGACTCTATGTAACAAGTGTTCGACGAGGGCTTGAATAATGCATGGTTGATATATTATTATAGTTGTTCTAAGTGCAAGATTCCTTTACAGAACTTCTAAGAAGAAATAAACTTTGAATCGAATTTTTTACTTCCACATAGAAAATTTACCAATTTTGTATATACATGTATATATATATATATAAAAGATAAACTACATGTATATAGTTCATCTATTAATTAATGTCTTAGGCATAATTTGAATGCATAAGAAGAGCAATAAGATAATTTTAGACTCAATTAATTAAAAAAAAAGAAAGTGATTTTGAATTTTTGACTGGTAACCTTCAATAAATATATATATAAATAAATAAATGTCACATATATAGAACATCACTAAGGATCCCAATATAGACAAAAGGCCATGGCATTAGAAACAATATGAAAGTTGGGTTGGGTGTAGACTGATTAAGACTAAGGGAGGTTCAATCTTAGCGCTAGCTATGGAAGGACAAGGTTGTTGGCCACAAGAAGAGCACGTAGCCCCCACAGGCATTTGAAAAGTTCCCTTCAATGACCAGAGAAACCGCAGGATTCTCTTCAGATTTCACATCGGCACGTCAGTATAATATAATATATGTATATATATATATAT
>JAXGGT010000001.1:328480-339722 GCA_035583425.1 Marsdenia floribunda
CAGAGAAACCGCAGGATTCTCTTCAGATTTCACATCGGCACGTCAGTATAATATAATATATGTATATATATATATATATATAAATGGTAGCTATTAATATATGCTTCATCAGTTTATTTCCTGATCACTAATATATGAGAGCATGCATGTATATATATATATATGTATTATATATGTAGAACATTGTGCATAGTTTCTTGCAGAGATGTCAGCAGAGAACATCTCTCTCATCTCTGGGTGGCATGTGATGATGCCGTAGGCGACGAACTTTGATGCTATTATTAAGATTGTCAAAATCAAAGATATAATATTGGTGCGATTTGACATGCATATGTACGTACCAGCCACCCGTTGGTGGTGGGCTTTGAGATAAATATGGTAAAATCATCGTATGTGTCAGAATTAGAATCAGGGTTTTAGGACAGTCAAAAAAACAAAACAGAAACTTAAGATGGAAATTTTGCATTTTTTTTCTCCAAATCACTCATCAGTACGTGTAAATTAACACCCTTTGCTTATACCACCCTCATTTATCCAGCAGTTCCTTTGGCATTCTTCTTGATCTGCTCCCCCAGGCCGGAGATACATAAACTTAAAAAGCTAGTCAATGTCTTTCCATTTTCAACAGTTTTTCATCTCATGCAGGCATACGAAGCAACATTTCTTCATTAAATTTTTTCGTTTAATAAAATTAAAGGCGTAGAAACACCATTTCTGGTTCTCGATCGATTGCATTGATCTTTTTTACCCTAAGTTGGTTGCAGCTGAGAATAGGACCTAGGCCCTCCTCCAAGTCAAAATAAATTAAATGAAGCAAAAGAACAGGTGATGAAATGTAAGAAAAGAAAATAACCAGAGGTAAACTACTAGATGAAAATCGGGTACATATGATTTAATTATTTGAAACAGAACATTTCACTTCTCCTGTACGAGGATTACGCATCTATATATATATATATATATATACATGCATTGAATTAATAATGATGTCCCCGCAGGCCAATTGACGCATGAGCACGGTTACACGTACATATATATATATGGTCATCTGTGACCTCTGAATTTATGCAAAATGTAAATATATCATCAACACCAACTCTTCGGTAGTTTCTCTTTTCGTATTATCTTTTCAAGGAAAGTTCATCTAAGGATGGGTCTTTGTAGGGCAGTTGGGCATGTACCTAAAACAAATTCTTGACAAACATATGATCAAAGCCAAATTCCCATATATTAATTACTATTAAGTATTAACAGAGTAGATTGGACATAATTTTCTTTAATTCTCAAAAAAATTGGGGGGGGGGGGGTTGGGGGTGGGGGAATCCACTTCTCACTCATAATATATAAGTAGAAAGGTATTATTTGGTTCATGCCATGATATATATATATATATAGAGATATTAAGATTTATGTCATCAACTTGATTTGAACTTGTGATTTCTTACTTGTTGGGTATCAAATTCAAATCCCACATTGAAAATTTAAGGACAAATCATCTTAAATATAAATATTCACCTAACTCCATTAATATGAGGCATTTCGAGATGTGTCCAAAAATAAATCTGTGCGGGCTTGGCTAAAGTGGTGTTTTGGAAGTCCTAACATACTAGACGATGGCTTAAGAAATTGGTAGAAATTTCTCTCCAATAGTTCCCCATTTGAAAAATTAAATTAAATGGTGGATCCATTAGCTGGAGTTTGACCATCAATTGTCCTATATTACATATAATTAAATGAATATATATATATATATATATATTCATCAAATATATATATATGGTTTAAGAAAGGGTTTTCTTTGCCACATACGTACAATTTATAGGGTTTTATTTAATTAATATTTATTATTGAGAAAAAATATTGAAGGTAGCACTTATTTGAGGACGTAGGAGAGAGGAGTAGCATTTGAATAGGTATCAGCACTCTGGACTATATTATGTTCACAGTGTGTAGTGCAAAGAAGGAATTTGATGACAAGGACAAATATATATATATATATATATATATATGTTTGCAACCAGGAAAGCCTTCTCTTTCTCTCTCTCTCTCTCTCTGTCAAAATGGTAATAATTCACTTCTTTATTTCTAAACCTTTTGAGGGATAAATGATTTGGATTGTTCAAGTACATAGTAATAATATATATACATACTATCCTGTTAGTCTGTTCTTTGCCTGGAAACCTATACCTATTTATTAAATGAACTGTGAAGAATTTATGTAGTGATCAAGATATTCAATCACACTTCTTATTACATCAATATAAATATGTCAAGTATTAAGGTAATATTATTAGTACTCAAATTATCTCTTTTAAATTGTCAAGTGACTAATAAAATATTGTGGGGGCAAGAAAAATGAAAAAAGAGTGAAAGAAAATAAAAATTATGTGCAGGTACGTACATCGTACAATACATACAATAATGGAGGCATTAAAATTGACAGCTTGCTAGAAAAGATGGAAATGCCATTTTCTGAAATCTGGCAAGAATTCAATCAACAACCTACGAAGAAGCGATAAAACCACATGGATCATCAAGCTGGCAGATCACGTATATTTATATATATAGATATATATATATATATGGTTCTGTACAAGAACTCTCGTCTTTTAAATGTATAATTATATAATTAAACTGTTCCTGGAAATTAAGAAAAAAAAAAACTACAATATTTGCAGGAAACAGAAATTTACAATTAGTAATAGCAAGTAGCAAGCATGGACAGTTGCAGGCCATGAGATGGCAAGAAATAAAATATTCTATTTCGTTTAATATATAGGAAGGAAAAAAATCCAAACATTACATCATTGGTTGAATTTCTGAATGCTAATACTACTACTACGTATGGACGACTACTAGTTCAGAAAGAAAGCTCCAGCTGACGTGGGTGCCAATGATCGAGAGGGGAAAATGATGAACGAGACTGCTCACTTGAGATATAAAATCTTGGGAGTTGGAGATGGGTTTAAATTAATTAAGTTGAGAGTAGGAAGGCAGGACAAATACTGTAGGTACGTAGTCATATATGTGAATGTGATCGATCATAGTCGTCCATAGGGTGGGTAGTTGAATTTTGATTGTAAAGCAGCTAAAATTGTCAATATATATATATATATATATATAGCACTCAATAATACAGTGATGGAGTTTTTGGCATAATATTGTTATGTGTCACAATTTACAAACTCTTGAGTCTTGACTCCTCTTTGTTAGTCATGAGTCTTGAGACAGCACTGTAACACGCTAACGCTGAACTAAAAAGAAGCAATGATGTATTTAAGGCTACAAAATTAAGTAACTAATTCATAGGGTTGAATCAGGAATTGAATAATATATATGGAAGATTAATTAATTCATTATTAATTAAACATATATATATATATATATACATACATATATAGAAGTGGAAATTTGAGGAGGGAAAACACGGAACCTCTCTCAAAAACCCTATATCGATCGATCAGTAAAGTTCACGAGGTCTCATTCTCGCTCTCACTGAGCCTGTCAATTCTCCCTAGCTAGTTTGAAAATGCTTGTAAAGGACGTAAGATATCCTCCAAACCTGAACGCCACCATTACTGGGTAAGTTTTCGTTTTCCATTCTCAGATGGCTATTATTCTATTGACATCTGTGGAATTGATCAGAGCCTGTAAGAATAAAAAATTATCGATATATTTTTGTAACCTAGGATAGCGATGGCCAACTGTACATGTTCTCTCTCTCTCTCTCTCTCCCCCCTAGCTAGGCACCAACCCATCCAAATATCTCGATTGCTCGTATTCAATATTGCTCATCCCTTTTACTACTACTTCTACTTCTACTCTATAAATACTCTCACAGCCTCATACTGTGACCTCACATCCTAATCTCCTCTCTCTTTGTCTTTCCTTCTCTAAACCCTTTTTTTTTCCCCCTCTCTGTTCAAGGTTTTTCTTATACTTCGTTTGTACTATAGTTTTTATCTCTATTCTATTCCCACCTAATTAAACTCTTCCAACAAGTAGATCCCTGATCCCTTGCCTTTTTAACCCATTAGGGTTACCGCGGGTTACATATATTTATTCAGGGTTCTTTGATCAGGATCTCTATGAATAGTTTGCAACAATGTTAATGCATAAACAGAAGTTACTTATGAGTAAAGATCCTGAAACTCCAGTCAGTTTTTGCAGTTGGAGCATCATCAAGATTCACAAAGCTTTCTTAGAGCTTCATGGAGACGACAAGAAATTAAAGGGAATATAATTAATTAATTAATTAATTATTCCTCGACTCCTAGTGCTCTTCGAAATGAGAATCTTGATGATGCTGCAGCAGCAATTAATGGCTAAATCTAGTTCTGTTGGTAGTATATATTTATAAAATATATATATATTTCAGTATGGATGATAGCCCAACAAAATGTATGAAGAAAGAAGGTGAAGAGGAAAAGAAAAAAAAAAAATCACCATCACCTTTAAAATTTTTCCTAAAAATTTTGTTGATTCTTTTGAGGGTTTTGTTTGCATAGATCCAAGGTTATCCGTTTATTCAGAAAGTTCACGCAGAATATGTAAAGATATGGATTCCTGCCGGAAGAATGTCGTCGTCGACCAGCGGCAACACCAGCAGATCGAGTCTCAGGTAATTCGGAGTTATCCCTTTTAAAAAAAGGAAAAAAGGAAAATGGTGAAAGAAAATTGGAAAAAATATTCTAACTTTTTTCTCGCCGTAAAGTACAGTAATTGATTTTTCTGTTCTTGGGCTGAAACTGGAACTCCAGTGCCACTGAAAGGAATTGCTACTTTGCAGGATTTGTGTCTCCAATTTTTCCCCGTAATGTTTGTAAGTAAAGCAAATTTTAAATGAGAAAAAATGAAAAACCGATCATTTTATTTTATTCTTTTGTTGTTGTTATTGGTGATGATGAAATCTGTGCTTCTATTGTGCTACTTTTTAATTTGTACTTTCAGGGTTTAACTTTTATTTCTTGGAAAGGATTCCTTCAATGTACGTACGAGGTTTACCTGTCAATTCTCCTGACGTATATATATATATATATAGGGAGAGGGTTTGGGGGTGGAAAGCTATTAATTCTCTGTGCAAACACAGGAAAAGATTACTACTACTATGTAAAAATGATGAGGGAAAAGCGGATGATATATATATATATATTCTTAATTTCGAGCTTCAACCTGGCTCGCAGACTGTTTTCTTTTTTTATGTGGTTTGGTAATTTCCAAAAGAAAGAAAATGAATTTATCAATTTGTAAAATCTGTGAATGAGGTAAAAGAGAAGAGTATTTAGGAACAAAAATGATAGCGTCAGCTGGCGTTATATATATATATATGTAAAGTTTGGTTTTGATGATTTCATGGACGAAAGAGAAGCGAAAGCAGATCTAATGGCAATCATCAGCAAGCAAGGCTCCTCCTTTGGGTTTGGATATACATACATCTCATGTCCTTGTGATCCGATGATGACCTTCTGAGATATTGCTTTGTCCTCATTGCTTTTCTAACCTCAAAATCCACATTTATATATATATATATATCAGGCTGGCAAACTATACTCCATGCTTTTGTTTCGTTGTGGTTTGGATTGTTGTCATTTTCTGTTCTCATATAAACCAAATTAATATGGATAAACACACACACACACACACACACACCATATATATATATATATATATATTGCTGTTCTTGGAAGAAAATTAAAAAAAAATAAATAAAAGAAAAGAAAAAAGAAATTTAATTCATACCTAATGTGCTCTCATTACTTCATCGATTCTTGAACTTGTCATATAACATTATTACTTCATAAACCCTAAACCATTATCAAGGATCGATGCCTCTGAAAGTTTGAAAACTTCTACGAGTAGAATATATATATATATATATATATATATTAGCTAAATTCTCATACATTTTCAACCTTAAAAATATTATTTGAACGAGTTTTTCTCTTTTGTGGTGTGTATAAATTAATTAATGGAAACACTTTTTTTTTTATCAATCTACAACATTAATTTCTCATCATATAGAACAAACGACAATACAAACATGTCTTTAAGAACTTGTAAATAATTAAAGAACAATCAATTGTTTGAATCTCAAAGAACACATGATGACTTGATCATTAAAATAATATTAAATTAACCACTTTTACTTAGAAATTAGAACTTAGAACTATAATGTTGATTATTTCTATTGGAACTATAATTTATGAAGTGAATGATACACTTTATTTTTATAATTAATTTTTTCCTTATTATTATTACCTTAAATATTCATCAATATCTTAAATTAAAAGATATTCTTACTCTTAGTCTTCCGATTCCCCGCGTTTTAATACATCATTTAACATTTTATTATTATATTTTTCACTCTTTTAATTCACATAATATTCTTAAATTAATATAAATTTTTTGGCATAAGAATTATATAATTTATTTGGTATAATTTACATTTATGACGTATCAAATATACAATAAATACGTGGAAGATTCAAAATCCACCATGCGTTCCTAAATATTCTTTAATACTGGGCCCAAATTTTATTTTTCCATATTGGGCCTTTATAACCACACGGGCCTTTTGGTATCTACAACTGCACCTAATCTTATAACAGAGGAACATGCGGCCCAGGCTGACCCAAATTGCTGGAACTGGACATGGACGGCCTAATTTAAAAAGAAGTTGTGATCTTTTTTTTTTTTTTTTTTTTTTTTTTAATTTTGAGGCAATGATCATTTAGATAACTTTGTAAAAAAAAAAAAGTTATTATTGAAAAATTTAGTTGATTTTTTCTTTAGTTAAATATAAATTTTTAATTGCATTAAATATATTTTAATTTTTAATTTTATTATTATTATTATTTTGTCAAGAGATGTAGTTCAATTGATAGCAGTTTTACTTATAATTCAAGAATTCATGCGTTGACAGAGGCAAAAGTGCCCCAAATTTCAAAAAAATAAATTTTTTTTTTTTTAAATGGCTATTTTTATCAAAATTTTAATATAATTTTATTATTAAAAAAATAACTCAAATAGAAAAATAAAACTTTGACATACTTACAGAAGCTACACTAAGTATAGTAGAAAATTATTGACGATGCGTGGGACTTATTTCCTTTGAAAACTCTCTAACATAAGAAATTTATAAGAGCATGTTAACTGACCTTATTTTTTTTTTATTTAAGGGGTGATTTTAAAGTTACTGACGCTCACAAGTCACAAGAGAAATGGGAACGGTACAGATTTCTTCTGACTTCTGATCAGTGGCCTGGCCTAAATGCAACAAACTGGAAAGAAGCAATGCGTTCTCAATCATATTCTTGGATTCTTGTCGCCCCAACCCAAAAAAAAAAAAAAAAGGATTAGAATGTTTCTTCTTTTGAGCGAAAGAGAAATACTGTAAACAATCTGAGCAATTAATGCTACAAACTAAATGTTATTTCGCTCTCTTCAGTCCCGTCAAAGCTGCAGTTTGACCAAATCTTGGTGTTAATTTGTACTACTAACAGAAGAAAAGAAAAGACCATTATTAATGCTTATTTCTGCATAAACAAAAGGCACAGAGGTCAGAGTCAGGAGCTCATGAACGTCAACCCACATGCAACCATGTGCTCTGCTGCATTAAAAATCTATGTTTGCCGAACACTATGTATATATATATATAAATAATCACTTAATTTAGCTTCGCGGTCGTTGTCATGCAAATTCTTTTAATTAAAAACACAAACAAATTGTGCAGATTAGGACGGACTTCTTGATGAGTTCACTCTAAAGAGAAGAGCAGTACAAGATCTAGCTTCTGCAAAGGGCGTTGTACTCTCTGCGTGTGGTGTGTCATCTCTCGTCGGACTGAAATGTGATTGGGCAGTCGCGCCTTGGAATCTTTGGGCTGCTAATTTTTGACTAACGAAACCAGAAAATTACTAAAAAAAAAAAGATACAAATCCACTTGTAAATATACTTAAGATAATATATAGAAGGCTCATGAAAAAATTTGAGTGAACCACCGAGCTTTCTGCTAATTAATCCCTTTATTTGACTGCAAATACAGTATAGAGAATTGATATTCTATCGTGTTTCTTGTCTCCTAATGATTTCCTTTGTCTCGCTTTAGCAGGACTCACGTTGTCGTTTTATTACCAGAAAAAACCAACCTTAATTAATTCTCTGCATAAAATCATGTAACGCCGCTAGTCTAGTAAGATTAATAGTAGCGTGATATATGCTCTCACATGGGAACATGTGTTCTTCCCTTTTTTTTCATATAGTAAAGAAAACCCTTCACTTGGAGAACATTAGATTATACTGCAAGAGATCAAGAATGCACCAAAAAGTATATATAAAAATAATAAATACGTAATGTAGGCCTTGCTTTTCATGTCCCACGCTACGCCATAGTTTTAACTTTTAACGGTCAATCATTAAGCGGCTGCCTGCCTTCGGTGCGCCGTTGCATTAACAATTAATTTTCATCACTCATCCATCTCTGATAACTAATTAAGGTCATGAAAAATTTTTGAAAACCCAAATCAAGGATAAAATTAATATATATTACTACTATAAAATAAATAAATATACGAAAGATTGTGTCTTATAATATTATGAATATTGGATGCCAATATATATGAATTATGAATATACGAAAGGGTAAAATTAATGCCAATATTATGAATATTGGATGAAACATCGTATCCTATATTCCTATCATATAGTGTGTGCGTGTGTGTAAGTCGAAGAATTAAGAACGTGTAGTGCTGATGAATATTTTTGAAGTTCATGCACCCAATGTTGTGGACAAAGCGCAGATTATGGAAGCTGTTCCATGAACAGTAGTATTTGGTTCAACAAAACAAGAAGAAGAAGGAAAGTGTGGTTGAGGCATCAATTAATAACGCTCATGATTGCCTGGAAAGGGCGGGATTTCTATCTCTCTCTCTCTCTCTCTGTACTATATGATTGAATTTGTGTTTGTAATTTTCTTTCTCAATCTGATACAGAGTAGGTAGACTTAGATTTTTCCAATGAGCCAAAAATAAATAAAAAAAGCACGCTAGTGCCTGCTTTTGGTATCAAATTAATTGTAAGTACTTTAAACTAAAGAAACCAATGATTTAAGACAAGAAACAGGATTTTTTGCAAGAAGCGTAAAGCTTTTTTACGGGTTGGTGTTCATGGAAGGCTAAGGTTTTGATAGGGAACAACCCTATTTAATGGCCTCGATAAGGAAACAGAACCAGAAAGAAAAGGTTAGCAGGAAGCATAAAAAAATGATCTACTAAAAAGTGTTGATTCATTGAAAGGTTGTATGGTATGGACCAGAGAATCATGCATCAAATTAATGGCCTCGGTATTTGGAAACAGAAACAAAAAAAAAAAAAAAAAAAAAAAAAATTACTACCACTAGCTAGTAAGTAGGAGAAAAAAAAGATCATTGATTCTCTTTCGAGTGTTTGTTATCTCCAGTTATCCTTTTTCGTAGTATACGGGACATGGATGTGTGTAGTCATTAATGGAATGAGAAGTAAAAGGGGAAAGCAGCGAGAATGAAGCATGATGCATGGACATGCTTTTTATGATTGAAGAAAAAAGGTTTGTCATAACAAGGGCAGTAGCAAGATTTCACTTCCCCATGCATGGCGTTATCATGCGAAAGATTTTGGGTTCACTCACTTTCCTACAGTCTTATGTTGGATTTTATCATTGTCTTATCATGGTCTGTCTCAAGAGTTTTTTCTTATAAATTTCTTTCGAATTAGTCATTATTAATACACATGAGTAACTATTTAAAGCTGCAACATAAATATGAAAGGCAAGATAATCCCTCTTGACTCAAATTTAAAGGCAGTGCTGAGAAATTTTTAATACGGACGAAACCACAACCAGAGATTTTATCGAAACATAAGTAAATTTCGTTCAAGCACTGACTGAATTGTCTGAAATGTTGACGCAATTAAGATGTATTTTTGGAGGAAGTAAAAAAATAAAGTCTTTTAGGACATGGTTATAATCACAAAAGCTATAACTAATGATTATGATTAGAATACTTCTACTTAAACTCTATCAACCCACCACGCTCTGCATGATGCGTTAAGAAATCCCAAAAGTATGAAGTACTAAAAATATGACTTTTGGTAACACCTTAAATGAACTAATATTACACACACCTCTCTGGTTATACGAAAATCAAAGAGGAATTGAATATTCAAAATTGGCTAGCTAGACCCAACCTTCGGCCATAAATAAGATTTATCTTTGAGAAGAAAAACATATATATATATATATATATATATATATTGGCTTCATACAACCACAGAACACAGATTGACAAATTACCTACATTTTTCCCTTTTTTTCCCCTACAAGTAGCACTTGCCAAATGAATGGTAGTATTTTTTAAAATTAAAAAAAAAAAAAAAAAAAAAGGGATTTTTATTTTATTGATCACAAATCCAAGAGACCTATATGACTTTTGGTCTGTAAGACCTGGGACACCCCTCTAACAAAGTGCTAAATCGACACGTGTGCATGGAAACGAAAGGTGAACTCGTGCAGAGGGAATGCATCCTTCTTCATCAGCCTAACCCGAGCAACGGAAGCTCGTGAAATGGCTAAATTGTCTTTTTCCTCCGACTCGGCTTTGCTATGAGTGGAAAGAGGCCCAATTGAATAACACTTTAGGCCCACCGTCACTACTCCAGAATAAGAAGGGCTGACACGATTTAACACAAAGTGGCAAATAGCTATATATATTATATGACGAGATATATAGGTGATTTTCAATTTTCATATTAATTTTTATGTAGATAGATAGATGACCCAGAAAGGTTACGAATATCAGATATTTCATGGCATCCTTCTGTAAATACTTGCTTGTGAAAATTAAGAGTTCAACTAATGAACTCTTTATTTTTCTTATGTAACAAAAATTGATCATTGAAATGAATAGATTTTTTTTTTTTTTTTAGTATTTAATTAATATATATATATATAGAGAGAGAAATAATTGTGAAGGAAACCAATGCGTGAAAGCTAACAAGTGTGCCACTCCGAATAGGGTGGTCAGGCGGAATCTCTCGAGAGTCTGCTTGGCATGTCGTAGTTCGGAAACCATTGAGCCCCCACGACAGACAGAAGCCCGACTTACTCTGTTACAATTTACATCAGTGGTCGGCCTCACTATTGATACTTCACTCCGGATGTTGCTGTCTGGTCTAGTACCAAGCAATTAATGCCCCCTGACAATTGTCAG
>JAXGGT010000001.1:339822-359858 GCA_035583425.1 Marsdenia floribunda
GTGACATTCATCCTACTCAACACATAGAGAAGTTGATTCCAGATCAAATTGAAAGGTTTTAGAGGAGGAAGGTAGTTGGAGAAGTCCATACAATCCCATCAAAGTTATCAAACATCTACCAACGCTTCTCGCCCATTGCCTTCCTCCTAGCGATCGAAAGGCGCAGGTCCACCACACACCAAATATGAAAAATCTCCCGAACCCGGCATTATTAAATAATAGATATTAATACTTGCCATCCTTTGATGGGTCAGTTTCTGGGTCTTTTATCTTGTGATTTGATCCAAACATCACCTCCCAATTTCTATTTAGTTTTCCCTTTTTTCCACCACGTAGGCTTGAGTTCATCGTTACTTTCATGGTTTAATTACCTTCATAACCTCATTATTTTTGTTAAATTATAAAAAAAAAAAAAAAATTAAAGGTGTACTTGAATAATAAATGGAAATAGAAAAAACAATAAACTTTTATTTTAGGTTTTTTTTTTTAATATTTAAATAAATATTTTCTTTTTAAAATACTAAGTACATAATATTAATTTTGTATTAACATTTTTTCTTTTTAATAAGATAACATCACCTGACGTTTGAAAGCCTAAAGTCTTGTATTTCACTTTTTATGTGAAACTCGAAAAAAAAAAAAATCACTAAGTGTGACAAATTCTTAAATTTATGAAATTAAGTTATAAAATGTCAATTTTTTATTTTTAAATTTTTACAAAGAGCATTAGCAAAAAAATTTTACAACAAATATAAGTATTTAGTCAAATGAATTAAGTTTTTTTTTTTTTTTTTTTTTTTTTTAGTTTTGAAACTTTTTTCACTTACAATCACGTAATTCAAATTCATTTTGAATAATAAGAGAGCCTACTATTAATTAAACTATATCTTTTTTTTTTATCATGACATAATTAAATTGATTATTTTCATACATAGAATAAAAGAAAAAAAAATAAAAACTTTTCACTCGTATAGCTTTTTTTTCAAAATTTATTTATAAAAAATTGATAAATTTGATGATTCGTTTTTTTATATATATTTAATATGTCTCTAATGTATAATAAGCATGTACATTTAATTTCTCCTTTTACAAAATATGACTTACTTAAATAATTAAATTTTGTGAAATGAGTGATGAAATGCACTTACTCATTATAAATTAAGGACTTACTTAAATAAAAAATGTTATAAAAAAATCAATTATACTAAAAAAAAAAAAATTATATTTATTTGTGAATTTCTATTTTTATTTTTTGCAATTGGCAAGAGAAAAATATATGGACAATAATATATTACTCTCTTTTTTTTCACTGTGGGGGTAAAAAATTGAAATGAAGATGCTACCACAGATCAGAGAGCACTTGAGTCATGTGGTATGTTCCCTACATTAGTTGGAGGAGAAGAATTGATTAAGTAGAGCTATTTCTGAGATTAATAGTTAAACCGTCTTTAAAATGAAAAATGAAAATAAATTCCATAGAATAATAATAAGCAGATAATCTTTACGGTGGATTATAACCAAAAAAAAAAAAAATGAAAAAATGAGTTTGCCGCCCCACACCAGCTCTCTGTCAGAATTGATCGGTAGATTTGGATATTTTGTGTGTGGAAATTTCTAGTTAGAAGATTTGATTCTACTGCTACGATCTACCAAAAGAAAAAAAATGAAAGTTTTTTGGTAAGCCAATATCATCTTCGACTAATTTGAAGATATTTAAGCTGTTTTTGAACTAGGATTTTTTTTTTCAAAATTTCATTCAAACTTAAAAAAAATAGTTGTATTTGTTTAGACACCAATCTGATATGTTACTGTTCATGTATGGTGATGTGACAAAAAAAAATAAATAAAAAATTCACTCACTTACTATAAATAATCAATATATACATATAAATATATAAAATTCAAATAAAAAATCATCATTACACTAATAAAATATATTATTTTTGTCTCTCACTTACTAGACAACATCTTACATTGGCCCCACCTTACTCCTCGTTATTCGCAATCAATTCAATTCTTTTTGAAAAAAATGAGCTTTCTTAAAAAAAAATTTCAATCAAAAAACAACCTTAATATTATAATATGCAATTAAAAATACGTTATAAAATTATTCTCATTAATATATTTTATGCTTTTATTTTTATGTTTAAAAAAAATTGTTATAAAATTATTTTCAACATAAAATTAACACATATCACTAATACTACTAAGTGATTTCATAGTTAATTAAAAATTATTATTCACTTAATTAATTTAAATAATATTTAATTAAATATTACACCTCTTTCTCGGAAGAGGAAAATTAAAATGGTATTTGTTGGCTTAACTTATTTTGTGTTTTTCTATTATTATTACACGTATTTTCTCCCTCGAGAGTTTCTTTTTTTTTCGCCCAAAGGGTACCTGCGCGGACATATTCACCGTGCAAGCGACAATAACACTGTCCCACACCATACACAATCAGTGGGCCTTATTTATATTTCAATTTAAAAATAATTGTGTATTTAGACAGTTATTTATTTATATAAAAAATTATATTTAAATTTTAAGAAAAAATTAGAAATTTTTGTTGATAATATTTATATTTTTAATATAAATGATTTTTTTCCTTTTTTTTTTATTAATAAAATTTATTGTTTGTATATGTCAAAATCTATTATTTAACTTTTTCAAAATAATATATTTGGAAAGAACCAAATACACATATTTATAATACACAAATAATCTAATATATTAGAGATCAAATTCATTAATTTTCTTAAATAATATAAATATGTATTATATTTGTAGTCAACTAATGTGATTAAAATACCACTACAAAAATTTAATTAGATAATCTCAGAATAAACCTCAACTACGTACGTGGCAAATACAACTTTCATTTTTGTTTTTTCAGGAAACAGTTTATATTCATTTTCAAATACAGTAAAATTGACTTTATTGTTTTATCAATCACATGTTCTTTTTATACTATTAATCAAGGCGCGGAGTCTCATTAATATCAAAATAACTCTACAACAACATATATATATATATATTTTTTTTTAATTTATTTTTTTCCCTCCTTTTTTCACAGTATTAAAAAGAATTATCCCCTAATTCAAATTTAAAATAAATAATGTGTGCTATTCTTATTTTTTAAAAAATAATAAATTATATCATAGCACTTTCTTCAAACATAATACAATCATAAAATGATCATTATTCATTTATAAATACATACTATATTTAAATAACAAATAAAAAATATATATATTTTTCATTTTAGAAAATAGTTCAATACTCTTGGTTGTGTTTTTTTTTTTCTCTTCTATATTTAGACGAGGCTCATTTAATTGGCACTTGAAAAGTGCATTATTTATATAATAAGGGAAAAAAATAATGGGGGAAGGGAAAGTCTCCAGGGAAAAGGAAAAATAAAGGATCACTAAGAAGGAAAATAGCCCGTGAGAACTACAATAAAGGCTGAAGTGGGATTTCTTTGAACTTGAATTTAGTAAATTGGTACTCCCTGGATATCACTTTCACTAATTTAAGTAGACGATGACGTGTGCATTGAAAACCATCTCATTAATTTTAGTCGTTTTCTACCTCAAAAAAAAAAAAAAAATTTAGTCGTTTTCATAAATGTCACGCTTAACAACATTAAATTTTATTTTATTTTTTTAAAAAAAGGTGGGTGTTTTCAAGAAACGGGACCCAACCCAGCCCCAAGGGCAGGTGATAGTGATAGCCACTGCCACGCCCATTTATTTATGTATATATATACACAAGAGCTTCCCTTCCCGTTCTTCCCTTTCTCTTACAAGTTACAATAGAGTAGACAGCAAACCTATTTCCCATTATCAATCCTACCCTCTCAATACTGACTCCTCTTTGCATTTTTTCATCGATACCCAATTTCCCACAAGCACTGTTATACGCTCAGTTCTCTCCTTTTGCTTTCCTTTTTGTGTTTCATTTACAAGGGATAAAAATCCCCAGGTAACAAAGTTGTTTTTAGAGGTTTTTCCGAGAAAGAAAGGAACAAAAAAGGGATAAAAAAGGGGGAAGGATTTCAGTTTTTTTGTGGGTTTTGTGTGTTTTTCTGTTTTTTTTCTCTAGCTAGCAACCTTTTAGAGTTTAGACATGGCTACTGCTGCTGCTTCTTCTTCACCACCAAATCCACACCCGCCGCAGTTATATTTTGACGAGAAATGGAAGCTTTCAAAGAAGGAAAGCTCATCGAGGAGCTGCCGTTCGTCTGCTTCCTTTATAAAGAACCCGCCTCAGTCTCAGAAAAGATGTGCTTTTACAAGGAAGTGTGCTCGGCTAGTCAAGGAACAGAGAGCTAGGTTCTATATCATGAGGCGGTGCGTTACTATGCTCATTTGCTGGCGTGATTATGGTGATTCTTAAACACACCAGAGGGAAGAGGAAGTGTTTGAGAAAGAATATACACTTCACTACAGCAACGGAAACAAACAACTATATATTCTTTTCTCCTTTCTTTCTCTTTCTTCTACGAGATTGTTTGTCCGTTGGGTTGAAGATTTTCCAGGCGTCCGAGGAGGAAGAGAAAGAGGAAGATTCACATCATAATATATATATCTGTATATAATAAGAAAACCTTACTTCTTTCCCTTTTCTGGTTAGAATTTTTTTTTTTTTCCTTTTTATATTTTTATCCGGCCCCTCTTTCTCTCTTTGGGATCCCATCTCCACTGAAGGAGATTTTTGGGTTCTTAATTAATGTAACTGTTGCTGTCAATTTTCATTGATGATGAAATAGAGAAGATCGATTAGCAGGCTTTGTTCCAGAAAGGAAATAAGAGCTATCATTGCAGTGCATGATGTCACCCATTATTCATATCATCGTAGGCTCTCGTGCTTAGCTCGACTGTGTTATATCTTCTTGCTTGTGTTGTTACTTACTTTTGATATGTGCCTTTCTCCCAGATCTCTCTGCACACAGTCCGGAGAATGGGAGAAAGAGAAAGGTTTTTGTATTTTTGTATTTTTTTTTTTTTTTGAGATTCCATTCAACCTGCCACTGTGTGGATCCGGTGTGCTCGGCTGAGGCAGATGATTATTTAATTGTTTTTTTTTTTTTTTTTGTAAAAGAAAAATCTTGTCAGAGATTTTTATTTTATTGCATTATGGGATGATTAACCCGAGTTCTATAATATTTTAAGTAACTGTTTGAAAGGATTCAACGTGGGGGGAGAGAGAGTCTCTCTTGGGATGTCCAAAAGGGCCGGGCATCGTAGAATTCTGCCATTGCAATAAGCTTCAACATTAAAAAATATTTCTGACGAGAGAAAAATGTGCATAAGTTTCATCTTTATCACTGATTTTGTGACATGAAATGAGACGGGGAGGGTTTCATCTCCGATAGTTTCACTGTTGTCAGCTACACCGCAACAGGGGTGGTGATAGCTGAATCAGTAATGGGGCTCGACCTACAATGCCGTACTTAGGCAAAATTACCTTTCATTTCAGGCCTAGTTGTTTCTGGAATTGATCTTTTGACCATCATTGGACCACTTTGAATTCTGTCCTAGGAAGTTCTTCTAAACTCCCAAGTTGCATTTTGTATTTGGCATATTTAATATTATATATATATATATATATGCGTGTGTGTATTTTTAATCATGTATGAACTCAAATATGAGTAATTTCACTTTTAAAAATCCTGAATAAACATTTTGAAGAGCTTTGGTGAAGGCAAAGGGCATTTTTGACTCCACAAGGAATATTGTTTGTGTGGGAGAGAGAGAGAGAGAGAAAAGAAAGGAATGAGCGGGTGTGCCTCGTGGAACTGAGTGCGACTGACTAAACGTTAGGAAATGGAGATCTTTGGGGGAAAAGAGAAAATGAAAACCAGAATCAAAATGTTCCGGAAGTCCAAAAAGAAGATTTAATTGAAGGCCAGAAAACTTGGTTGGAACGAATGAAAATTGTAGGGAATTAGGAAATGGACAATAAAATACTACTCCTAAAAAGCTTCGGGAAAAGAAAGCTGGTACAATTGCTGACAAAGAATCACAAGAGCTACACATGGGGGGCCTCACATTCACATACACACACACCCCTTTGCAGGATTTCTCCCTTCCTTTGGCTCTTTGCTTCCTGTGCACCTGTGCCCCCTTCCCCCACTCCCCGCTACCCGTGGTGCCACCTCCACCTCCTCCGTCCTCGTCCCGTCTCTCTGCCTCGGCTTTTAATGGTCACTTTAATTACACATGAATTTAAGAGTTTAAATCCACATGAATATAAAGGTAACGTTTATTGATCGATATATATATTTATCATATGTCTTCAATTAATGTTTTATAAAGCAAGACATGGTAACATATTTTATAAGAAATTAAATAAATATTATTCAGGGTAATAAAAATAAATATATATATATATATATATATATCAAACTTAATTTTATATTTTGTTAACAGTTGAATCACCTATCACAAAAAAAAAAAAAAAAAAAAAAAAAAATTATTATTATTATCTTAAAGTCAACTTAATCATCATCTTTAATTAACAATATTCAATTCAAAATGTACTTATGGATAGAAGAATTTTGAAAAGAATCAAATCCAAAAATAGCTTATTTTTTCTTACCCACCTCTGGGGGGGGTTCTGAGGGCTCCGTATTCGAACCGAAGCAAAAGAAGAACATGAAAAAACATCGTCGACTCATCACCTCGTCATCGGCAAATATTGTAACAGTTAGCTAGAGAGAGCTGATGTGACATTTAATCTCCTCCAGAATAGTTTCTCTTTTGGATCCTAATTATTATGAATGCCACGAACAACTGGCTCCAATTCAATCCAACTACTACTACTACTACTAATACCACTGACGCAGAGAGAGAGAGAGAGAGAGAAGTACGGTTTGATCATCAATGCATGCTTTGTTTTAGCTATCATGGGTTATAGGCAATATGCGCATCCTTGGGCATGATGAATGATCATGATTCATGAATGAACGGGCTTTCTTTCCTCAACGTTTTCTTGCACGCCAAACCTTTTCTCTTTCGACGGTCGAGAGAAATCAAACGTTATATATAGCTTCCATGATCCACCCCAAAAATCCAACCTCGGTACTTTTATCAAACACCTTCACACTAAGACATAAAACTACATTTGATTTGACCAACTTGGGGTTTGTTGGAATGGTCCATAATTTCATTCCAGTTAAAATGAAAGATTCATATTCGAATCCTCATTTATGCCGTTACTTCAATTAGATGCCTCACCCACTATTGTCAGGTGTACTATTCAGGACGACCAACAAATTAGTCAAGTATAGTATAATTGAAAGATACCTATTTACTACATTTGATTTCCAATAATTCATTAAGGTGTTTTTATACACAACAACAGAAAAAAAAAAAAAAAAAAAAAAAAGGGAAAAAAAGTTGATAAATAAATATAGATACAACAACTTTATTAGCTATAAATAAATAAATAAAGGATTAAGTAATTAGTGAAAATATGTCAAATTGGATATTCAAAACCTTCCTATGGATTAGTTGAAATCTTTTTCAAGATTTCTACATGAATGAGTGGGGATTTATTCTTATAGAACTTTACACACAACGTTGAGTAAAATATTTTTACCGTAAAACTTTTTTGAGATTTTCACGATCTACTAAAAATGAATTATAATCATTAACCTTCTTCTACTTTTTTTTTTTTGTTTTTTTTGTTTGCCCTTCTCAAAACAAATAGGTGCACTGCATATTTACAAAAATAATAATAATAATAATAATTGATGATGATGATGTTTATAGTCAAACTAGTAGTATCGAATATCGTGGATTTTGGGAATAATGGAATACTAATCATTAATAGAGTTTTACGATAAATCCAACAAGATTTACAGAAATGATTAGCATCCATTTCGGTGATTGTGAAGAGAAGGAAAAAAAAAAAAGAGAAAGAAGATACAACTTTTGTATGCCATCTCCCCCCAAAAATGTTGATCATTATTTTTGGGGAATGCTTTCAGCACGCGGAGAGGATAATTATTCAAGAATTGCACCCCCAAAATAACCCTTATGTGTATAATTATATGTGCTATATGCGCACCCAAAATAAAACTGATAAAAATAATGGAAAAGAAATCGTGAGAAAATATGGTAATGATTATTATTATTATTAACCAAAGATTAATGGCGGAAAAATCTTTTTGGCCTAGACCTAGAGGTAATATATAATTATAACAACAACATTCTTTTCAACATGTTGATAGACATTACTGTTCTTTATCATGCTTCAATTATTAACAAAAGAAATTGACCGCTCGACATTGGACCAATTACCTTTTTGTTTTTACAGAAAATATTTTGTAATCTTTTAATTAACTTGTTTGTTGGTTTTTTTCGAACAACTTCTTTTGACATATTAGTCAAATTTCTCATTTTAGACTCTTAGCTTGTCAAGAGGTTCAAGGGTCAAATCTCTCATTCTTTTTGACTTGATAAAAGGTGTAAGAATAACCTTAACCAAATGTTCTATAGTTTGAGATATCTTTACACTATTGGACTTCCTTAGATAGATTCTTGTTTGTTTTTGGCATTTAAATTGTTACAGCTTATCAAAAGAATCAAAGCTATGATTAAAAGTTCATCTATTTGTCTTTTTAGCCCCCACCCTTAAAATTTAATATGAGAGGATGAACAAGAGTGGGGTTGAATTAAGTCAAATGATTCCTAACATTTATCACCCAAAAAAAAAAAAAAAAAAAAAAAAAAATGTAATTTCTTACTTTTCTTTAAATAATGAAAAAAACAAATATATATATAATTAAATAATGAAAATGGTACGGTGCGGAAGTCTAAAAATGGAAGGAAGGCCCTTAATCTGTGTGAGTAGGCGGGAAGTGGGCCAAAATTCGATACTACGACGGATCAGTAATTTGGTCAACAGTCACATCAAAAAAAGGTCTAAGATGCTTTTGGGCTTATTATAGAAGAGAACAATATCAGCACTCTTACACGTGGAGAAAATCTGTTGCGAGATGAGATCAGAGCATTTTTGTCTGTCACATTTGCAAAAATGTTGTCCAGTCTTATACACTTTTTATTTTTTTAATTATTATTATTATTATTATTTTAAATAAAGAAAAGACTGAATATATTATAAATTTTTTTAAAAAAAATTAATTATAATTGTGAGCAGTGAATTCCTTTTTTTTTTTTTTTTTCTTTCTTTTGATAATTGATGTGCAGTGAATTCGAATAGGAAAAAGATACATATTCACATGAGGTGGTTTTTGGAAGGTCCCCTCATTTTGAGCTTTGAGCTTTAAATTTGGACTGACAATCTAAATAGTAAAAGCGATAATCAATTGTCCCTTTCTCATGATATTTTGTTTCCACATTTTACGGTTTATATTACCAAACACGACGCCCTTTCTTTCTATTTTCCCTCCGTGGGTAGGAAAGCCCAACTTTTTTTTTTTTTATTTATTTATTTAAATTTTAAATAATAATATTAAAAATAAAAAAAATAAACACACACACACAGTGACACGAAAAATAAATTTTGCAAGGGAAAAGACCAACTCAGTTCATTAAAATTATTGGAGAAGAAAAGGGACCCTCCCCTCAGCCCTCATTTCAACACTACCCCCTTCCTAACAAGAAAGAAGGTTGTTGTACTATTCTTAGGAGTTAGGACAATGTGTTTGTTCACTAGGGTCGATTTTTACTACAAAATTAAAATATTCTTTCTAAACTACAGATTTTCACGCATCTACAAAAATATAAATAAAAATTAATATAACAAATATTTTATATTGATATAAAATGTGGGTTATAAAAATCTATCTAATCCGCTGATTTCTTTTATTAAGGAATTTAGTCTAATGTAATAGAGTTCCGTTACCTTCAAGATTTTATTACTTTTAACCACCTCTTTGACAAAGTGAATGCATCTGATTGACTAAGATACCTTTGGTGGTGACATGACGCTTTCTAATTCGTCGAAACACTCCTTCAATTCTCGTTGATTATATTTTGTCATATCACCACGTGTCAACATGTGATTTGTTGTAGTAAATAATAATAAATAATTAGGTAAAAGTAATTAGGTAAAATTTTATAACTTTTAAGAGGAAAATCAATCTATTTAGTTCCTAAATTATTTTCACTTAGTCAATTCTAATATTTTATTATTGACTTGTTTAACCCTAAACAATTCATTAATATTCTCATTTGATCATTTTATGGATTTCTAAACAATTTATCAAGTAACATTATTTTTTAGCTAAAAAAAGAAAAAGAAAAATTCATATAAATTTTCTCACAAATTTCCTCTTCTTTCATTATTTACGAAAAAAAAAAAAAAGAAAGAAGAATTAGACCTAAATAGTTTAGGAATTAAATAGGTTAATTTTTCTTTTAAAAATTAGTTAAATAGTTTTCAAGTAAACCCCTCTTATAGCAAGTGAAAAATGAGTTATTTCACTGAAATTTGAGGTATTTTTAACTTTGTTGTGTCTCGAATTCATGACCTCTGGTATTATAAGCAAGACTGCTACCAACTGAGTTAAACTTTCTTGACAAATATATATATATATATATATATATATGAAGAGAACTTATTTTTTTTTAAAAAAATATTCTTTTAATTCAAATAATTTATTTTATTTTTAAAAATGAACAAAAGAATTAATTAAAAACACTGTGATTAAGTGTTAGGAGGTACGAGACAAGAAGAGAGAATTCAGTGGAGATGGACATGGTGATCCCATGGTTCGTATCGTATGTTATAAGGTCAATGGAGTTTTGATTAAAGCTTTAGAGAATTATTTGGAGATTGGGATGAGGATGTTGTTTTTGACTGTCCGAATTGGGGACTACTTCACGTGTGAGTTTTGGGATTTTGGTCTCATCCAATCATATCACATGTGGCAGTATGAATATCAATACCATTTTTTTTCTTTTTTTTCTTTTTAAATATATATATATATATATATATATATATATGTATAATAATAATAATTATTATTTTTTTTAAAGTTGGGGACAGCCTGTTTGCTTGTTTTATTAAGAGGGCCAGACAAATCAAAGGCAGCACAAAATGGTGAAAGAGAAAAACCTATCTGCTTCTACTTTATTTTTCTACTCCCACTCTTATGTAATGTCTCTGCACCTCTTACTCATTCATTGCAAGATTTGCATTACCTATATATATATATATATATATATTCATTTAAAAAAGAAGAAAATAATTTAGAAAAATAATATAAGTAATGGTAAGTTGTCATATATATGAAAATATATAAGTCTTAAAAAAAAAAAAAAAAAAGGAAAAAGAAAACACGATTATATTTACATTGTAAAAAAGATTTTTTTTTTTTTTTTTTTTTTTTGAAATTTTAGGTATTTTTGCATCTACATGTCTCAAACTCATGAATCTCTCGAATCATAAGTGAGATTATTACCAACCAATGGAGCTACACGTTTTAAGAAAAAAAATTTAATAAAAAAAAATTAATTATATATAGAATTTTTTGGTAAAACATGGAGAGGATATACTAAAATTAGTAGAAAAAGTCCGGTCTATAAAGATTAGTAAAATTAGCTCCACTAAAAGTGGGCTTAGCAAAACATAGGACCAATACATCGAGTTAGCCATGTAAATTTTGAAAAACACCCTCCAATTCAACCTTTACCCCAAAATATAGATTCTATTCGAGCATTCTCGATCCTAACTCAATTGGTATGGGGCTTCCTTACTTGATATAGTATTGTATTACTCCCATACAATAGTGTATGGGAGTAACTGAATAACTGAACCAATAATTTTACGTCCAGTATGTCATTGTGGGCTTCCATTTCTTAACCCACATCTTGTCCAAGTTGTTGTTGAATTATCTGGCAGAAGCCACCGCTCTTACATGGTTATTTACAAGTTGTTGAATTAACGCCCCCCACCAGGGCATAACTTCTGCCACAGAATCACTGTTGGGCTCAACCTTAAACATATATATGGGCCCTTGATAGCTATCTTAAATATCATAGTTTCTTGGGCCTCAATGGACCTAAAGTTCAACTCTGGAAACCCATATTTGAATGTGCAAGGCAGGGGCCGTGGAAAATGGGGAAAAAGGACAAAGACGAAAAGGAAGATGAAGAAGAAAGAGAAAAGACTTAAATAAAAAATAAATAAATAAATAAAAGAAAAATGGTTGATAAAGAGCTGGTTCAAAGCGAAGACAGCAGATTTATCAGAAGCTTATGGCCGAGGACTCTTGCTGCTGCTCCTTGAAGCGTCGTCAACTTTCGCATCATCGTCGTCGTCCTCTTCATCCTCTCTTCCATAACAACTGTTCATTTCTTCGCGCTTCCACTCTCTCCAGGTATTTTTATTTTTATTTTGAAATTTCATCTGTAATTTTGTTCTATGTTTTCGTGATCGTTTATTAATTTTAAATTTCACCACGTAATATTGTGCGTTTGCCTCTTTTTTTTTTTTTTTTTTTTTTTAAAGAAAAGCTTATTTAATCACTCTATACAAATGTTTTAGATTTACCAGAACACATTGACATGCGATGATAGTTTAATTTGACTCATTTTTGGATTTAAGGGGAACGATTTTTTTTTTTTCTTTTTTTTCTTCTTCTTTTTATATAATCAAGTATGCTTGACTTTTAGAAATTTGGCAAGTTTATCTCTGAACATGATTTAGGAATCTCGGTAAATATGCTGGAGTTCTCACTTTTTTCTAGACCAAGCTAATTGGTAATCTTAGGGTTTGGCCTTGGTTTGGTAGAAAAGAGACTTGCTGTTAGTAAATGCAACCTGTCTTTTGATTTTAGGGGAACCAATCTAAAATATATTTTTATCGGTTGGGATTGACTTGCTCATAATTGGAAGTAAACTGGCTTCTTTTCTCATTATTTTCCTGTCTGCTTTGTCTTGTTTCGGACGTCTGGTAGTATTAATTTCCATTCCAGTTAGTGGACTGGTGCGAGAATTGGTATATTTTGCTTTAATGTTGTTTTAGGGAGTGAATTCACTGGAAACTAAGAGCTGTTTTATGCGGTATCTTTGATGCACTAAATGATATACTGAAATTGGCACTTCGCATGTCTAATATGTTTCTGCAATAACTAGGTTTTTGAAAGTTTAGAAACCATGACTGATGCCAACAACTTAACTGGAGATGGGGGAGTTGCAAAGACCATTATCCGCCGAGCCAAACCAGATGCATTTGCTCCATCAGAGAGCCTTCCCCTTGTGGATGGTGAGTTCCCATTAGCAATAGCCCAATATTTGAATAAGTATGTTGACATTGCCATATACATATTTATTGAACTCGTGGAAAAATAACTTTTCTTGCTTTCTATTTTAGGACTTACAGCTTAAATGGTTATGCTGTAGTCAACATCTGGCTTCAATTATTATTATATTCAACTTTGGTTCTAAATTTCATGCTCTTGGAATCAGTTCATTATGAAGGGATTCTAGCTGAAACTGGGGAAGTTTTTGATACTACACGTGAAGATAATACTGTGTTCACGTTTGAATTGGGAAATGGCTCTGTGATCAAGGCATGGGACATTGCACTGAGAACTATGAAGGCAAGTACTGGATCTTGTCAGAAATTAGTAATCAAGAGAGTTTAGCAAGTACTCATTTCATTTTACTCGTTCATCCAGGTTGGCGAGGTTGCAAAGATAACCTGCAAGCCAGAATATGCCTATGGTAGCGCTGGTTCTCCTCCAGATATTCCACCAGAGTACAAGACCCTTCTAATACTCATAGCTTTTCCTTCTTGATTGCTTGGCTTGATATGGTAGCTTTATGCATTGGACACGAAAGCAATAAAACACTTAACATGCAACACCTAATTTTCCCATAATTATCAGGAGAGTTATAATGGAAAGTGATTTCCCATTTAAAATGCATTATTTCTGTAAAATTGCTTTGGTGCCCAGGCAGGTAATTTAGGTAGATAACTCAACAGTGTGAACTGAGATCTATATGTGAAAAAAGTACTTCTCTAGGTTTGCTGTTGACTAGCCTCATATAGCCTTATGGAATGCTATTATAGACCATCTCTGGCTCTTGGCGTGACATAATCAAAGATAAAATTAACAAAATTGCGAAGGATCTATATAAACATTATACTATAGATTTTCTCCACAAGGTGTTGCAGTTTGGGGAGCTTAAATTGAGATTTGCTTGTACTGGTGATTAAATTCTCTTTCTTTTTGGTTATCAAATTAACTGCAGCATTTTCAATCATGTGATGCAGTGCTACACTCATTTTTGAGGTGGAGTTGGTTAACTGTAGGCCACGGAGGGGAGCTAGTTTGAGCAGTGTTTCAGACGAGAGAGCCAGACTGGAGTAAGTACCTGCAGTGGCTTTGTTGGCTGTTCGCACTTTTGCATTTCTAGATAACACATCTGCCTAAGCACATAGTTTGTGTCTCAACTTCTTTTGCATTGATTTTGACAATCAGGGAGTTGAAGAAACAGAGGGAGCTTATTGCAGCTACAAAAGAGGAAGAGAAGAAGAAGAGGGAAGAAGCTAAGGCAGCTGCTGCTGCTCGCATGCAAGCTAAACTTGAATCTAAGAAGGGCCAGGGCAAGGGAAAGGGCAAAGCGAAGTAGGAGAATTTCATAATTAATACTTGTGGAAATGCAGTGATCAACTTGAGATACCTAGCTAAATTAACATTGTGAATTTATTACATTTAGTCAGCTTAAATGCCAACTGGAAGCACAGTAGTGTCGAATGTACTGGGAACTACCGTGATATTACGGTGTATCACACCAATGGTACGCAGGTGCATATATCTCGTCTGTGTTTCGTCTTGTGTTTTTTTTTTTTTCTGGGTGGGTACTATGTTTCATCTTGTTGCTAACTCATGTTGATGCATTTTAATTTGATTGCAAATAAACTGTTCCCAAATCTCTTTTCTGTTGGCTAACTTGGTGGTCTGTTTTTCTTTCCCCTCTTAATCTACATTCAATTTGGTTATTTTGACCATCGAACTATTAAGAAAATAGTTATTATGCATTAATGCCTCGTACAGAATTATTAAAATGTGGTAAATGGGATTTTCAGCTTTAGAAGCAAGAACATCGATTAGATACGTAAGTAACCTACAGAATACAAATAATAACTATAATTACAATGCAGAAGTTAGACCATGTAAGAAGCATCCATTTCCTCTCCATTCTGATGCCAGCCAGATGTAGCTCGAAATTTGCAGACAGGGCATGTCCCTTGCTGCCGCAGCCATGGATCAATGCAGTTTGCATGAAACTGGATAAAACCAAAATATTTGTAATTTGAAAAACTACTTGTAAGGGAATGGCACAAAAAGGCTCTCTTATGTTGTCACAAACCGCTTTCAAGAAAGTTAACAATTCAGGAGTAAAGAATGTCACAAAACAAACTCCAACCTGATGTAAGCATGGCAAACTCCGAACAAGCTCTCCCACATCAACTTGCTCCAAGCATACGCTGCAAGTCAGTTCATCATCAGATGCCATAGTGCCCCCTCCAACATTAGCAAGGTTGTGCTTCTGTTCAAGAAATGACGGACATTAGATGGACACATCTTATGCAATTCGACAATGGATTCCCATAAAAACATGCCCCATGATATCGAAAGCAATTTTAGTGTTTAAGTCAGCGAAATATCTTCCCATCCATAGTTATATCAATGTTCCAATACATTATGATTAAGCATCAACATAACTTTCTGGAAAAAAGATATGGTAGGCACCAGAGACCAAAGCACAGATAAATAACGATTTCAAACAAGCCAATGATAGAAGTGAAGAATGAGAGATTTTCTAGTAATGAGTGAACATTTCATAACCTAATTCAATAACTGTAAAAGCAATGAGATATTTCTGAAAAGAAACGAAAATAGGTAAAATACTAGAAAAATGGATATTATGTGTGCCAATGATATCTTACAAGCTATCAAACAGAAAGCAAGTTTAGTTAAACCACTAGCTTAATGCAAAACATATCCAATATGTCTATTCAATCTGCATTTCAGAAAAGAAAGAGGGAAAGTACCTCAGCAGAAGATGAAGACGAAGCTTGCTGCAGAGATGGGGCAGCACTATAAAGGAAAGACAATATATGGTTAAACAGAATACCAAAATCTTAGCAATCCCTAGTCAGCATAGGGGTCTCCCAGAATCTTGTAAGAAATAATATGCAGAAGTTGAAGCAAAAAACTCAGATAACATTAAACTCGTATATTGTAAGAAATATATGCTTCTTTCGTGGACTCCTCTTTTTTTTTTTTTTGTGTTGGGGGGGTGTTCGTGTGTGTGTAAAAGAGGGTGAGCTGGACTTAGTAACTGCATTTACCAACCTCTGGGGGCTAGAAACCTTATACTTGTGAACTGGAAGAGCGTTTATCTCTTCCTCAGTCATTGAAGGACCTGTAGGAATGTTATCAGCATCCAGAGCTCTTAGAGTTTCATAATCTACAAGATTAAAAGAAAGGTTCAAGTCAATATGCTAGATAGTAGATGAATTACAGATTCCATTATTTGAGACAAACTAAAGGTACTACAAAATGTTCAAGGCCAAAATAAAGTGCAAGATCTCCTATAAAGAAGGGCTTGATGAAGAGAAAGCGGAAAAGAGGGAAGTTTGTCAACTAACAAAAACAAGAAAGTTCCCTAAGTAACTACACGAAATGAAAGACAGAAAGCTTCACCCAAGTCATCAAATTCTCGGTCAAGAAGAGCAAGCTGGAGTCGAAGGCCTCGCATTTGACCTCGAGTTGCAACTGCAATAGATGGTGGCATATGCAATCGCAGCTCAGTTTGACCAAGAAGACCACTGGCAGCCACTGCCTGAGCTTGTGCATGAGCTTGTAGTTGTTGACAAGTTGCATACATCCTCAGAGTAGTGGCCATCAAAAATACAGCAAGCACCAACCAGAGCTGCATTGATTAAAAAATGGAATTGCTCTTTTAAAAAATTAAGCATTTTCCATAGTTGTCCAACTGAAAATTTATTAGTAACTTCACCGTGGAATCAGACACAAACCAGAAAGTTAGGAGACATTTGGTGTGAGTTTAGGATCATGAACAGCAAGAGAACTGTTAACATCAACACAATAAATAAGCATGAGAATATAATTTATAGAAAAGTGACTCATCAATACAACCTCCCAAACATCTTAAATCCATACCTGTAACAAGAAAAGCCAGGGAGTTGGTATTGACTGGACGCGCTGCATGGACACGCTGGTGATGAGCAATAATATATGTTAAAATTCCTCATAAATACTACACATGCAAAAGATAGAATTCATTTGAGCACACAAAGCTAAAAGTCACCAAGTATGAGAAAATACCATGGTACGCCGCTCAGGAATAAACCCAGAGAACCCAGTTTCTATATCTGATCTACTACCACGAAATACAAAACTCATGGTCCTGCCCTATCAGAAATGAATCTAAAGCAAGGTATTAATATAACCTGCAAATCACAAAAACAAACAGAGAGGAGAAAGGAAGTTAGAAATATGTTTTGAACCAATGACCCTGTCACAAGCATGAGATGTACGATTCATGCAAGGAAAGAAATGAAAATAGGGGGGCACTGGATATTAGCATTACTACGGAATATTAAGGACTCCTTTCTCTTCCACAATGCTCTCACAATCAACACAATGAACAATGAAGACTGTTGTTTCCTTTGTTTCATCCTGTTTCCTTTCTTTTCCTTGTTCTGTTTCGGATGGGTACCAAAGGCTTAGCTCCAATTTAGCATAATAATAATCTTCTAATTAGGATTTCAATAAATCTTAAGATTAACATATTTTTATGTTCTTCAAAGCTCACATAACAATAACTTAAACCAGCAACACAGTCTAGATATGTGAGAGCTTTGAACTTAAAATAGTTGGTACTCTTTTTCCATTTGAATTCAGTTGGATCTTGAACACGCTGTGAAATAGCAAAAAACCTTTACCTTTCTGGTTAAAGTAAAGAACTTCTCCAAATTCCACACATATTTTCAAAATCCTTGTCCTAAATATCAATAAACGACAGAACTCACTTCCAACATTGCTAATTAAGAGAAAATGTTAATAACATGGTAAGAGTATCATACTTCTATTCTAATTACATTACCAGTTAATACAAAAAGGGAATCAACCAAACACTAGGGATCATTGACAGAATTTCGTACAAATAGACAGTTTTTGCATAACATAGAGCAATGGATAACCAACTTATTGAAAACAATATTTAATGGATAACATGCTCTGTAATAAGGAAGAAAAAAAAAAAGTCCTGTACATTGATTGATTTCAGGCATTTAACCTCCAAGAGATCGCTTATTTTCTATAGCCAACAAAAGGAATAATAAATAATAATAAAATTATTAGAATATAAAGTTTCAAAGTTTTTCATAAATTCGCAATGTAGTGGATACCAAATACCCTTTCATATTAGGGCATCGGCTCTCCCTAATTAATAACACAAAATTTCCATCATTAATTGGATTTAGCAAAATTAATGAAGCGTGAATACTGATATCACCGCCTCCATCATCTAATCCTTCGAGAAATTTTTGAAAAATCTTCGTATTAATGTTTTTCCTTTAAACTAAGTTGAAGCAAAATTTGCGCAGATTTCAAGCAAATGATGACGAAATGGCCGCTAGAGAAAATCAGCATGGATATAAACATATAGACATAATTACCGAAGCACATTGTAAACCTATTGTATGTATACATACGAAAAACTACAAATATCCGCGAACAAATTGTACAATTGAGCAATTGAATTGACGACTCGCAGGAAATGATTGAAATGAATTGGATCGAGGTAAAATCAGAGGAATAAAATGCACAGAAAGAAAAAAAAAAAAAAGAGAAGGAAAACCTTGTTGATCTTCTTCTCGTTCTAGGTTAGATTCCTCCTGAGTCAGACGAGAGCGAACGAGTTCAGTAGAGAGAGAGAGAGAGTTGACTCGGCGCGTTAAGCGTTTATTTATTTATTTTCTTTCTTTGCAGTTTTTCTCTCTCTCAGTCAAACAGAATTAAACTTGGTGGTGAAAAGTCGACGTTTTCTCAATTTGTACGTTCGGTCCTCTGATGGTAACTCTGGTTTTTTTTTCCCATTCTCAGATTTATTAATGGCGGTCATGCCCAAGTTATGACGCCATTATAAGATATTACTCCCTCAAATTTTTATTTTTTTATTTTTTATTAATTTTGTACAATAGAATACTTTTAAAAAACAAAAATATATTTAAAATTTCAATTGGTTTACGTTTTCGTGTGTGATAAATTACAATGTTTTTCTAATTTTGCTAATTTCTTTATCGTTTTAAAAAAAAAGAAAAAAAAGAAAAAAGAAAATGTAACTGTGCAGGTTGTATTATCGTTGCTTGGGCAGGCTGCTTTGTTGCCTCAAACCCCTTTGCTACTGAAGCTATGGCAGCACTCCAAGCTCTGAAGCTAGCTGAGAATCAATCCCTAACCACTGTCATTTTTGAAGGAGATGCGGGAAATGTTGTTAGTGCTCTAAATGGCTAAAATCAATCATTGGAATGGCAAGGCAAAAGGTATATTCTGGAAGTAAGAAAATTACTTCTGAGGCATATGTTTTTGTCTGTTTATTTTTCAAATCGCTTTTGTAATAGAACAGTCCACAATTTAGCTAAGTGGGCTGCAAATTTTAGCATCTTTGGTCTTGTAAATCTGAAACAATTGCTTCCTTCTGTCTTTCTGTGATATAGATGGCACCCCTGATGATTGTTTTGCTTTTGCTAGTTTGAATGAAGACGGTTAATCTTTACCTATACAAAACAAAAAAAAAAAAAAGACGAGGGATTTTGGGAGGGAGAATAGTACACACCACACCATAAAACTTAAGGGAATAGTTGTTTTGTACTGTGTGCCTCCATTTATGACTATTTTGTTTGACTACAATTACTACAACAGTTGTCTCATTTTTTTTTTTTTTTTTGATACCCAGGTATCCCAGCTTCGCCGGACTACATCCTGGACCCCTAGCCACCCTGCCCCTGAACAACTA
>JAXGGT010000001.1:366395-383343 GCA_035583425.1 Marsdenia floribunda
TTGTATCCATCTAGAGCCTTATGATAAAACAAAGGTTAAGATCAAATCAATACAGGTTTGAAGAACTTCAGCAGCTTTTCTGCATTTCTTCTCCCACGCATACATTGCCGAAATTTTTCATCAAGACGACAATTGACAAAGGGTATTTGGGAGTGATACAGCCACAGAAGTCACCTTGAAAGAACCAAGAAGCCAAGGGGAAGGCTAAATGTGGTAGAGCAATACATAATCTAAACTAAAATATTCCATTTGTCTCCAAGTTAATATGGAGTAAAAGACACTTCCTAAACATAAACATACTAAGAACCAGTCTCAAGGCAGTTTAATACCTCGGACAGCTCAATCATCGTCATCATACATCAACCTTAATGGGATTAACCTCGTATTCTAGACACACATGCTTGCTCCATAGCATCTGCATTTATCTTGGACACAAAAGAATGATTACCATGCATATATATAAACTTGCAGAGTACAATCTACTATATATACACATACACATGGCTTCACATCTGCTAATACTAATAGAAACTGCTAACCTACCAAAATTTTAGCACCAGAGTTGCAGGCACTCAAGTAGGTGGTTCTGTTTCAGTCAATAGAAGGGTGTGCCACCAGCCACATGCCACGTTCTTAGCAACACAACCATCAATAGCAACTTGAGAGGGAATATTGCGGTCAATCACATCCCCTAAGCCAAGCTACATGGAGTGATGGAGACAGACAGAGGAGTATGTCATCACTAATAACAGAAAAGTGACGGATGCTAAACTAGAGAAATACAAAGTGCCGTTAAGTATATTTGCATACAAGACAATGTGATAGACTAAAGCTACTGCACAGTTTGACCGAGTTTAAATCAGGCAGAAAACAAAGTTAAACCATAGTACCTGACCATATTTGTTCCAACCCCAACAGAACACTTTACCTTCATCTGTACAAAGCAAAATACAGTAAGTTATTTGTGTGAGAATTTTCATGCTGACAAGGATATTCTATGAGCACATAGTGGAGGCACAACAATGACTCATCTTTGTTTGTTTTACATCAGTCATTTTTCGAATCCAATAGGAAATAAGCAGATAAGTTTGCCTCCTTTCCAGGGAATCACTTGTACAATCAGATATTTTGTGCATCAGATAAGCAATAGGTGACCCCACAGAGCAATTTCATATTTTCAGTCATCTCTCAGCAATACTATCCCCCACCCCACAACACTTTTTCATACATCAGTTACCTACTTGACTCCGCATTTAGGCTTTGTTTGGTTCACAAAGAAGAGGAGAAGAGGAATCCCACATTTTACTTCCAGCCCTCCTAATCCCTTCAACCCCAAATAAGGCAAATCATCATCTAGTTACTTCCCTCCCTCTTATGTTGATCACATACAAAACTTGTTTACTGTTTCAATTCATCTAGGACAAACAAAATATGGTCCATATGTCTGTGAAATCATGTCCAACAGAAAAAAGAGAGGAAAAATGAAAAAGAAAAGAGAAGCCAATTGCAGAATGCTTAGACAAAGCTGGAAAGGAGCACACCAGTAATTATTGCACTGTGACGGGCACCACAAGATACAACTTTAGCATGTACATTCTCCAGACTTGGAGCCTCTAGCAGCCTTGGAATAGTCTGGAGCACAGAAACAGGAAACACCGCACACTATTCATCAGATCCTCTAAAATATGGAAGAACTTTTGCCATAATCATTAGAACTGAAAAAAAGATCGATATCTGGACTGTTTCAAACATTGCTATTTAAACAGAAAGAAATTCTTTATATTTATATATATGTTGTCATTGCAATGAATTGGTCCATCTCAATACAGAAGAGGGTGCAAAAGTCCAAAATAGAAGAAGAAGAAAAGGAGAAGGAGAAGAAGCAGAAGACTAGTGTCAAAGGTACCTCAGCTTGATCGGAACCTGTTCCCAACTGCCCAAATTGATTCCCACCAAAAGCATAAACATCTCCGTCAGCAGAAATGCAGACAGTGTGCCAAAGTCCCGCAGCTACTCCCTCTATTCTGATTCCAAGTAGTGCAGATACACAAGTTGGACTTAGCTCATCATCTGTGCTGCCTCGGCCACACTATATGGTAAAGAAAATAAATAAATATATATATATAAGTTTCATACTTCATATACTATACTAACATTCAATGAACAACTGTAGTATTGTTCTATCAGATTAAAAAAAATTCAAGATAGTAAATATCAACTGGGATGTCATGAATCTTGTAAACAACTAAAAGATAATCTATTAAGTTTCTGACAGAAAAATACAACTTGACACAAATGATTTAACTCCTACAAACATTAACCTGAAATAAAAAAACATCAGATTATAGATATGGTTAGACAGCCTTAAAATCCAACCTCTGCTTGAATAGCCGTATTTTTTAACTAATGGAGCCTTACATATGTGGAGAAACTATCATTTCCATGTTTTCACTTCAGTACAAAACTCAGACACTTTAAGGTCTAGTTTAGTAGACAGATAAACTAGAAAAGATACAAAATTGAACTACAGCATTCATTATAGTTAACTTCAATAGGAGAAGGAAGCCTTGTCTAAGTAAGTGGAAGTCTAAATTAGTAAAATAATTCACCTGTCCATACAATCCCCAACCAAATGTCAGCAATGCTCCTGTGTCTGGGTTAAAGTCCATGAGAAAAAGAAAAATTATGTCACAATTTATTGTGTGGTAGAATAAACCATTGACAAACAGAATTAGTTGCATCTGATGTGAAAGGGCAGAAAACACACTCAGGAAAAATGTGAGTGATGTGAAATAGCTAGAGTTACTAAAAGAATCATGGCAGTAAAAGTTCAATGATAAGCATATCATGGAGTCAAGATTTTACACCTCAAGATGCTTGTTACCTGTAATTACCGTACTGTGCCGGCCTCCACAGGCAATTGCCTTCACATAAGTTCCAGGAACTCTGAAACTATATCCTTCTGAAACCATGCTTCCTCGAGAGAGTGCCATCGTTCTATCCTTTGCTAGAGAAGATGAATCAATGCAAGGCACTGGATGTGGAGAAGACACCATGCGTATTCGGGAACCCAAACCCAGCTGTCCCTCACCTCCATAGCCCCAACCCCACACCTGTCCAATATCTAAATTCTCGGAAAATCAAGTCTCTCATTTTAGAATACCCAGAAAAGAAAACTTCTACAGACCTTGTAACTTTCTCCAATAATACAAGCAGGGTGGAGTGCAAGTAAGGCAAGGTTGATTCACCTGACAATGCTAACGTATGGCGGCCACCTGCAGCAACAGCAATGATCCTTACTCCTGGATTTAGCGTAACCAGGCACGGCAGCGCAGAATGGTTTTCCTCACCAGGAGATGAGCTCTCAGCAGCCTGTTTAGCTGATGAGATCCGTCTTCTCTTTGCAGTCTCCTCCCCACCTTTACCCTCTGTATTAGAAGAAGCTCCTGCACTGGATCTTGGTCCCTGGGAGCGAGGACTCACTGTAATATAGTTCCTCTTCAACAAATCAGTCTACAGAATAAACAATTAAAAAAATAAAATAAAATACTAATTTCACACCATTGGAAGTCTTTTCCATCAGACAGGTACCTTGATCAACTGAAAATGAACTTTGTCTCTCAACAACATCCTTCTCCAAGCTCAATCCTAACGATGGATCTCCAAACACCTTCCCAGAAGGAACACACTCTTTCCATCCCCATGTGAAAACTTCCCCATTTTCTGCATTTAAGATTGAAAGTAATTGGAAAAAAGGAAATGAAGAGGAGCATAAGCTATGAAAGAGGACATATCTTCGATGTGAAGGAGGCTATTTGGAAAGCAATGACATAGTTTCAGTCAAATGAAAAGCAAAGAAATGTATTGAGTAATCAATATATGGGATCTTTTTCTAGTTGATTTGTTTGAGTTTTGCTTTAATCAATTTCTGATTATTGTGCCAAAGAGGAAAAACTCAAAGAACATTCACCAATATTAAGTCTTATCTCCTGGCGATAGATTTCTTGTTTATATCTCAATTGCAGTTCACCAATTGACTGAAAGAAACCCATGGGAATACCTGTAACTGCAACACAATGTGCCCATCCTGCAGCAGCTCTAACAATTGAAGCTTCAGTAGGAAGAGGAAAAGGTTCTGGGATTTCCTTACAAAAACAAATGCACGAAAATGCAGGTTAATAAAAATGAAATTTTGACAAAAGAAAACCATAGAACTAAACAATTATGTCTTTTCAGTGCTGCTGCCCCTACCCCATGCTTCCCTGCTGTCACGTAGCTCTGACCTAAATCATCTGTTGAACCCCATGTAATGAGCTTCCCAGAGTCTGATAAAAGCACATATAAGTTCATATGATAGACAAAAATATTGCACGTAGATATGCACCCATTGCCAAGAGTGTCGATTAAATTAGACAACAGAAGGAGGATACAGCTCAACAAAAACCATAAAAATGATTGTAATGGAAAAATGTCTTGGAAAGAAACAAGCAAATGCAATTGGGGCAGATAAAAATGCATCAAAGGGTTTGTTAATCGGACAAAAGAACAGGAAAGCTAAGATTACCATCCATGCCCAGACTAAGTGTCCTAATTAAGTTGACGGAAATTGGGAAAAGAAGAAAACAATATTGACCAGGCAATGAATTTTCGAAAGATTTGGACTTTAACCAGCTGCAAAAAGTGCATACTAGCAAATTTAAACATAATTAAACAGAAAATGCGAACAATTAACCACAATGCCATAGTCATGAGTCACTTGACTCCACATTCCGAGAAAAGAGAAAAAGAAAGGAACAAAGAGAGAACCGATTCACTGAGGAAGGCACAGGAAATGGAAACCAAAAACCCAAACAGTAAAGGAAAAAAGGTCAAAATTACCTGAAATAGCCAGAGCAAATCCACAGCCACCACCAAAAACATCCTGCCAAGAACTCCCCGCACTAATTGACGGGGGAAGCCTCACAACCACCGGCGACAAAAGAGGCGACCTCTGCGGCAACGCTCCAGGTAAATACCCCCACATATACACCAGCCTCTCTGTCCCAGTTCCCTCCATTCTCAACATCACACTTTCTTCAACTCCTTCTCCACCTCCATTCATTTCCAAACGAGAAAAGGAAAAAAGAAAAGGTAAGGAAAACCACAACCACCTTTTAAAACCAGTAGAAAAGAAAAATGAAACAAAATTGTTTTAAAAATAAATAAATAAATAAAAGGAAAATAGCTGTATAAAGATTTTAATTTTGCTGCTTTCTCTCCTTTGGTTGTTTGTTTCTGATTTTCCTATATTCCAAGTAGAATTTGTTTTTCTTCCGAGACTCAAGAGAACGGGAGGCGTTTTGTTTCCATTTTCGTTCTGGGGTGGTAAAAATGGAAAGTGCCTTCGAAGCATTCATAAAAAGGATGCGTATCATTTTCCCTCAAACTGGAGTGCCAGCTAGGATGCTTACGTGGGTGTAATTACACGTGGCTACATATTAGCCGGTAGATGCTTCAGTGATTTGTAGCCAGTAGTTGAGGGGAAGTTTCTGGAAGGTCGGTCTTTTTTCTTCTCTATATCCTCCTGGTAGATCAGGACGTGCTGGCTGGCGTGTTCTCTTTATATGATTTCCACGTGTCCTCCCGTAACTCAGAAGCCAATCATTACGTGTCCCTAAGTGTTTTAGAATCCAGTGCTCTCGTCTCGCTTTCTTTTTTTTAATCACTCCAGTAGTAAATTTTAAACTTTCCTCTTCCTCAAATATGGTGTCTTTCCGGTTTACTGGGGGGACCACTACTGAATACCCGCAGGTGCAACACGTGTGGTTTAAGGTACTTTGATAAGTCTAATCGAATTTAAAATTACTCAAATTTGAAAAATATTTTTGGATTTTTATTTTATCTAATATTTAAAGGGTTCAAAAATTTTGTAATCATATCAATTCTATAGGATTTTGGGTATGAATCAAAGTATACCTTACTCAAAACTTTAATTTTTTTAAAAAATAATTTAATATTTATATTTAAATCACTCATTATGTAATTTATTAGTATATTAAAATATAATTTAATTATATTTACAATTAATAATTCATACAATCAAAGTATAAATTAAATATATATATATATATATATTAAAATTTATCAAAGTTTTAAAAAAAATACAAAATTAAAATTGAAAATAAAATAGATATTCTTTTTCAAAAAAAAAAATATAAAATAAATCATAAAAAAATATATATCAAAAATTAATATCTTCTTATTAATTTAAAAAAAAAAAAAAAATTTAAGTACTTCAACATTATAATTAATTTATTATATTAAATTTTATATATTTAATTTTAAAATTATTAGATATGTATATATTTATAATTTTATATTTAATTTTAAGAACATATAAAATTTGAATTTAAATATATAAAAATAATAATAAAAAAAAAAAGATTCAAATCCAATAATTTTATGGTCGAATCCAAATACAGGTCAATGCAAACTTTTTTCGTTTAGGCACTGGTGGGCTTGGACATGTGGCACGTAAACATTGGAAGTTTGGAAATTGCTGCTGGTTGGTTCCCTAGCAGAACTTTGCTGAAAATTCCTTCGTATAAATAACTTTAGATAGATAACACTTTCTTCTATATCGTAATACTACAACTAGACTTGAAACGGTATAGTGATAGAGTGATGATAATTGAGGCTCGGGCCGATGTTACTCAAATGAGTGGACTACACAGTTGGTCCAATAGATGTAGATGACCCATTGGCCCATTTCATCAAACACGTGGTCTGCTTCTAATGAATTAAAGGCTGTAATTGAATTGCAAAAACAACTTAGTACTAGTCCTTGACAATTCCCAACTCACACAAAAGCAGCAGAGCTCCAAGACCACTTGTTCTTCAAGTGGTCTTCTGGGTACGGATCCGTAAAACCACTCGTTCCCAACAATGATTGATCCCATCCAAAGAACTTAGAGCCTCACACTAGTCTTTCTCCTTAATCATTAATGGTAAATCTAAGCTTTCTGATGAGGGACTCTGAATCAACAAGCTCCGAATGACTAATCTATTGATTGCCGGATAATCCATGGCCGCTCGTGATCGAGAGGCGGACCTCGTTCATCAAGGAGAGGAGCAGTGAAAAGATGGACCCTAGCTAGTACGGAATATATATATATATATGCATGCATGACCTTGTGAACCATTTGTTTACACATTTTCACTTGTTGCCTTCACTAGGACTACAATCATTTGGTAGGTCGAAATAGCTTGTATATGTTGTCCTCTTTTGCTAACAAATTTATTGTTTGATATGGACGTCTCCACCGATAGTTAAGGTTTCGCAATCCCTGTTTGAGTGGCCGATCTTGTTGCTCAAGGAAAAAGAACACACGAGTCGGTTGGACCCTCTAGTTGTATATTGTGATAACTATCTTGTAACCCATTTTTCTCTTGTATATTTTTATTTATGAAAGTTTCAATTTTTTAGAGCATATTGTAATTTTAAATATGTTATGGAAATACCTCCAAGGTGGTTGCCCAAGTGGAACTAGCTCTACATTTTCATACGGGAGATCTAGGGATCGAATCCGATTAAACGAAAGCGCTTGCGTTAGTAGACCCTGTTTCTCTGCATGTGGGAGGATCAGTGGTCCCCTTGTCACCTTGGTGGGGCTATGGTGACCTAGTTGGGTTTGTTCCCGGCGAGCCTAACCCCTATGGCGAATGGAACATTCCATAACGGCGAGGTGGTAAAAGTTCAATAAAAGTCCAATTATTTTTCTTATTTGTTAATTATAGGAAAAATGAGTATTGAGGGAATTTATTCATGAAATATGTATGATCTAATTTGCCCAACTCCATTTTTTGTCCCGTCTAAAAGGGAATATCAATTGCATGATTTGTCCATCTTAGCAAACTAAGAAGGCATTGGACACGAAATTAAATTGGAAATGTTGTACCCATGTTCATGGGAAGGTTGATCATCCCCTTTTCGTGACAGCAAAACACCAAGTAAATTACCAAAATTATAAAAAGCTTAAGTTCTGGGAGTCTCTCTTGATACGTTTTAAAAATAAAAAAAAAAATAAAAAAATAAAAAATTTTTTTGGAGTAACCAATATATATACATATATATAACCATAGAGCCATGGATGGAAAGAAGAAGACTGATGGTACCACCGTTAGCTGCTTCCAGATGCCATTGCACTATCCGAGGTACACTGAGAAGGACTATCAACGAATGTCCGAACTGGTGGTAGATAAGCTTCTTGCTCAGTATGGGCTCCCTACAAATGGTGATTTGGCTTTCAAGAGGAAATTCGCCATAGGTGCTTTCATTTGGCCCAAGGTTGCTGAATCTTCCAGCCATTCTCATGCCAAAACTTCCAGTTGTTGATGATTTTTCCGGTCTGTTCTTCTTAATAATCCATCCCCTTTGTAGTGAATAACTAATAGCGTAACCTTTAATGGTTTCATTCAGAATCGCATGCCTGTAATATTGCGATTTGAGAAAATTTCTAAACCTAAAATTTGGCTAATGGCTAGTTTATATTTAGAAGAAGGGAAATTGGAGGTTTTAGTCTCCATACTATTATTGTTTGAATAAACGGGCTTTTAATTTCTTTAGGCACTTGAATTCCTTTTTTTTTATTAGATAAATGGGTCATTCTAACTAATTTTTTATAATTTTCAGTATTTAAGTTTACGTTATTTATAAGTCTTAAGTTTACATTATTTATAAGTCTTGTGCAAGGTATTTATGTCATTTACAATCCTATAAACTAAAACAAATTTTAATAATTTCTCATTTCTTATGATCGAATTATTTTACAATAGAAGGTCAAAATTTAAAAAAAAAATTAAAAAAATTGAATGAAAATATAATAAACAATGATTTTATATGATACAGATTGGTTAATGAGATTGTAAATAATGATGACAATTAAAATCATACCCAATGAAAAATTCATATACCGAACTTGTTTTAACTGAGAATCTCCGCTTTGACTGGAATGGTGATTCCCCGAAAGAAAAAAAGAGATAGGATGGTATTTATCTTTGATCCCTACCCCAATCTAGTCCGTATCCCCGAATATATATATATAAATAATATTTTTAATTATATATTTATATAAAAATAAAATTATAGTAATAATTATTAAAAAAAATTTTAAAATAAATCATAATAATTATTTACAAATTAATAAAATAGTGACTATAATAAATACTTTCTTAATTATATACATAATGTATACATATAAATAAAATCATAATTAGCATAATAATAATAATAATAATAATAATTTTTCTAATAAAACTAGTTATTTGGTAAATACTAAATTGGCTACAAACAAATTAAACAATAACCATAATATTCACCTTCCTAGTTGTATGTTTTCATAAAACTAAAATTATATTAATATAGTAATTATAATTGAAAATAAAAAATGAAAAATAGGTGGTGAAAAATTCTTGTGGGACGATATAAAAAAAAATCGCCACAGAGGATGGAGACGAGGATGGAGAATATATATGGAAATTGGGGATGAGAATGGGGAAGAAATCCCTACAAACCGTCCCGTTGCCATCCCTAATTGTAAATGACAAAAATAATTTTAATGGGACATACACGTGACAAGTATATAAACTTCTGTAGTTAAAATTTGTCAAAATTTGATTAAAAAAAGACCTTTTTATCTAATAAAAAACAAAATAGAATTAAATTATTAAAAAAAAAAGAAAAAGAAAAAATTATTTGTCCAAACTATAAAAATATAGCAACTAAAACATACAAATTTCTATATGAAGAAAAATAAATTTGTTAGTAAGTTTTTAATGGATGGGAGAAATTGGGAACTTTCTAGATTCCGTACCTTAACTTCATGTATCAAATAATTAACAAACCAATTTTCAATTTCAAATTATACAATACCTTCTGTAATAAGTTTTTGGATAGTGAAAACAATGTAAATAAATTTAATTAAACATTCATTTAATGAACATGAAATATTTTAACAATAGAAAAGTAAGTTTAGTATGAAACATTTCAATTTATTTGTTAATCTTAAACACTATTTTATAAAATATAGTTATTTTATAATATGTCTATACAAATTCGAATATTTTAGATTTATTAATAACCTAATATTATTATTACTATTATTTTTTATGAATAAATATTTATCGTTTAATGTAAATTATTTTCCAACAAATATTAAATTATTAATCAACTGAAAAGTCTAATTACTTATGTTTTGAACCCAAATGAGATTTATAATTAAATTAACTTTTCTTATTATATATAGTCCTGATTATATTAAATTTGTCTAATTACACTTATCAATTATCTTTAAATACTTTCTGTATACTTATTTACATAAAAAGATTAAGAGAAATTTATTTTTTTTATTTTAAAAACAAAATTAATATTTATTATTGTAGTTTTTGATACTAAATAGTAATTTTTTCTCTAATAATACTAACTAATAATTTATAATTAATATTAAATTATTTATTTAAACTTGAATTCTTCTTTTTGTCCCAATTATTTGCATTTCCACGGTACACTACCTTTTTGCCAACTTGGACAGATTCCTAATTTGGTAACCGGAACCAGGTGGCGGGCGAGACTGCCCGAATACATACTACTGGCGCGGAACGGATCTCTCAAACACTTTACTAGTTAAATTAAAACGCATATTAATTAAATAATATTTATAATTTTTAAATATAATTTATTTTTTTAGGTGGTATCTCATGTTTTTTTGATTCAGACTAATCCACTCATCTGGAACTATAAAATACTCAAATGAGGTTCGAACCTTTAAACAGGAGGTAAAGGAGAGACTCTTAATCAGCAGATCAGATCAGGAGAGGAACTTCAAATATAAATTATAATTATATTATAAAATTTATAAAAGTATAAAAAATATTTTTTTCAATAAATTTTAAAATATTATAATGGAATTTTAAGTGCATCTCACTGTTTAAAACACATTATATGAATAAAGAGAACTCAATTAAAAAAAAAAAAAAAATTGAATAATTTGTATTTTTTTAAAAAAATTAATTAATTTAATATATATTTTAATTTAATTTTTTTTTTTGGGAAAATATATATTTTAATTTTATTGATAGTTAATGAATTATTATATCCGCCCCCTGTTGCCCATAGTTTCCCGACTTTTTCATCCCGCTCGTGCTCCACCTCCTCCTCCTCCTCCTCTTCCTCCTCCTCCGTCTATCGGCGCTGCTTTGCTCGTCTTAATTCATACCCTCTGGCCGCCAAATTGCCCACCCCATAATTGAACGGTTTTATATAAAGATAGTATCCCTCACATTTCGGATAACGTAAAATCGTACTCTTGTCTCCATTTCTAGTCCATTAGGGTTTCCGCTTCCCCCAATTCATTTCTTTTAATTATTGAACAATTCCGATGAGATGATTGTGAATTCCAGTCGTAGCAGCGTTAACATCAACGATTCGTGTTCGAAATCGGTAAACGAGACGGTGAATGGCTCCCACCACTTCACCATTAGAGGTTACTCACTGGCCAAGGGTATGGGCCCTGGTAAATACATCTCCAGTGATACCTTTAGCGTTGGCGGTTATGATTGGGCAATTTACTTCTACCCCGACGGTAAGAATCTAGAGGACTCCTCGACATATGTCTCCGTCTTCATCGCTCTAGCGAGCGAGGGTACTGATGTCAGAGCTTTGTTTGAGCTTACCCTTCTTGATCAAAGTGGCAAAGGTAAACACAAAGTACATAGCCATTTTGATCGCGCCTTGGAGAGTGGGCCTTACACCCTGAAGTACAGAGGGAGCATGTGGTATGTTATTTCACAATACTACTCACTAATTAAATTTTCAGTCTTCTTACAGTTATGGTGTTAAAGTCTTAATATATATGTATATTTTAACCATGAATTTTGCTATCGGGGTGGGTATAACATTCCCAGTGGTGGCGAAATTTGGGTTCTATCAGTATTGGTTTATGAGGGTTCCCTTCTGTTGCGTGCCTAGTCGATCAATAGTAAATGAGACTGGCTGGATTGTAATTATTACGAGTGTATAATTGAGCATTTGAGCTTGTCTAAATAAAGTTCTGTTGTAATTATTTGATAAATATCTCTTTATTCGTGACTTTCTTTATTTGAAATTCCTGAGTAGAAGACGAATGTGGAAGTAAGCTAGGCTTACACGCATAATCTTAAAAATATTGCAATGAAAATGCTTATACCCCTTTAGTCAACATACGCTTCATAACATGAGCATACATAAATGGACTCATTCCTCTACATGGGCCTTAGATATTCTTATTTAATTATCTGGCATTTGTTTATTGAAGGAGTTGCAAGCTTCTTTTTTTGTGGTGTAGAAGTAGATTAATTGATGTGCAGATTGGACTGTTTCAGGGTTTGAGTTCATTAAATTCTTGAGTATTTTTGTTCCTTTTCCCCTTTCTGCAATTTGGTTGCTGGCCATCTTGTGAAGAGTTATCAGTGGGATACTGACATGTGGAAGTAATGTGATTGGTTGGTTGCCTGTACCTTTGCTGAAGCTTTTCTCTCTTATATTTAATTGAAAATCTGTTCAAATGACTCATTATTTCTTTTGATGTTGGAGCTGTGTAACTGAGTTAAAGTTTAGGGCTAAGAATATGATTCTTGGACAAGACTCTTGATAAAACAGTATACTGCCTTCTGATTTTGTGCCTTATGCACACTGTTCTAATCTCAACTTACTGCTTGCTTTCTAGGGGCTACAAACGCTTCTTCAGGAGAGCAAGTTTGGAAACTTCTGATTATCTCAAAGATGATTGCCTATCAATGCATTGCACCGTGGGAGTGGTTAGAACTCGTGTTGAAGGGCCTAAACAGTATAGTATTCCCGTACCACCATCAGATATGGGGCAGAATCTCAAATGCTTGTTGGACTCTGAAGTTGGTTGCGATATAACTTTCCATGTTGGTGAGGAGACATTCAAGGCTCACAAACTGATACTGGCTGCTCGCTCTCCTGTGTTTAGGGCTCAATTTTTTGGGCTTATTGGAGATCCTAATACTGACAGAGTGGAACTTGCAGATATTGAACCTTCTATCTTCAAGGTAAATGTCACTTTTATATTGAGATTGCTTCTTGAGATATAAATCTCACTAGAGTAAAGAGGATGTTAAAAAGGCATCTCATTTCATATATGTGAGAAAAATTATTTCCTGTATTTAGCTGTCTGTGCTTGAGTATGACATTCTGGGCGATTTCTCTTTGATATCCTTCATATGATGTGCACAGCATGACATGGAACATTTGGGGTCTTGGTACATTTTTTTTTTCTACATTCCAAGTCCATTTGAAATGAGATACTGGTAATTTTCTGCTTTTCAGAAGTTGTATTGATATTGCATGAACGGTTCTGATTGTTAAAGGAACATGGTAACTCAATCCCATTTTGATTTCTTTATTATAACACTTCTATATAACTTTGGTCTTCACTACTCTTATCAAATATCAAATTTGATGATTGTCATGAAGTCATGTAATGATGAATGAACTACTGCAGTGTATTGAAGAGTCAATTTGTAGAGTAAATGGTGCATCACTGCATTTTATATATCTTTTGGGTGGGGATTGGGCTTTGGGGATGGAATGTTAAATTGTTGGTGAGTGAGTTAACTTCTTATACATGGGAGCTTCCTTAAATATGATGGATTGCATTCAATCCATTATGGTCTTGTTAATACAATGATAGGCTAGAGGTCATATATAGCTAGTCTATACTTGATACTTGATTTATCATTTTAGCATCTTGCTATCTTATATTGGCATACATCATCTATAGTTTGTTTGTCTCTCTTTACAATGGGTAGAAACTAGTCAATTACCTGGTTAAAGTCATGTCCTTCTCATACATTTTGTCTCATTTATTTTCATCTATAGCAACAACTATTTACATAAATTATTAATGTTTTTTTGTAGGTTATGCTCCAATTTATTTACTCTGATAGTGTTCCTGATCTACATGAGGTCACTGGCTCTATGTCAATGTGCACATCCACAATCATGCTGCAGCATCTGCTTGCAGCTGCTGATCGCTATGGTTTAGATAGGCTGAAACAGTTATGTGAAGCAAGATTATGTGAAGAAGTCAGTGTAGACACAGTCGCAACAACTCTTTCCCTAGCAGAACAGCATCACTGTTCACAGCTTAAAGCCATCTGTTTGAAATTTGCAGCTACGAATTTGGGAGGTGCGTGTAGTCCGTAGACCTGATGGTGCAGTGTTTCAGGTTAATTTAGTTTTAGTGTTTTGTCTTGTTTACATGCTTGTCCAGAGTATCATGGACATTCAACAATTTCCTACTGTAAAGTAGATCGTGAGTTTAGATCCTATTGTTTGGGCACTTCACATGCTTGATGAATGGAAGCATGGAAACTATGCAAAGTCTACTCTCTTGTTTTGGAGATATTTTCTCGTTGATGTTAGACAAACATGCAAGGCATTGGTAGATTCCCTTGACTAGGAATATGGATCTTAACTTTCAGTTGAAACTAGAGTAACTGATCAATCTGGATCCTTGAACAACAGTAGAGAAGAAGTTGGCTTTGTGTAATTTGATTGATCAGTTTTGGTGCGATACTAATTCAACCTATAGCTGGTTCTGATGTTGCTTAATATGTGTTTAGGGGGTTTTAGATTCCTGCTTTAACCCAATTAAGTAGTGTCCTTGGGCTTGAATATTTGCTATCAGAGAGTAGATTGGAAAGAGAATGTGTTTGGTTGGGTTGGTATCTGAATGCTTTTTTCCAAATGCCAAATCATTTTCAGATCAAGGGTTTCCAAGTTTTATCCTATCTTATTGGGTGCTGAGTGGCCTGGGACAATTCTTGGTACAAGAAGGCTTCTTTGACTTTATTAAAGATGCAGTACGTTGGTTAGACCGGGAGTATCATGCACAATAAGACACACTTGTCTTGAACTTTCTTTTGGTGGATTCTTGATCTCCTACTAGAAAATTTCAAGGTCTTCTTGAGTGAAAGCTGTGTCATCTCAAGCTTGACTGTCAGAGCTTGAGGTTGCCATCAAATTTAGATGCTTTATGTTAATCTCATTTCTCCAGCCCTTCCAGTTACCTTCGAAGGATTACTGTCTGATATTTCCTGTTTCTGCTTGATAAGACATATAACAAGGCAGCACATGTCAGGGGTTCAAGGATCAAATTTCTGGAATTTTCTTTCTGAAGTTTTGTAAAAATTAAATGTGGATTATATTGCTGTATCAACGTATTTATGTTTTTCAAGTGTCAATTTACTGCAATGTAGGTTATATAAAAAAAAAAAAAAAAAAAAGAAGAAGAAGAAGAAAAAAATGGAAAAGGAAAAGGAAATTTACTGCAGTGTTGCACTTATTTTTTATTTTTGGTCAAAGTTATCCTTATTTGTTTCACCTTACAAGTACCCCCTTGTTGCAGATATAAGTGGTGAAGCCTTTCGTATCTTGTGTTCATATGTTATAGTTTATGAATGCTTGTTTCTTCTATTTCTGTTTTTGAGTTTGTGATTTTTATCTCAGGTTTGCTATGTTAGAACTTCTTTGTATATTAATGTTTGCTAAAATCTTGAATTCTTCTTTCACAGTGGTTATGCAGTCAGATGGGTTCAGACATCTGGAAGAGAGTTGCCCATCTCTTTTGTCTGAGTTGCTGGAAACTGTTGCATCAGGAGATGATAAACCAAGTTTAATATCTAGTAAGAAAAGAAGTGGAAGCAGCATCTTTGGGCTAGACCTAGCAACTGATGGTGCTGCAGCAGAGTCAGTGAATCCCAATGTCAGGCGCATCAGGAGACGGGTGTAATCATGTAATTAACTTTAGGCAGGCGCAAAGAAACATATGTGGAAGATGCTTGACAGATAACATGTCCATATATTAATTAATATGTTTCTTCGTTAAAAAAAGATGTTTTGATTTTTGCTGGGCAAAAATGTGTCTCTATCAGTTACATTTGTTCTCAATCGGAGTTCTTCTTTCTGGTATGGAAGGGCCCAGGTAGATGGTTTCTAATCAATGGGAGTTATGGGAATGTCTGAAATAACTAATTTTGGCAGTAATATTTATATGGTTTCTCTCTTAGCTTTAGTTACTGGTGGTGATGTGGATGAGAGATCACAAAGTTGAGTTTCGTATGGTATAGTTATGCGGATGTATTTTATTTTTGACTTGGAGGTTCGTGCACATTATCTTGGCTATTGGTCAGTAAACTTACCATGAAGGTGGAAGTACGAAACATATCTTGCAGCAACGCTAACTTAGATGACATATGGGGAAAATCATTTCTTTTAATCGCCTGCTCCCTGATAAAATTGCTCTGGAAGTAAGAAGTACGGAGTTCGTTGTAAATAATAAATATACTTCCCTTTTTTTTTTTTCTTTTTTTTTTTTGACTCTAGAATATCTAATTACTCTCCTAGTCGTTTATTTCATATTTCTATTTGTGCAATTTTTATAATAATGATTCTTTTCTTTTTTTTTTCTTCAATTCTACACAGAAGTAAGGCAGGCAAGTGTTTTCGTTTCGAAACCCAAACTAAAGGAGGAAAAAAAAAAATATATATATATATATATATATATGTATTCAGTAATTGTGTGTGTGATTTAAGAATATCAGCATCGTATCAAAAGATTAAAATTGCCTTTCCCTTTTTTTTTTTTTTTTTATCTTTCTGACTACAATTAGACCTCTTGTCTCTTCTTTCGTCTTTCACTCCCTTCTCCAGACTCTGCTACAGATGTGCAAACTTCACCTTCACATCTCCCTCTTCCTCACTTTTCTGGCAAAAACCCACACCATCCACTTTCTCTTACCCCCCTTCTTCACTCCCTAAAGAGGAAACCCCTGCCTACGCCTTCTCGGTCGAGCCTGTCACACAGGGTTTGCCCAGTGTGGTTTATCCGACTGGCGTGGTTTGCAG
>JAXGGT010000001.1:383443-436028 GCA_035583425.1 Marsdenia floribunda
GAGGACGAAGGTGCCAATGACGATTAAGGGTGCATCAAAGGAGTCGGATCTCTAAAGCAATTGTTAGAAAATTAGTCCAACAAAAACTGAACTGCAGAGAAACTCTCACATGAATTAGTTAGTTTCTGTATCCAAGCTTCAACCATCAATTATCTATGGACATCTGAGATATTTGACAGGGAAAATGAGAAACATACCACAGATATCACTGAAAGCTGGGAAATTCATCATAATCCACAGCTAGGAGTTGTTTTGACAGAATGCCTCAAAGCTGGAATTTCATAACCCTTATCTTAGCTGCAGGGTAACAGAGATTTCTCATGCACAATTCGAGAATAGGAGATCCAGAATCAGGAAAGGAAGAATTAATCTTGACTGATAGAATTGGTTACTGCTGTTTTAGTACATTGAAGAGGATACTTGTGTGATTTACCACTCTATACAGGAAAAATGTGGCTTTCTGTGAGACGGGGCTTTTATCTTGATAACATATTATGTTCCTTCCAATAGCTATTAGTTCACCTAACCTATCCACCATATAAATAAGTTTACCTTCAGAAATGCGTGCCATAGTCAACTTCAAGGAATATTTGAGAGAAGCTGCTTCAATTTCTCATATGTCATAAACACGATGCCTACACTGGGTACCACCTTGTAATATTCAGGAAGAATTCCTCTGTACAACCCACGCACACCTTCAGTTCGGAAAATGTGCCTGAATGTACCAAACAGTCCAGTCTTGTACACACGGGCTCTGCCACCTGCTCCTTCTAACTGCATTCGTCTCCTTACAAGATCCAGAGGGAATGTTGCTGCAGTAGCATTTAGAAAGAAGTCAGAAAGAAACAGTTTTGCAGACTCATGATGGTAGATTTTATCATATTCCCAGCAAACTTAGAATGCGAGATGATCTAGGGGAGTATCAACAATTAAAACTATGGTAGAATCTAAAAATTATGCCTCAAAAGCCAATAGGTACTTACTATCTATCCCTGTCTGATCTATCAATTAATGTAGAGAAATGGTACAATGCCCAAGAAGTGCATTTTTCCCATCAAAGATGACTCGGTAAATCTTACAGCTAAGCTGAAAGCTGCATAACTTATGCACAATTACATGCCACCTCACAATTGTCATGTGCATTCAAATATTTCACTTCTATGCTTCTCTTAATTATTTGTTTCTCTGCCCTCTTTCTTGGGGTTTGGGGAATAGGTTTGAACCAGTGGCAGATGCAATGAAGCTTTAAGGACTGGAATACAGCCTACAACTGAGGAGCAATTGGCATACAAAGCCTGACTGAGAAGCATACCTCAAAGAGGACGCCTCTCACATCTGGTAACCTCAAAACAGATTTAGGTCACCTGAGAGTAGTCATGCTATGATGAAACCAACTGCATGTTTGGAGAACCATGTTATCCAATAAATGTATGATAATGAAAGCTACATTAATCAGAAAGCTTAATTCAGTAAAAAATTAGTTTGTGAATTGCAAAAAACAAATGATACTTTCCCAACTTCCTTACTACATTCTCATATTCCAGATAAACAATTCACTTTCAGGGCATCTGCACTAAGGGTCAATCTGGTTAGATACTTAGTAAGAAGCCTGCACCTCACCCTGCTTCTCTGCATCAAAAGCATTGAAGACAGCTAAAGGTGTCAAGATCTTCATATATTAAAAAAGAATGGTTTAATCACATAATCTTTAAAAGACATTACCATAATAATTGACCCTCTAGATTCTAGGACTATGGTAACCTAAAATATTGCTATTACTTTTTCTCCTCAAATTTGGGGACAAAAGGATAGAAGCACAAATATCCAGGGCAGATGCAGGCATGCAGCAAAATATTGATATACAGAAAACAAATCCTGTAATTATTCTCTTCATTCCACAGGACATACCAAGAAAATAGGTACTAAAGGCAGATTAGAATTTAAAATTTTGCAATTGCTACGAACAATGTTACAAAGGATTCCTCTTCAAAAATGCATTTTTGTAACAAAAGAATTATCATCTACCAAAAGCTCATTACTACCATTTAATAATAAATCAGTTAGAAACACAGGAAGCAACAGTATCATCGAACCCCATGATAATAGGATCCTTGTTTGAACTTCAGTTCTCAAAAGACCTGTTTTGAAATGTACATATCTGCATATAATACATTTTTTATTTTTAACAAAAAAACATATAGTAAATGAAGATTGCTTACCAGTGGATGATGCAATTCCCGACAGACTACCACAACCAAGGCTGATCAAGACAGTAGAGTCATCTGGCCTGAAGTCAACAAGTAACTGCTGAGGATTTGAATTATGGAATAAAGGTATGATGGTTAACAGGTAGAGCAGCATGTCTTGCCATGTTGGAGTAGGCAGCAAAATGAAAATTTAAACTATATTTGTATATTCTTTTAAATTTTTGAGCGAAAATCTTATTGAATTACCTGTAGGATTGCCATAATGATCTTGTAGTCTCGTAAACTGAGAAACTGATTGCCAGATTTGGACCGACCCCCTGCAGTGGAACCAAATGCAATAAGACCACAACATGAGACAAACACTCTCTCTGTTGAGACAAGGGTATATAAAGAGAAAATACCAGCAACGTAGCACCAAGTCCTTTATAGAGACCAAAAGCACCTTCTTCCCTAGTAATGGTATGCAAAGTATGCCAAATGCCTCTATAATACATTACATTTGTCTGCAAGAAAAACAAACACAAAATTTTACATATTAAACAGCTAATTACTATGCATCAACCTAAACCAACCTTTAAAAAAAAATTCTAATCAACTACCAAAAGAAACACTGTAAACAGGAAAGTGTGACACTGAAAGGAGCAGATCTCTTTGTTCCCCGATCCAACAACCCTAACATGGTGTCATTATCTTCAGTTACACAGGATATCAAAGGATTCTCTTGAGTTGCTACAGCATAAGCCTATGCAAGTGCACATATGTGCTTGAGGAGCAATTTGGTCTCAGGCGGCTAATTAACTTTCAGATAATTTTTATATGAGCAGCATTTTCTCAGTCTAATAACTATCTATTAGAATTTTGAACACTTGTCCTAGTTCAAAAGGAGCAATTTACTTTCTCGTCATCATACCATTTCCAGGTCTATCTGAGAGGGTTTATGGAATATGGATTTTTCAATGCGGCACCACTTTCATGTATATGATTGACTTACTATTCACCTGAAAGAGGATATTGCTGCAACATACATGTGTTCCTCAACAAAAGCATCATAAACAAGCACCTTGACATGATTATTAGGCAAACTCCTAAATACATGTCACAATGTAGAAAACTCAGCCTCAGTCAGTGCCCTATGAGATACCATGTGCTGGCACATAAAGAGCGTAAAGGGCTCTGGGGTGAGGGGTAGTTTGTCAATGAACACCCATTATTGGATGATATGCCTAGCCAATGTACCTGATCTTAACAGAAAGAGGAAGTTGGAAAGCATGGCCTAGAGTACGTGATCCAATTCTTGGACCAATTAATTCTAAAAAAATTCGAAAGAGTTAGCAATTTTGTATGAGTTCACTAAGAAAAATGCACAGATAATCATAAATTAGAAGTTGATGCTATGAATATGCATAACACTAAGTATAGAATGGAATATAGAAAACATATTATCATAGCAATTAACAGATAAATTATGATTATTTTTTACCTGAGCTGCAAGACGAGTCCTTACAAGATCCAAAGGATATGTAACAGAAGCAGCTGTTATTCCAGCAAATCCACCGCTTGCCAGTCTTATACAAAGGTCTGTACTTATATTCTCCCCTTGATTTTGCACTCCCCACATTGATTGTAAGAGCTGATACATGGTAAAAATAAATCATAACATTTAATTTGATAGTGCAAGGAGAAGGAAAAAAAAATCTACGAATGCATATACGGGAAAAAAATGGATTCTTTGATGGAATATTTGTACCAACATTCTTATAGCGTTCAAATGAATAGAAGCTGACAGAAGAGTAAGGCAAACGATGTGCAATTGTAACCAAATTTCCTTTCCAGAATGCCCTAAAGCCTTCTTCTCTGAAGATGCGCAAGGCCTCCTTCCATATACAAGCTTTCTTTAAATTAGAAGCATCGGAGTGCATTCCTTGTACCTGTAAAAACATATTTATGCAAGTTAGAAAATCTTAGAATAGAATGATCAGTATAATTATTTGTTGAAGTAAAAAATTATAAATCTAATAAACGGAGTTTTGGAAGTATATCCTCATGTAACTTCCTTTTACGTGAGTCATACACAACAAGCAATATCACATTATTCAAAATAAAATGGATAGCATTCTTCTAATTCCTAGAAAAATCGGGATCTATTCTAAAAAAATATACACCATAAAAATGAAGATGAAAGAAAACACTCACTTTGAGATAGAACCAACTAGGGTTTCTTATATAATGAGCAAGAGAAAAGTAACTTCAACACATAAAGGTTTATAATTTTCAGCCATAACTCATCTTCTTCTTGCCGGGTTAATCTACATCAAGCTATTCACATATCATTCTTTAAAATGTTTGTCTAATCAAGAGAAAAGGAACAATCTTGGAGGTGGGACGAACATAAAATTAATTAATTAAGGCTAAGCGAAAAACACAGAACCTGAAATAGAATGGTAAGGCGGGCAAGAGGTGCTGTACAAGTCTTGCCGACGGCACCGGCCACGCCGCCAGCGAGAAGGTGAGAAATTGATCCAATATGTGACTGCTGATTATGAAACGTCCTCTCAGTCTTCTGACTCATCAACTTCTGCGCGGTACCAGCGGTAGCAGCGCCGCCATCAACCACCACAGTCCCGTGGGCGGTATTAAAAGCCTTTTGCCCAGCTCCTCCACTGCCTTCAACCACCATCCCAACTCTCGCTTCAGTTTGCATTGCCCCTTCGTGAATTTGGTTATCTCTCTGAATCGGTGACGATAAACTGTGTTTGAGAGTGAAATTTGCGTCCAACAAAGCTTGAAAATTATTGTTGCAGAGAGATATAACTAACCTATTATTATTATTAGGCTTTCTGAAAGAAAAGAAAAAATATTGGGGAAGATGTTGGACGAGAAAACGACGCCGTAAGAAGACGTTTTACGAATGTCGGTTTAGAGCCGTTGATTTCGGATACGGGAAAAATGGAAAACCCGTGGACGGTTTTTCCCAAACTTTTTCCATATGAGAACTCGACTTTCTTGATTGACGACAAGTTGCATTTTGGGATTCAACTTGTTCTACAAGTGGAGTTAAGCATCAAAAAGTGGTAGAAAATCTTTTATTTTTATTTTAAAATTTTGGCAAAAAAAAAAAAAAAAACAAATAAGAAGAAATTAGAAGTTAAAAGAAACAATGCTACCAGAAGACGTAGTGTTGGAAAATAATTAATGTCAATCTTGTATTTCAATATATAGCTATTCTGATATAAATAATTATTATCTTTTTATAATTATTTTATAAATATAGCTATCAATTCAACTTGAATATATATATATATATATATATATTTCCAAAAATTAATAGTTTTTGTCAAAACTCTTTAACATGTAAGCATTGGTAGAATAAAATTAAAGTAAATATCATTATTTTTTAAAAAAGATAAAATCTAATTCTTGGGACATTTGTAGGTTTTTTTAGTTATAATATGTATTCTTTGCTCATTTTTTGTAGGAAATAGCATTCGTCTGTCCATAAATATATGCATATATATGCATGAAACATTGTGTTCGAAAAATAGCAACATGTGAACCACCAAATAATAATATCAATATTAATTAATTGGACTGATCGATCATGTGTCAAAAAATATTGCATATATAGTATGTATTGATGGAAAAAGTGAAAGAAGGAAATTAAGAAGGAAATCAAATTAAACTAGTTATGGGATCTCTAGGTGCAAGATTTTAACTGCAGAAAAAGGGTGGCAACTTGCTCTCTCTCTCTCTACATATATATATATATATATATATAAATTGGGTAGGTATAGGTACAGATATATATATATATAGATAGAAGCCTAGCTAGCTAGAGTCTCTAATTCTCAAGTTGAACAACAACCTCTCCTGTTGTTACCGGAATAATCTCCGACCTTGATTGTGGTGGCTTGACCTGGAAGAGTGGCAGCTGCTTCCTGAGCAGCAAGTGCTTTCCTGCTCACAATTTGATAAATGTCTAACAATATTGTCTGGAATGCCTTTTCTACGTTTAGGGCTTCCAATGCCGATGTCTCTAGGAATGATAAACCTTCCTTCTCGGCCAAGAGCCGTGCATCGTTATCTGAAATTGCTCTGAGGTGGTTCAAGTCAGATTTGTTACCAGCCAACATTATGACAATGTTGGAGTCAGCATGATCCCTCAGTTCTCGAAGCCAACGGTTAACGTTGTCAAATGTTTGTCTCTTGGTAATATCATAAACCAACAGTGCTCCAACAGCTCCTCTATAATATGCACTCGTTATCGCTCTGTATCTCTCTTGACCTGCTGTATCCCATATTTGGGCCTTCACTGTCTTCCCTTCCACCTATATATAAATATATGCACAATATATAACTAAATTTCAAGCTAATGAAGTGAAGTGCATGTATGACATCTATATTAAATCCATTTAAGTTGTCACTCATGGTGAAACTCGATGTAATATGGTATTAGAGTGAAAGATTCCCAATTTGACTCTTTGTTAATAGTATTTTCATGTATGTTATGAAAATTTGTATTCGAACCACGCTTAAAAGAATGTATTAAGAAGATAAATTTAACTCATTCTGCTTAGAGTATTTGATAATATAACTATATATATATTTGAAAGGATAGATCAGATAAGAAGAAGAAACCAACCTGGAGAGTCCTTGTTGCAAATTCAACTCCTATGGTAGACTTTGATTCCAAACAAAACTCGTTTCTGGTAAACCTAGATAGTATATTAGATTTTCCAACCCCAGAATCTCCAATCAAGACGATTTTGAACAAATAATCATACTCATGATCCACCTTGTAAGCCATCGTTTTCCTCCCACAAATTTAACCTGCATGCATCCAATTATCAAGAATCAATTTGATGTCCTTACTTAGAGAACCTGATGCAAAAAATAGTAGTGCATGCAATTATCTCATTCTATATATATATATATATATATATGTTAACAAATTCAGAGAACATGAGTAATATATCCTAGCTAGTATTCCAAGATTAATTATCATCCCATGCAAACAAGGGTACGTAAAATCAAGAAAACAATTTCAGCTGAACGATTGGGAATTCTAACCATAAGAAGATGGCAATTCAACGAAAGGATCGATCAGAGAATTTCTGGGTGTGGAAATTGCGGAAAACTCCAGAACTTTTGTTGGAGAAAAGGGGGAAAAAGGGAAAAAGAAAAGACAAAACTAATAATTAAGAACAGAATACCGAATGAGGAGGAGGTAAAGTGGCCATCCAATCCCGAACTCGGTGTAACCGATCAAATCTTAACCATGAATAAGTAGTATTTCTTGAGAAAAGTAGGAAGAAAATAAAAATTAAAATTCAAGGACTGTTTTCCCCATGCATCGAATGGCTGAGAGAGCAAACAATTCTGGTGCCGTATGAAGCGCTGCCAGAACAACTAAAAATTCAGGCTTTCAATGGAAAATGTTTCATTGAATCCGAAATTTAAGTCAAACAAGTAAAGCCTCCTTTTAAGTACATTGCGTACGTAAAATAATACTTTTAAAAAAAAAAAAAAAATTTATTATAGATAAGAAATCATCGTATTTTAAATAATATAAAAATAGTTAAGAAAGTGTAGGTCCGTATGATAATTTGAGAGATTATGAATTTAGAGACATTAGAGATTCAAAATTTTTTAAAAATTATATATATATATATATATATATATATATATATATATAAGTAGCTTTTTTTTTTTTGTCGAATAATATATACAGTAATCCTCGATCATAACTAATAGTCTCACTTATGATCAACAAAGTCATGAGTTCAAGACAGATAAAGATAAAAATTTCAAAAAAAAAAAAAAAAAAAAAAAACAACGTAATTTTATTTTACCAAAAGAAATAGATGGAAGCAATTTTGTTTTTTTTTCCCCCCCAAATATAATACTTTATTAATTAATCTTTATAAATATATATAGATATATATAAAATATTTTAACTTATATTTTTAATTTATATATTAAAAAAAAAAAACTCAATTTTATAGCATAAACACCCAAAATATATGAAGATCTTGAAAAAATACTATATAATTCAAAACCAGCTAAAAGAGAGAAATGTTTACATCAATTTCTTCAAATTTGGGCCCTTTATTCGATCTTTATTTTTTTCTTAGACATTCTTTGATGTTTTGTTGTCGTTGTTGTTTTGTTGTGTTTGTGTTGTTGTTGGTTTTTTATCTAGTTTCGACTCACCTAAGTTTATTAAGTTTACCATGAATGATTTTAAATCATTTATTTGTACAATATTTTATTTTTATTAATGTAATTTCATTTTAAAAAAAATATTAGTTGTAAAAATATTAATTAAGAAAAAATACTAATAAATATGTCTTGATTTTTTAACCTGACTAAGAAGCCGAGTGAGAGTAATTATAAGCAAATCAGAGAAAGCAAAAAAAAAAAGAAAAGCCAAAGTTTGGATAAAGATAAGAAACATGTACGGAGAGATCAAACCCCAACAATGTTGATCGCCGGCTTTGGAAATTGTAAATTTATTGGCGGCTTTAACAATGACCATTTGAGAACCCAATATTAATGTCGTCATATTATTAATTAATCTTAATTAAAACGTACTTCCCTATATAAAGTCATTAATCCCAATGGTTACTTACACAAAAAAAATATCACTGAAATGTCCTCTCCACGGCTTTTCTTGTTCTGTCTAATTGCATTTACTTTACTTTTGAGCTGCTATGCAAAATCAAATCATGTCGACCAAAAGGTATATATGTATGTATATATATATTCTCTTCATAATAAATGCAAGTGGATGGAATTGCCATAGGTATGTGTATATCTTTAATTCTTTTTAATTACCCAGGTTAATTTAAAGCAGGTATATATTGTTTATATGGGCCAACTTCCCAAAGGTGAAAGTTCTGTTGCATCCCTTCACACAAGCATGCTAGAATCAGTTGTAGGAAGGTATTAATCATGATATCTATCGATCTCTATCTATTATATTTTTTGTATATTTGGTTTGCATTTTTGTATATTACTAATGAGTACTATACATGCATGTATACATGGGCGGGCGACAGTCGGGCATCAGAAGCTTGGCTTCACAGCTACAAGAGAAGCTTCAATGGCTTCGTAGCACGGTTGACGGAGGAAGAGAAGGACAAAATAGCCAGTTGGGTGAGCTAATATATAGTACAGCTACTTCTTTCTTTTTCTTTTTTTTTTTTTCCAATTTGCATATATTTAAAAAAAACCTTCTTGTTTAATATATACAGGCATGGATGGAGTGGTGTCTGTGTTCCCCAATGGTAAAAAACAAATCCATACAACGAAGTCGTGGGATTTTATAGGCTTCCCTCAAAATGTCAAAAGATCAACTGTTGAAAGTGATGTCATCGTAGGAATGCTTGATTCTGGAATTTGGCCAGAGTCTCAAAGTTTTGACGATTCTGGTTTCAGTGCTCCTCCTTCCAAATGGAAGGGCACTTGCCAATCTTCCAAGAACTTCACTTGTAACAAGTATATATGTTACCTTAAATTTTTTATTTTTTATTTTTAATTAATGTTTGATAATTAATGCTCTTATTATTATAACACAGCATGCATGCATATACATATATACTTGCAGTAAAATCATAGGAGGGAGATACTATCGAGCAGATGGACAGATAAGCAGCGAAGATATTCCCTCTCCCAGAGATTCTGAAGGTCATGGATCACATACAGCGTCCACAGCAGCGGGACGCCTTGTGAGCGAGGCAAGCTTGTTTGGATTGGGTGAGGGAACTGCTCGAGGAGGGGTCCCTTCTGCACGTTTAGCTGTGTACAAGATCTGCTGGTCTGATGGTTGTTATGATGCTGACATTCTCGCTGGATTTGACGATGCAATCGCTGATGGCGTTGACATTATCTCAATATCAGTCGGAGGATCTTTTCCTTTGAATTACTTCGACGATCCAATCGCCATTGGAGCTTTCCATGCCATGAGAAACGGAATTCTCACCTCAAATTCAGCTGGTAATTCAGGACCTGATGCTTCATCCATCACTAACTTCTCACCTTGGTCCCTCTCAGTAGCAGCTAGTCTCATAAACAGGAAATTTTTGACGGATGTGCAATTGGGAAATGGTAACACTTTTCAGGTCATGAATCAACACTAAACTCCCTTAATTATTCTTTCATATATTAACTGAATGTTTTCTGCATAACTATATATATATATATAAAGAGTTTATTGAATTCTATATATCTAGCTATTTATTCTACCATTTCCAAATTAACAGGGAATCAGTGTAAACACTTTCCAATTTAATGACACAATGTACCCACTTGTTTATGGTGGAAATGTCCCAAATACTTCAGCAGGTTTCTCTGGATCAGAGTCCAGGTAAGTTGAGTAGGGAGCTAGAGAACATGCTATATATATATACTACTTACCACAACTGTACTTCTTTACTATGTGGTGGATGGAAAACTTCAGGTATTGTGTAACAGACTCATTGGACAAAACTAAGGTCCATGCCAAAATTGTTCTCTGCGATCAGTTGAGCGATGGGAGTGAACAATCCGGTGCAGGTGCAATAGGAACTATAATGCAGGGTGAAGCATATCAAGATTTTGCCTTGGCTTTCCCTTTATCAGCATCTTATTTGGATGTAAAGGACGGAGATGCGATCTTCAATTACATTAATACCACAGGGTATATATATGATCGATCATTCATTTCAAACTCGCTCTTGACTTAAGAAAAAAGAATCAATATAAATTAATATGCATGCTTAATTATTTCAGTAATCCAGTTGCAACCATCCAAAAGAGTTTTGAGGGTGTCGAGGAATCTGCCCCATTTGTAGTTTCATTTTCATCCAGAGGGCCAAATCCAATTACAAAAGACATCCTAAAGGTAACTCCACCAGACCGGAATATATATATGATATATCATCAGTGAGATCATCCTCAATGCATATAATGAACATTCACCTTTTTTTTTTTTTTTTTTAATCTTGGAGTTAATTAATAATTTTATGATTTTATAGCCTGATCTAAGTGCACCTGGAGTGGACATCCTGGCTGCATGGTCAGAGGCCACCACGGTCACAGGAAAGGTAGGAGATACACGAGTAGTTCCATACAATATCATATCTGGGACATCCATGTCATGCCCTCATGCTACCGCAGCAGCTGCTTACGTTAAATCTTTCCACCCAACCTGGTCCCCAGCAGCTGTCAAATCTGCACTCATGACCACAGGTAATTTTATAGGGTCTTCTATTCCTCTAAGTCTTCTTAAATCAACGCCTAAATTAATTAAGCTGAACAAGTATAACGGCCATTAAATAATCAACATATATAGTTGTTGTTTAACCTATATATAGATGTATATAAAAGTAGCGTGGTTAATTTTTTCCATTTTTGATTCTCATGTGTGCAGCTAAGCCCATGAGCAGTGCCACTAACACTGATGCAGAATTTTCATACGGTTCCGGACAAATTGATCCCATAAAGGCAGCGAGACCTGGCCTAATATACGACATGGGAGAATCCGATTACGTGAGCTTTCTGTGCGGCCAAGGTTACAACACCCAGAACTTACGACTCGTGACAGGTGACAACAGCACTTGTTCTGCATCCACTAATTCAACGGTGTGGGATCTCAACTATCCCTCTTTTACGCTGTCCGGAGCCTTTTCAACTGTTTTTAGTTCTGTTTTCCACAGAACAGTGACCAACGTTGGTTCCCCGGTGTCCACTTATAAGGCCATTGTAAAAACTCTTAACCCAAATCTTCTCAACATCCAAGTAGAACCTGATGTCCTCTCCTTCAGATCCTTAGGTCAGAAGATGTCCTTCAAAGTCACGGTTCGGGTAAAAATGGAACAAGATATGATGTCGGGCTCCTTAACTTGGGATGATGGCTTGCATCAAGTTAGGACTCCCGTGGTCGCACATAGTTATACCTAAGATTTTTTTTTTTTTTCCTTTTTCCTTTTTCAACTACATCCAATAAATCACTTCATCAATTTCAAGCAATGAGCTCAATGCTCTAACTAGGTTATGGTTAGAGCTATGTATTAAGAAATAAAATAATCTGATTTAATTTACCGACAAGACTCTTTTTAAATTAAATTAAATAAATAAAATTATCTTAAAACTCTTGGATCGATTTAATTAAAATTAAAATTTTACTTTTAATTGTATAAAGAATTTTTATTTATTTATTTATTTATTTTTGGTGAATTAATAAAATTAACTAAAGTTGAAGGAGGTAGAGAGTGAAATTTGGCTCTGAGCCCGTTAATCCAATATGTATGTTGACAAATTGACCAATCTAATTGAAGGAGTCAAAAGTGAAAATCTCTATGAGATGCCAATTCGGTGTCCCAATCCGATGTGGAGGTCGACCAAAAGTATTGGGGCCCGCTCGAAAGAGGTTCGGAGCCCCAATTCATGACAAGTCACGCGGAGTGCGAGCTCGGGTGGAAGGGCTGGGACCATGGGATAAGGGTCCCTCTCAAATCTCCGTACTGAGCATTTAATAGGTCTGACACAGGGACAGAGAGGTACACATCTCTTTCTGCTTTATGCGGCACATGAGTGTACTTCCTATTAAAGGTGTCATCTTTCCGTTGGTCATCAGATCCCATGAAATAACAGTAAATCCCTTTTTTTGGAAAATCTAGACTCTTATCTCTTTTGAATATAGAATCTTCTCCATAGAGTGATTCTCCATACTATCTATACTGACTTAATCGTTGGAGGGTTATCATCGAAGACCCTTCTTTTGGTCATTGGCTTGTTTGGCAGGTGAACAACCAACCACATCAGACGCAATAGCTGACTCAACACTCATCAAGTTCAATCCTAAATCACTAATATCATTGGATTCTGGGTTGAAAACAGTTTTTAGTCAGTTTCAAGGAAGCAGAATCTAATTCTCAGTTCCAATATTCTTTCCATTTCTCCACAATAAGAGATGGCTATTTGCCTGCCCGTCAAAGGGAAAAAAGGAAACATGAAAATACTTAACCTCTTTTTTTTTTTTTTTTTTTCTTTGTTTTTTTTCTCTTCTCTTGTAAAAGTAGGTTGAAAACGCTAATGTCTCACCTTAAAATGGAGTTCTAGCTAGTCCTTCTCTCTAGATCTAGGAATCTTGAATTTTCGGGATTGCATGGTCACAATTCATTGAATACTGCTACTTGCATTTTTGCTTCCCTTTTTTTTCCCTTTCTTCCCTGAATTTATCTTTTGATGTAGCTAGTCATGATCTTTCTTTAACCTTTGAAGCTAATATATATATACAGTTATTTTCATATATGTCTAAAGTTGGATTGTTACAGAAAGAAAGCAGAAGAAACCAAATCATAGTGCTGAGTGCTGCTGACTTTATGGATATGATAGTTCCATGCATGAGTCTACCATCGAATTGGTCCCTGATGAAAAACAAGAATATTTGAATCATTTGCCTCTGTACATATATATATATATATGATAGCAGTAGCTCTCAAGAAATTCTAGATTTATCCTGCATCTTTCTTTTTTTTACAACACCTTGCAATTTTCGGTTACCCAACTAATTGTATCATCAATATATATAGTTGTCCAGACTTGAAAATGGACACGCATGGCATATGGCGCCTGGAAATTTTTATAATTAACTTGGGTATCAATTCATCACATGTACTGAATAAAGAAGACAAAGAAGTCGTAGAATAATAGATATCTTTTCCTTGTTTCCGACCACGTTCACGCCCTTCTCTCACGTTAATTACATACATTCACTAATCAAAACCCTGTCCCTATATATAGAATTTATGTCAATTGGTCCCACTGCACAGAAAACTTAATTATTGGATATATATATATATATATATCTCCGCCATGCACAGACCAGAATATGAAAGCATGCAGCGGGTAGTGAGTAACAGTAGCACACACAACCCAAAACTTTAATTGTCACAGTTGCATTAATTCTTGTACGTATATATAATCCCATGATCAGCATTTGCTAAATAATTACTCAATATTCACAGGCAAATTTCTAAATTAATTTTTTTTCTTTTTTTTTTAGCTCTTCCTGTTCTTGATTCTATACTGGTTCCACAATTCTTGGAATGGAAGCCAAGCCCTTGATCAGCTAAGGCCGCCTAATATTTTTAATTATAAAATTAAAAAAATAATAATAAAATTAAATAACCTTTTATAAAATTTAAATATAATTTTATTTGAAAAAAAAAATAATGATTATTCAAAATATATTCTATAATGGGAAAGAAAGACAAGGAATTTGATAAATGATCCACATACAGTGCTCAAAAAATCCAATTCCAATCTAGCCAGCCATCAAATCTGGCTGAGATCTGATTCTCCCCTATCCTTTTTGTCCTAATAGGTCTGCAATTGATTATTAGAAGTTTACCCCCTTTGATCAGAAGGATATTCACATTATGTTTTAGGGTATGTATATATTATCAACAAATCTCTTTTTAATTAATTGGCCAAATCCTTGTCAGTTGTGGATCGCCTATCCTTTCTACAGGAGATTAATTAAAAGAAATGGATAAATCATAAGATATTAAGACCATATATCTTCCTTTATAAATATTCCTTTCATTTTACCTTTTTTTTTTTTTTTTTTATCCACAAATTATTATCCACACACCCCCACCCCCCTACATATTGATTCCACTGTCGATAAAATTTTAACAAGATTAAAAAAAAAAAAAAAAAAAAAAAATGGATTATTCATTTTCCATGTCTCTTTGTGATGTTTGGGTATGAAGATTTAATAGCCACCTTAAATTATTTATGGGAATTCATAAGTAATATTATGTGTAGTTAATATATACTTTGTTAAAACTTTAAATGAGTTACACAAAACCCTGGCCGAATCAATGAATCTAAAGGGGGGCATGATCCTTTACCATATATTAGAGTGCTACCTCTGTTTCATCCATAACCAGGGGAAACCAATAAATGTAATCACAAAAAAGCCCTTGAGATAGATAGATTCACAACTCATGAGGTTGAGTCGAAATCAAAGGTAAAAGACAATGAACATTGGACCTAGAGCTATCAAAAACTTGGATGATCAAAGTCATTATCTCTCTCTCTCTCTCTCTCTCGCACAAAGTGGACCTCCCAAAATGTCTCTGTCCCTTTAATTATTTCTGTGATTTTTTTTTTTTTTTTTTTTTTTTCTGAAGACTGACTTGATTGTGTTTGTTTTGCATCTAAAATAACTATAAAATTTACTATTGTTTTTGCCCACAAAAGGATGTTTCCCCATAATTGCTAAGTTTTATCCATTTGGATTTGGATTGTGCTTTCCTAGTGCATTGAATTCTATATTCACAGGAATCATGATAACTATCTAAGAAAAAGAAAAGGTAATTATCCTTTTTATTATATATTCAAATTAATTAGGGAAGCATATCATCCTCTTTATGATATCCAAAATTATGTTTAAAAAAAAAAACTAAATGATTTTTTTTTTTTGTTTCACTTTTCCGTAAAATAATATTGATGCATATTTTGACAGCGCTGAATTTGAAACTCACTACCTGCGTTCAATATCGCCCGACAAATCATTTTTTCTTACAGTGATTTGACAAAATTTGGATGAAACTATCTTTCTCTCTCTCTCTCTCACTGATATCCCTTCCATTGCTGTCAAAATTTGACAAAGAAAAAGGATTCATAATTATAAACACAGAAAGAAAGAAAAGAAAGAAAGAGAAGATAAGTGGTAAAATTAAATAAAAACTCCATAATTATGACCATTCTTTAATTAAAGTGATCACCAGAAAAAAAGGGAAAAAATAATAATAATAATAATAATAATAATGAATCCAAGAAAGGAGAAAGATAAAACAAAAGAAAAACCCCACTGCAGGCGGCAGCCACCAGGACCATTCACCCTCTCTCTCTCTCTCTCTCTCTGCATGCATGTACGTATATATGTACGGGTATACATATACATACATACAGGTATATAAACGTATGCAGCTCTGTCTCTATACATACGTTTCAAGGCATATGCGGTTCATGCAATTTCGAGAGATTTTCCAGAGCTGCAGAGACAGTCAAAGAAAAGAATAAATATATAACAGATTCCCAGAAAAAGATATATATATATAAGTAATAAAGAGGGGAATAGAAATTCCAACATGTTCATCACATGACAGTCCTGCTTGCTCAGCAAAATCTGGTAATATTCGTTCTTGAGAGTTAAGATTCTTGTAAAGAAAATATACCGAAGATCATATATATATATGTATTGATCACATCCATGCATTATCCAAAATATATATATATCTGGCTCATGGAAAGTGCACGGTGGTATATTTACAATTAATTTATATTTGCAGAAAGAAAGAAAGAATGGAACAAACAAGAGTCAACTGTTATGAGGATGATGAGAGGCGCGCTGCTGTCTACGAATAAACTTCAAGTTGGGGGAGGGCGCCGTAGAGAATTGAGAAACGACCTTATCCAGTTATCTGATTATCTTCTCCTCTTGTGGGGTATACTACTATACTCCATTTACTTACGACACCCCCACGCCCAACCCTTTTCTTTACTTTCTCTCTTATGCGTCAAGAGCAGTAACAAATTAATGAGCAGTAGTCAGCATCATCCTTTCATAATTAAAAAGTAAATAAATAAGGTTTGTGTTTGGATTAGTATTTTTTTTTTTTTTTTTAGAAAAGTGAATTTTTGAAGTTGAGTGGATTTTATTTTAAAATACGATTTAAATTTTATAAGTGTAATAATAATATAATTATTGAAGTATTGGTTTTTAAAATGATGATGAGTATTGATTTTAGAATAATTTGACAATTATAGTGGGCCCTACACCCTAACAAAAAAATAAATTAATGTGGATGTTGTCTAAATTAAAACTACCAACTTATTTTCAAAATAAGTAGAAAACTCAAAATAAAAGATAGTCCAAACACACCTTAAAACATTGATAAGAGATTGACTACAAGAATAATTTGATATTTTTATCAATAAATTTAAAATAAGAAAAATTTCTTAAATTATGATATATATTATAATATCAAGTTAAATTCAAAATTTTTACATGATAAATTAGATAAAAATATCAAAACAACAAATAACAACCACGCCAATCCAGATACACATCGTTGTCAAGATCAAATTATATTAGATGATGAAGAATTGATGGTGTTGAAGTGGACATTCATTCAATTTTAAGTAGGAAGAATTGTACATATATATATATATAATATCCCAAATGGTGTGGGACACATGGACTAGTGATGGCAACATGTCCACTTGGCTCCATTGGAGGAACACATGTGTAGGTATATACCATCCATGGTAAAAGCTTTGACTGTGTGTCAGCATGAACATGTTAGTGATGGGGTGAAATTGGTTTGGCTTATGTTGATTTCGGTTGGTTTCAGAGGGCCTGCTGTGCTGCTGCCTATATATATATGCAAAGAGCCATTCCATTTTTCTCACATTAATTCTGGGAACTTCACGTGCTCTGTTCTTCACCCTCTGCTTCTGATTACGAGGCCTTCAATTCTTCTTCTTCTTCTTTTTCTCTGCTCTCTGAGAGATATATCTTATCCACTAGAGAGTGTCCGTTATTATTTTAGGTTACAGGTTCAAGGTAACTATTTCAGTACTGTCTTGCCTATATTAACTCTTCTTTGGGTTCGTAATCGCTCTTGTAACAGTAGTAGTAGTGGTGGTGGTGGTGGTGGTATTACTCAACTTAGCATGGAGAACGGAAAACAAGTGGGAGCTTCAGCTTCATCCTCGTCCTTTACTGTGGATCTCTTTGGTCCCAAGGACTCATCAAAATCTTCTTCCTCTTCCACAAGTCTCTTTGGATCTGTTTTTGGGCCATCCTCTACGGTAAGTGTTTATGTAGAGAGGTGTGATGAGAGCTCTCTCCCTCCCTCCCTTCATTCCTTCATTGATCGTGGGGTTAACTTCGGGTTTTCTTACTTAGAGATTCCTTTTTCAATGAATTAATCCGAATGAGTTCTTGAAGTTGACGTCTTTCTTTTTAACTTTTGATTCAAGGCCACAATAGAGATCATTCATTCATTACGTTACCTGTGGGCAAAAATTCACATCAAACATGTAGTGCTTCCTTTCCTTTCCTTTCCTTTCCAGTCCATTGCTCTGAAAACAATGATATGATTGGTGTCCCTTTCTCCTTTTTGCACTTACGGTTTATTCACGCTACATTAGTCTAGTCTTGCCAGAAATAATAAAGAAAATAAAAAGTTCTAAATATGGTTACCCTTCCTTTCTTCTTCAAATTCCCAAAAAGTTGTATACTTTGCAGAAAATAATGTAAGACAAAATCTGAACTGCTTACAAAACTTTTAATTTCAGGGACTTGGGAAGGACTCGTATCATCCAGGAATCATGGGGACTTCAAGAAACCAGGATTCTGGGTGCCAATACGGCAATGCCAAAGCAGGAAATTCAGGTTATCTACAATGTTCTCCTGTATTTGGCAACTGTATATATATACACACTATTATCCAAACTACTACTTTTAAATTTTCTTTATACCCAGACAAGTTATTCTTTAGAAACAAACTGTAGTTTTACGTGATCCAAATAAATTCATGGTTTCTACTCCCCAAGATCTAATAAAATCCGGCTGGGTACGTAGTGGGGAGAATTTTCTTCATGATTCATGAAACTGAAAAAACGGGAGCTCTGATCTCTATCTTTCTTTTGCTCTAAATGGCAGATTACATGTACCAGAAGAGCAGGGGAGAAAGCGGGGGAAGAACAAGCAAGGAAAGGAATTCGATTTATCAGAACGAAACAGCAGAGCCTTGCTACTTCAGCTCATCAATTCATTATGGTGGTCAAGAAGTTTATTCTTCTACTGCCCAGAGCACTAATTCTCAGTATACGGTAAGGGAAAAAAAAAAAAAATCTTTCTTGCACTAAATGGAAATTTACGAAGCGCAGTCGCCTTGACAGTTCTTCATTTCTTATTCCTCTGTTTTCTTGACCTGAAATCAGCTTAGGAAAGATGGAAGCGAGGATGATCCGAATGGAAACAACTCAGCTTCAAGAGGGAACTGGTGGCAGGGTAAGAGATTCACATCACCAGAATTCACCACTTCTTCAGCTGCTGTGTATCATTTCCTTTAAAGAAAATCATCTGAACAATGATTTTCCGTTTTGTTTTTCTACAGGATCTCTGTATTACTAACGCTGTCAATTGTGTGGAGAACCCTAGAGTAGTAGATCTTCAAAACTGGGAGAGAAATTTGTTAGCCATTTGTACCGCGTGTGTTCCTCAAGTCTCCCGCTTCCTCCTTCCGTTGTAGTAGTCTGTGCTGCTAAGTTCTAACACCATTAATGGTCTTTCTTCTTGTACAAGAGTATGCTTGTTTCATTGAAATCCTATGTAATAATCTAGTGCAGTTTCTCCGTGTAATCAATCATCCTTGTGCATGATATCTAAAAGGCTTTTAAAATTTGCACACAACAAATATTGGTAGATTATACGCTCCACTATTTCAACTACTCATCATGGCCATTGGTTTAGCTACACAAAATTTGCGGTTTCCTCGTGAAGAAAATAACTAAAGCAATTAATGGTGCACATTTTCTTAGCATTTTGGATTTCCTGCTGATGTCCAAATCCATCTTTGGAGTGATTCTGATGGCACAAAGTATGTCATTTGTTTTGGCATACCTATGACTTCCTGAACAAACAAAACCCTGAAGTAGTTTTTGTTTGTATAGGTAACATGTTTAATCCATTGAATGTCGCTGTCGGTTCCTTCGGTAGATAGAATTACTATTGTCGATTGATAAAACTCGTTAGAGATTTAAGGGATCTATGCGCCCTGTTTTGTGCATATTATTGTGTCTTCATTTTCTGAATTATTCATGTTCATCTCACAAATTATATACGGATTATCAGGGTTCCACTGAAGGGGCCCGTTTGTACTTGAAGAAGCGTCGGTGGAACCCGAGTTCAGTGAATAGAATCGTGGTAGGTACGAAGAGTTCCATTTTTAGAACTTATCTAAAGCAAAAGATAAAAGGTTGCAATTGGACAGACACGGAGAGTTAAGACATAGATAAACCATTATGTATTTTATTAGTCAATAATATGTCCGTCTCAGACATATTCCGGCAATTAATTACACAAACCACTCAAGGCAGACTATACGTAGTTTACTAATGTTACAGAATGCAATGTAGTAAATTCCCTGACCCAAGTTCAGGGAACCTGAGTGGTAGCTCCATTCTTCAGTCTCTCAAGGCAGAGTATAAGCTGCAAGAGAAAGCGCCCCACTTTTCAATATCAAGAATTGGTTGGAAAAAAACAAAAAAAGAAACAAAAGAGTAAACTTAATTAGAACAACGAGTTAGGAAAAGAAAAGGAAAGAGATGATCACTTACGGCCACATTTGTAACCGATGGGACGGTTAGCAAGGTTGCAGCGTTTGGGGATGGTGATAGCAACTGCAGGCTTTGATCCAGCATTTTTGGCTGCATCAGAGAGCATAGCAGCGCAGAGACATTTGGGATTCTGTCCCAGCTTCTTGATCTGAAGACAGCAGCTACTGGATACAGAAGCTTTCTCATCTTTCGCCGCTTCTGCACAAGGAATTAGCTTCATGGCTTCCATATTTGGATCCCCACATTCACCAGCACCATCTGCTAAGTTCAATCCAGCAATTCCCAGAGCCAGAATCAATACAAAAGCCAAAAGAAACTTCATTTTTGCTAGTTTCTATCTTTCTCTGAAATCAGGGTATGCAAACTCTTGCTGCTACTCAGTTTATATACTACTCAAGTAGCTGATTTGGTGCTTACACGTGAACTCCACCAAGAACTGTAAGTGGACTAAGCACCATGCTACCCTCCCTTTTTCTATTACGAGCACTTACCCATCAGTGTGAAATCAAAACCCCTTATGTGTCCAATTTAAGAAAATGCAGCACGGTGGTTGGGGCAACTGTCAGCAGACAATTGATCCATTTTCTCATTATTCTGCAAAGCTGATATCTGGAATTCTCGCCTCACCAACCAAAAGCAGCATACTTCTTTCTTTATTTCTAAATCTGCTTGGGATTGCAGTTTTTACAAGCTTTTTCACTTTCCATATAGTTGAGTATCACCATTCTACAAATGGAGCAGTATAAGAACCACCAGATGCACACAATTTTTAGCTGCTACGTTAACCAAGAAAAAGTTTTCATCTTTTTGAGAAGAAGAACAAGAAAGCATATTTCAATGAGCTGCCACAATCCACAATGAAAAAAGAAGTTTCTTCCCTTATTCCCAACAGTGATGATAATCCAGAATGGTTAGTGGGAACAAAAAGGCTGAAAGGAAAGAAAGGGGAAAAAAGGGTTCCTATTCCATCTAATCCAAATAGGGGGTCTAATCTCATTTCAGATATCATACAAGAAATTCACAAATCAGACACAAGCCATGAAAATTTCCTCACGAGAAGTTACATTATCTATCAAATCTAACGAGTGAAAGCATACAAAACAGTACAGACATAAATCACAAGCCCACAGGGCACTAATATAACAAGTGGGACAACAGCCCCATAACTATGTGAACTCCCACAAGCTAAAGTTCCAAGCTTGATCTGAACCACATTAATCAGAGCTAGCATCAAGAACACACATCCCGAAACCGAACCTGCAGCTGAAACCAAGTATCCAACTCGAACAGCAGTCCTGTTGACAAGGGCCAAATCCAATGTAAGTACAGTCCGATAATGTGGTGTTCGAGCCAACCTGATGGCCTGCTTGAGACACAACGCAATGAGGCTGGAGAAGAGAAAGGAACTGAAAGAATAAACGTGAAAGGAAACGAGATCCTCAGCTACTTTCTTGCTAGCTTGACAGTTCAGATCAGTGTTGAGTCTGTTGTCCGGGTCATTAGGGTTCCAAGCAAGCCCAATGAAGACGGCGAGTGTGAATAGAGAGTTCACGTTGACGATTCCGTCCAACGCGGTAACGTGAATGGTTGTGGCAAGCCTGGGGACAGCAGCGTCGGACATTTTTTAGGTGAGCCGGTAGCGTATGTCCGATCCGCAGAATAAGATCCTGGCGTTTTTGGGAAGCTTCTCAGCGCTGAAGTAGCGATTCCTTCCTTTTTGTTTCTTGTCGAATTCGGACAGCAGTGACCGAGGTTTTCGCCTCCGCGCGTAAAAAAAAAAATTAAAAATCACCACGAAAGCCCAATTATAATTGGGCAAGCCCACTGGATATACGTAATGTTAATCATCCCATAATTTTATTATCAGTTTTTATTCTTCTCTCCTTTCGGCCCAATACTCATACCTGTTAATGGTTGTTGAATTACTAATTAATATATTAAAAATTTTGTTTTTCATATCACAAACGGGCATTTGGTCTAGTGGTATGATTCTCGCTTAGGGTGCGAGAGGTCCCGAGTTCAATTCTCGGAATGCCCCGACACGGTGGATCGCATTTGTAATCCTCTCTCCTTTTTGCATTTTTGGTTTTTTTTTTCTCTCCTTTTTCTCCAAATAGCCTTCTCTGAGAAATGTTCTGTGGAATTTCTTGGCCAGGGAGGGAAGGAATGCCCCTCTAAGTAAGGAAGTACACTAAATGTTCTGTTGAAAATGACTTATCTCTTTTGCAAATAACTAAATCAAGGAAGGAAGGGAAGGAATGTGATGATCAAATAACTATGTCCTACACAAGAAACTAGCAGAATGCAGCTGCCTCTCATATATATATATATATATATATATAAATAATTTCTATTTAATCTCTCTCCAGCAACTATTATTCTTCTTAGTTTCTCTTCCTTTTCTTCTTATCTTCTTCAAGGGTTCTTAATTTACAGAAATAACAGCAGGTGTGGGGGTTGGTTAATAAGTAGGCTTAACCACCTATTTCCAAGCAGAAGATTCGACGTGTCGCTCTTGATCTCCTTGACTGCTTCCTGAAGTTATCATCACTTCAGCATTTTTGTTTGAAACCGAACCAAAAGTCTCAAAGATGTTGCCACAGCTCTTCACCCTTGCATCGCCACCGAGGTAATTCGTTAAGACTCTCTTCACTCCTAGTCCACGCCGTGGTGGTTTCGTGTTGTTGTTGTTGTTATTGCTACCGAGAAATGGTGTTCTCTCTACCTTTGAAGGGCTTGGCACGGGTGCTGGAGAAAAGCTTGGTGTGGTAAAAGCTGTCCCGTAGGGAGTGCCTGAGATGGACACCGAATATGGAATTCCAGCCTTCTTTTGAGTAATCATGCTGACTTTAGGCGTTGATAACAGGCCATCAGACTGCCTAGTTAATTCATCTACGTAAAGAAGATCATCAATCCGTGCCACGATGTTGAAAGCCAGGCTCTCCAAGACCCTTGAATAGCTCTCCAAAATGGACTTCCCAACATCCTGAAAAGTTAAAACAAAAAGATATAGCAAAAAGTCATGTAATTTGCTTGACACATAATTTCATCTGGAATACAATTTGCACAACTGGAAACCTTGTTGCACTGTATCTTGGTGGCATCTAACGTAGTTTGGCTAAGGCCAGGGAACCTCTGTTTCAAGCAAATTAAGAGATTTTCAGCTCTTTCAGCAAACAACTCCCTCTTATCTCCATCAGTCATTAGATCCTTGACCATCTCCCAGGATGATTTAGCAGTGCGGTTTTGACTGAGTTGTGTTTTTGGATGCAGCCTTCTGCGCCACACGTAGATCGATGCCTCAACACGGTTTGCTATCTCTAGGGCAACATGTTCCGAAGACAGATCAAGGCAATCAAGCAAGCACTCTGAAGAGAACTGCTCCGAAGCAACATACCTATAGATCACATCCCCCAAACATGATCTTCCATTCTGAAAATTATACCAGATCACCTTTGATTAGAACAATGGGACCAAAAACAGGATCAGGAACAGAATGCATGCTTGTAAGCACTTTAGCAGCATGGAAACTGCCATGCCAAGCCTAGAGGAATAAATGCCTTTTAACGACTCTAGGGTTGTTGAGTTAGTGTGCTAATTTGATGATAATTTTTCATTCTCTTCATGATCAACAAATGAATCAAAAAGTTAATAAATGCATAGAACCTTGGGGAGGGTTTCTATATATGACTCTGGAACTTCCATTTCAGCTAAAGTATGGCCATTAATAGCCATGGCAGCCTTTAGAATTTGAGCTCCACATTCACGCTTGTGAATCAATTTCCTTCTTGTTTCTTCTAGAATACCATCCGGAGGGACACGTGGCACAGGCAACCACCATTTCTCCTCTTGTCGCTGAATGGCTTGGCGAAAAGATGCTGATCCATCAGCCTCTGTGGCTATTAAACCTTGATCAATGTACCAAAATTCTGTGTTTGTGAAGCTGTCCAATATTTCCTGCAGTATTATTGGGGGGGAAGAGAGGTAATTTAAGGTTGTAAATGTTACTTATTTCAGACAAATCACAAAAGACATATAGAGTACATTCTTACAAGAAGCATGTTATCAAGTTTGCGGAGAGCTGGAAGATTAATGAGTATATCAGATCGTGGTCGGCTGGTCATCACCTGGAAAGAAAACCATTTAGGAAACACTTAGTAAAAAACTATTATCCGTCGTATATACATCAAAACATATAGATAGTCCAAATCTTAGCACAGAATGGAAGATAAAAGTTCGAAGGCACAATCAAATGAGATATAAAGAGTATGTTCATAATATGGTATTAAGTAGGTTTGCAATCCCATTTTCCAACAACAGTTTATATGATAATTAGGGCAAGCAGATTTGGATCTACCTCAAGCTTGGTTCCGTCAGGAAATGTTTGCACAGAAGGTATCAGTTCCACAATGTGATCACTGACAGAAAGAAGGCATTCCATCTCTCTGCGCCACATCACCTTCTTTTCAGAAGGTAAGGGCTCCAACCTCCACAATTGCCCAAATACAGTGGCTACAGATAATTAGTTTCTGCAGAATTAGTAATAGTTCCTGAAGAAGTGAAAAAACATAGGAGCTTTCCACTAAAAGGAGAAATCGAGTGCAGAAAGCTAGTTCAACAAAGTTAAAAGAATGTAAAGCAGATAGCTCACTAAAGGATAGAGATCAAAAGTAACCAAATACCACAAAGATTAGTTATGGCGTTCGAAATGGCCAGTGCTGAGCAAACTCCTCTACCACTACCAGACATATCTTCGCCGAGCAACAATTTTGCAAATCTCTCTTTCATCATCTCCATTTCTGCTCAATTCATAAAGAAAATAATAAAGAAAATTGAACAATTTGAGCAGTATGTCCATATTCTATTCTTTTACCAGAGGAGCTTAATTCAGTACCAGGTAAATCTCCAAAATTTCAAGAAATCAAGAAAAGATAGAAATAGACTGAGCTCATTTTGCAGGACTAAAGTTTCTCATCTACAAGGAAATGCTTTATGCTTCTATTCAAGTCCATTCCAGCTTATTAACCAGAGATTTTAATATATATATATATACATGCTAAGATTTAGTTTAAGAATTAAATCCTCAAGAAGGACATTACCAAGAGATATTATATGCAGGTGCAAAACAAAATTGTTACAACTAATTCATTATTCGAAAATGATATACAGAAAATGCATCCACGCACACCTCTATTCATCAAAAAGTATATCAGTATTTTTATTTTTATTTTTTCCCTTCAAAATTTTCATCATCTCGTTACAGAATGAAAACATAACGAATCAAAAGAGCCTTACTCACCTGAAATTTTAGAATTCAATTTCTTAATGTTGGTTTCCTCATCACCATTGAACTGTGGTTTGTTTTCCTTATTTTCGCCATTCCTGTAACACTTAGTAGTTGGAGGCCTGGGGATAGGCCAACCAACGAGAGCAGACGAAGAAGAAGAGAACTTTTTCACCTTGGCCTCAAATGAAGAAGCATCAGAGCTCGACACACTCGAACTGGCGCTGCTATTCCTGGAATCCGAAGCCGTATCGCTGAGGGACACAGAGGACCTTCCTCCACAGCTAGCATCCTTTTTGTCTCCCTTCTCTGCTACACCTTCCATCTCGCTAGACTTCAAACGGAACTCATAAATAAAACCCAAAAGAGGAGGAAAAAAAAAAAAAAAGGAAACAACTTTAGTTCAAGAACAGTAATTCAAAGTCAGCTTATGCGTGGGATTTGATTTTCTAGGTTGATTTTTCAAGTGGGTTCAGAAAAGCCATGAAATGGAAGAACAAAATGGAAAAGGTAGTTTGAAGAACACTGGTGGGGAAGGGTTTTGCACGGCAAAAAATTGATGGTGGGGGTGGAGAGACTGTGTGTATCTGGGGGGTGTGGGTTTTATGGTTTTGTTTTTCTGGTACACTAAACAGACTGATTTCGGTGATCTTATTCTTTCTGCAGCAATCTGTTGTGGTTGTGGCCCTCTCTCCCTCTATCTGCCCTCTTCAGCAGATCAAAATTTGATTTTCAAAATGAAGATGTAGAGAGACTAAGGTCAGAAAGTGACCATGACCAGGTGCCAACGTCTCTCTCTTTCCGCATCCAATTCAAAAAGAATATATATATATATATATATATATATATATCTTTATTAAATAACGGTCTCATAGCCGTGGAGACGACGGACTTGTCAACACTTTCCCTAAAGTTACCTTTACATCCTTGGCATATTTATGATATATAATAATTATGGAATTACTAAAACAATTTATGATTTTTCAATATTAATGACAAAGCTTCCGTTAATGATAATATATGGTAGTTTTAGGGATCAAGAATATCCCATTATCTTTTTTACATTTGTATAAACATTTTCAAGAGTTATTATTTTATTAATATTTAATTTATTCTTTTCTAAATTATTATAAAATCATAAATATAAAATAATAATACTTGACATATTCATATTAATGAAATATATAGAAAGGATAATAAGAAATAAGAAGTATAATATCGTGAGTAAATTAAATAATAAGTTGAATATTTTTGAAAATTGAGAATAAATTTTTTATTAGTATAGAAATATAGAAGACATATAGTGATTGTCTTTAATGGTAATAATTTCATTCATGACTACAAAATGTCATAGATTTAAATCACTTTAGAGTTTATAGACTTATTGATAAAAAAAAAAAATGATAGATTTAAAAAGTAGTAAATAAATAAATAAAATAAATTATATCAAATAGATATTTTAAGTCAACAACCCAGTTAATAACAATCTCACTTATAATTCGCAAAGTCATGAATTAAAAGGTAAAAGGCATAGCTCAATTAATAACAGTCTCATTTGTGAAGTCATGAATTAAAAGACAAAAATACCTTTAAAAAAATAAATATTTTAACGTTACAAAGCACCAAACTTTATAAAAATAAAATAAAATATGTGCACAATTTTATAATATAAATTTATATTTTTTATTTAATATATATATATATATATATATATATATATATATATATTGCATGGTACTGTTGAAACTTCAATTCTTATTTAATCTCATGCAAGCAATTACCCCTAATTTTCATATTCCAATAAATTTTGCTTAATTTCTTTTATTATACATCTGTATTCTGTCCTTTGATGGCATAAGGTTTGAACTCTCTCTCTCTCTCTAAAGTCGAGTTAGATTATATTTAAAATTTTCTTCTTTCTTTCTTTCTTCTTCTTCTACTTCTTATTATTATTTTCTGTAGTCACATGCACTGTATTAATTGATGGAACCCTAATTCACGTTGAATCTTGTGACCAAAGGAGCCTCTTAGCAAACCTATTAAAATCATTTCCAGCTCATATATATATATATATTGTGTTTGAATTTTCAGTATAGCATAATTTCTAGACATGTTTTAATGGTTCAGTAAGTACCTAAAAAAATTTGTAATAAATTTTACCAAGTTGAATCTCGAAGATGCCCAATAAATGATAGTGTTCGCAACTTCAAATTATTTGGTGAAAGTTCAAAATTAGTTGTCCAACTACAAACATTCACCAAATCTTTCTTTGACACCCTCCCCCTCCCCCAACCACAAATTTTCATTAATTTGAAAAATAAATAAATACATAAATAAATAAATAAATAAAATAGTTAATGCCATTATTTTTGTTTCCTTTTAATTTGTACAATTTGTTTATTAATTTTAAATTGGTCCTAATTAATCTTTCGATTATTAAAGCGATTGATCTCTTTTTTTTTTTTTTAATAGGTCTTCAATATATAATAGATATATACATTTGATTATTCTCTTTACAAAATCTAATTATTTGGTCCCCTAATGAATTTTATAAATAGAAGAACCGAATGTACATGTCCATTGTACATTAGTAAACTTATTAAATAATAAATAAATAAAAGAGACTAATTACACCTTTTTTTTTTATTAGTTACAAAGTATTAATTATAAAATAATATATATATTATTAAATGTCAAATTGAATTTTAATATGATAAATAAAAAGAATTATTATTTTAGTAGGATGGACAAAATAAAAGGTTTTTTTATTATTATTATTATTATTGATCTTTTGTTCTCTAATCATAGGGTTGATAAACTTGAAGCCATGAAAAGAAAAGGACAAAAATTTAAGGCATTAGTGCCCTAAAGTCACATTTCAAGAATTGTGGAATTTGAAGAACTCGAGACCCAAATAAAAGTCTTTGAAGAAGTCAAAACAACCCCCCTTTTCTTAGTTGTTTGGAATTATTCTTGGATTTCTCATTGTTCTTTTCAATTTTTTTTTTATTATTTAATATAGTTTTTTTGTTTGTTCCGGAAATTAATTAAGTTATTTTGGCCTTAAAAATCCTATGGGAAGTCTTACGCTGTTAAAAGGAAAAAAAAAAAAAAAAAATTTTATTTAATATTAATTATCCCACTAATTAAAAAAAAAAGAACATTAAGGGAGATACTTCTTAGCGTATAGAAGAAGATAAAGAAGAAAAAGGGAAAAGTCAAAATTTGTTGGGTACGTGTACGGTTGAAAAATAATTAATAAAAGTTAAAAAACTAATATAAGGGCAAAATTGTCATTATAATTTTGTCCAAGTAATTGTTGGGGCCGGGGGATGAAAGGACCATGTCATGAATGAACATTAGTGCAGTTGTCGGGAGGACTTGGACAATACAGAAAGCCGTTACATGAGAGTTGTTGCGCCTATTTTCCTTTGTTTCATTAAAATTCCTAACACTTTAATTGCATTTTAAAATTACTTGCTTGCCCCTTAATTCCTAATTCATAAATGTCTTTAGTCTTTATCATGTGCATGGTCCGAACTAACCCTCTCTCTCTCTCTCTCTCTCTATATATATATATATATATATTAAGAAATAAAATTAAAATAAAGTCTCACAGTATAATAAATAAATAAATAAATAAATGTGAGAAGAGAGCAATAGTTTGGTTGTATGGTACCAGGAATTGTTTCTTTCAGAAAATAGAATGTAGAAAAATGAAAATATTAAAAATAATATTAATAATTTCTAACGGCTACTGAATCATTAGGGACCATTTTGAACTCTGCTTTTGCCGTTGTGTGTAAACCAAAAGCTATATATATATATATATATATGCATCCACGCACGAACGTTGGTAGCTTTTTCATGAACACGATTGGGGTATAAAGTATAAACTATAGACTGGGAGAAGTTACTGTATTATATTATAAGCATTCAATTTTTTCACGCAAGAAAAGTGTTGGCCTGGCAATTATGGCATGCATCCCTTTTTATTGTTACCAAATCCCTGTTCAAAATTTTTTGAAGGAAAAAGAGATATAAAAAAACAATTTATTAGTATTACTGTTTTAATTTTTTTTCAAATTTTGATATCCAATAGTTATTTTAAATTTCTATTGACAATATTAAAATTTGAAATATTACTTGACGCGAGAAACTAAACTCGTTTTATTTAGACTAATAGGTTGTTGGCATGCTTTGGATATATATATATATATATATATATATTATGGGAAGAACGTAGAAGAAGAGAAAAGACAAACTCAAACTTGGGGAACTTACTATTAGCACTTTTATAATATATATATATATATATATATATATATATTAAATAACAAAAAGGTGGGGAAAAGTGGAAATTCAAACGTAGAAAAGAGCTTCAAGTGGTATATCTGTCGTCATCCATGCATACTCTCTGTATAAACTCCAAACATGATAATTGTTTCTATAAATTTTATTCATTTCTCTAAGAGTTCAAAATTTTGTAATCTCTTAAACAAATAATAATAATCAGAAGCTAATTCCTTTCAAGAAAATTTGAGTTTGAAATTTATGCACATATATATATATATATATATATATTTCTTGAAAGAGTTTTTTTTGTTGTTGTTTTTTTTAATATCATATTCTAAGCAATTAATCCTAAAAAAATTTTTAAAAAAAATGATATGAAAACTTTCAAAATTACAAATGGAAAATTGGACATTTTAGTCCCCATTTTATTTTTGTTTGGAAAAATTAGTCCCTATATATTTTTTTTTTAACTTTTTTAGTCCCCAAATTAAAATAGATTGGATAAATAAGTTCTTATGACCATATTTTTACATATTTTTGATGCCAAAAGTCACATAATTTGCATGTATAAATTTTTTTGATTGGGTAAAAATACTCTTATTTAAATAACACATTTGTAAATTGCATGAATTTTGGCATAAAAAATGAGAAAAAATATGTTTAGAAGGACTTATTTATCCAATTAATTTTAATTTGGGGACTAAAAAAGTTAAAAAAATATATAGAAACTAATTCTTCCAAACGAAAATAAAATGAAGACTAAAATGTCCAATTTTCCAATTATAATATATTACTAAAATATATTACAAGATCGTTCTTATAACATTACTTGACCAATATTTAAAAAAAAAAAAAAAAAAATGGTCGTGTGAATAGGGATTAAACCTTCTTGTATTTAATAAATGCTTTAGACTTTGATTAGTACGAAATCGAGTCAAATTCTTTTTTAAATAAAAAAAAAAATTATTTTTAATATTTATTTCTATAAAATTAAACTTTCTTGTATAAATTGTGTGGTAACTTTTCTTTCCCTCCTAAGTATCAAAAGAAGTTGAGTTGAGACTTTAATCTGTGCATTTGGGTCAGTATAAGAACAAGTTGTGATGGGCTTTTTTCTTGTTCCTCTGGGCTCATATTGGGCTTAATGAAATGTATAAAGTTATTGAGATTTTAAAATCAACGTATTCTATAGTTCTCTGGCCCACCAGCTCACTCCAAACGTGCCAAAAAAGTGGCGGAAAAAAGGAGAGTGAGATACATTGTGATTGGAAATGAAAATGCCCAATAATACGCAACCTCTGCTTCTGCTTCAGCTCCGTCTGTCCGTGGCCACCGCAACACTTTGTCCAATGAATATAACTACGATAGAAGCCAGTAGAAGAATTCCATCTACATTTCCTCCTTCCAATTCCCATTTTATTAGTGGACTACTTCCATTGCCTAATAATAATAACAACAATATTTAATTTTTTTTTTATTTAATGCACGAAATCTCTTAAATAAATTATGATTATGAGTGACACTTTTAAATTATATATACATTCAGATTAATCTCTGTTCAAATTGAATACAAAATTTAAAATTAATATAAATAAAAACACGTCTAAACTATTTCGTACCCATCAAATAAAAAAAAGTAGCGAGTCCAAATAAAATATTTCCAAATAACTTTGTTGAAACTACTTCCACAAAAGATGGGGCCTTATTAATTAATTCATTAAATATAGTACTATAAAATTATTTTTTTTATTATGAGGAATTGTTAATTTTTTTTTTTTAAATCTTTTAAATATATATAAACACATATTTCCTTCAACCCTAAGTCAAATCATCAATAGGAAATGAATTATTAGTACAACCACCCAAATCTACTCAAGTTTGTATTTAAAAAAAAAAAGGCTCGGCATCGTCCTTGGCATTATCTTGGGATGGATGACAATAAATTCCTGTCACTTTCCTTTTTGTCTACTCACTCCCCCTCCCCCCCCCCCGGCCCCCTTTTTTTTTTTTTGGATAAGTAAGATCATCCACAACTTAAAAAAGAAAAAAAAAAAGCTAACATATTTTTAAATTTTTTAATCTTTGCTTAAATATAATGAGAATCATTGAATTTTATTAACAAAAGATAAAAATAATAGAACTTACCAAAAAAATAAGATAAAAATAATAGAAGAAATATATATATATATATATATATAAATACTTGGGGTGATGTAGTACTGTAAAGAGAAGGGACCCACGGGATGACGAAATCGGGGTAAAAAATCATCAGTTAAAGTGGAAAACTGTGAAAGATCTTTTCTGAATCATTCTCAGCTTACCGGAAAAATACATATAAGAGCAATATATTGGGAATAGGGGGGGTGGAAAAGGAAGCTAAAGCAGAAAGCCAGTGAGCAGCATTTGGGGTACCAAAAAAAAAAAAAGAAAAGAAAAGAAAAGAAGATAGTGGCTTTTGTGAAATTCCTATCTAAATGGTACAAAAGCGATCCCCCCTCTTTTTCTAATTTGGAGAGGTAACCTTTCTTCTTCATCTTTCTCTTTGTTTTCAATCTCACGTGCTGTTCATATTTGATTTTGATATGATGGTGATTTCGTAATAGCTTTCTTTTTTGTTTATGTTTGTTTGTTCCATTTTACCTGTGTATTGAGCTGAGATTGGATAGTCATTTCCTTTGATTCTTTTGATGATTTTGTACTTCTTCAACGCAATCTTTTTAAGATTTTTTTTTTGGGTTAAGTACCATGAATTCATCTGATGTTTTCATTTGGTATGCCTAAACATCATTATTTGGTGAAATTTTCGATTCTAATTATGCAGTTTTTGAGTTCGGAATTGGTTTAACAGTTAAGGATTCCTGCATCACAATTAATTGATCTTGGAGTTCTTTTTTTTTTTTGGGTGCCACAGGTCCTCAATGTGATCTGCTTCTAGTCAATGTATAAAGTGGAAGGCTTTACATTCATTATACTGCTCGAATCAAGAATAAGATCGAAAATTGATTACTGAATACTAATTTTATTGTGGCGTCACCAACTGCTGTAGTTAATCTGGTGTAGATGTGGCCTCTGTATCTTCTCTTTAGCAAGTTATTGAAAACAGAAGAGGAAAATAATCAGGATGCAGCATGGAATCATTTGAATTTGGTTGATTCTTACCCATTCAAGCTGTTGTTGAACAAGGAGAAGTGCAATCATGAAGCCTTGTCCAACTCCACCTTTATTGAAGTAAGTCAATCATGCAAAGCAAAGCTCCTGGAATTTTTTCTCTTTTTTTTTTTTTTTTTTGTTGTTAAATACCATGGTCAATGTCATTGTCATTTTTTTTTTAATGCTATGATTCCCATATTGACACCAGCAAAATGCATTTATGGTTTTAAGGTACCTCATGTCAACCAATTATATACATGGGATTGTGGCCTTGCTTGTGTTGTAATGATTTTGAGAACTCTTCACACCACTAGTTATGATATTAAAGACCTGGAGGAGATCTGCTGTACAACAAGGTTCCTTCTATATGCTTTTGTACAATATGTTCAAAGTTCTCCATTGTTTTCTTTATAACAACACATGCTACTTCTTCATTTAAGGAACCATCTTATGCTTCCCAATTATATTTCTTTGGAATAGCATTTACCATTTTAGAAATCTTGTCTGACTTCACTCACCTATCAAAGATCTCTTACACTATTTTTATTAATTCAAATCATTTTGATTCATTAAAAAATTGTACCTGCCTTAATCAACTCAAAGAACGTCGAGGATTGTCAACTTTGAATTCTACAAATGAGGGGTTAAAAAAAGCAAGACAGTCACCAAACAGAGGAGAATTTTGGGACTCTGTTGTGTAGGTATAGGTTTCTTATGACAAAAGTAGTCTGTGACATTATATAGATGAAAAATCAAAACTTTATTGGGGCCCTAACTGAGAGAAATATCCATCAACTAGTTGATGGATGATGAGAAAATGTTATTTGGTTCTGCAAACTTGCAGAAGTTTAAGTCAGGCAGGTTTTCATTTCTTTTGAATATTTCCTAGAATGCATGAAAAGAATGAAATAGTTATAGTTTACTTCTCTTTTTTCTCACGTTGAGATGCCTTCTATTTAGGCTTATTTTATTCTGGTCCTTTCTCAAAGTGTGGCTCTTATATTTATGAGGAATGTTGAGTCTATCGTTTCCTGGCCTAGAAAATTTACGTTATGTCCGGTTATTCCTCTTCTTGGTTCCATGTAGTGGATAAGGGGGATTGGAGAGGGGAATCTGTAATATGATGTCTTCTGTTCCAAACAATCTTATTGCAAAGATCTGTAGTTTGACTACTATGATCATTCTTTTGGTATCCTTTCTGACACTATCTTTTTCTGCAGTATTTGGACAGTTGATTTGGCATATCTACTGCAGAAGTTTTCTGTTAGATTTTCCTATTTCACAGTGACATTAGGAGCCAACCCAAATTTTTCAGTGGAGTCATATTACAAGGTGGTGTCCACTGCCATAAGTTAATTTCTTTGTCTACACAATGTGTTCAAATATTCTTAGCATTTCCTTTGGGTATTGAATGCTACTCAGATACATCTTCCTTAATTTCGGTATCTCAATAGAACAGACCAGAGTTTCAGAAAACACATCATTGTCTTTGGACACCCCCAAAAAATTTTATAATCATCTAGATTGGTGCTAGATGACTTTTGAGTTTAACAGTATTTTGTCTGGGTCCACCTCATGGTAGGTGTACTAAGTCCTTCAAAATTTCTGGATGCTTCATTATTCCACTCTTACAGTTTTCTGTTTTACAGATCTGAATGCTATGTGAGCTTTCTGTAGAAATGTGAAACAGAAAAAAGACTTTCTATGGCATAATTTAGATTTCTAAATAATATTTATATATTGCTCTTTACTGACAAAAATTTGTAATGCCAACTTGATAAGCCAAAAGTCATTTATTTTAAATTTCCATGTTTGACGAACTCTAAAACATCTGTTAACATAACTCATGGTATGTCTTTAAGTGCTATGATTTTCTCTATCTTATCTTTTGTCCACTGGACTTTCTGTACTTTCATTAACATTAAAATCTGTTAAATAGACCCCAGAACATGTAAAGTGCTAAAATCTTTTCTATCTGCTTTGCATCCCGTTGCTTTTAGATACCACTGGTTAAACTTTTTCATTTTTCCTTTTTTGTGTCCTCCAAGAATTGTTTCTGTGATACTAAAAAAAGTTTAAAGTACTAATAGTAATATGTGAAACTTCTGAACATTTATTATTGCAAGCATACTTTTGCTCCATCAGTTTGGATACTAAAAGAAAGGTTTTTGCAGGACCAACTGCCAAATGATCTAGTTCGTGTGAATATGCTGTTCCAAAAAGCACGTGATGCTGGTATTAATATTGAGGTAATCTTGAACTTGTGTCAAGAAGTTAAATGATTGAACACAAGTGACAGCAAGTGGTTCTTCCATAGCTTGATTTGGTTGGTTTTCTTCAACTGTTCTGCATGCTTAAACTGCAGTTAAAGGTTCTCTAGATCAGTATGTAGCCATGGTGTATAATTAAAAAGGATCTGCAATACTACTCTTTAGTATGGTGTTGCTTGTGTGTTTACTAATTTCAAATAAATACATGGCATCATAAAGGTTTATGTACATGGGAGCATCTATTCTTCAGCACTTACTTGCTATCAGATTACTAATTCATATGTTCTTTTCTACAGTGCAGGTCAATCAGTGGAGAAGATATTTCTCTATTGATCTTGTCTGGGAGATATATAGCAATTGCATTAGTTGATCAATATAAACTAAGGTACCTTTTCCTTTATTTCTCTAAAAAGGGAAAGGGAAAAAAAAAATCTGGAGTTTCTCTTTGTTTGGTGCATATCTGTCTGGATAGATATACAATAGAACTGATTTCTTTTGCCCTTAAATGACACTAATGGCTGTGCCCAAACTATCCTCATGGGGGATTGAACCTAGGACCTCTCAGCTGTTGTTGTGTCTGCTCCCTACTTAGCTGGCACCAGTTCATCTCTGTTAACTCACCAACACTGAAGTCTATACATCTCTTAAAAGGTGTAAAATGCTTCAGTTTTGCATCTAGAAAATATTCCTGCCTTTGCTGAGCTCACTCCCATTTTTTCTTCATTGTATTGGCAGATTAACAATCACTCCTTTTCTTTGTTGTGATTCTTTGTGCAGTCAATCTTGGCTACAGGATGTTTGCATATCAGGTTTAGATGACGAAAACCCAGGTTATACTGGTGAGAATTGATACATCTTCCTCATTTTCTGTTAGGTTTCTCTTTGTTTGCATTTCAGCCAGAACATCACCAGTCTTCTTATATTTGAACGAATTCACCAATTTTTATGCTGGTTGTCTCATGTAAATCTCATTAATGCCTTCTTCATCCATTGTGATAGAATTTCATTCTGATATATTTTTATAAAGTTTTCAACTGGAAATTGTATTTTTATGCATGGAGGTTTTGAGTTTTAGCTATGTGTGGATGCCTTAAGAAAATCGGTATTCATCATTATCATAAGAGGCATAACTCCTTGTTACTTTTTTCACCAGGGAAAATTTATAGCATGTGTAGGCCATTTTTCAGGAGATTTCATGGGAATATTAAGTAAATTATCCTAAACGGTTGATGCATGTAACCCTGGCCTTGTATGTTTGTCCAAAACTTTGGATTTAAAGATAGAAACTCAGAACTTTTCTTTTTCGATGAAGCATTATAGTAGCTAAGATTTTGTTTGTCTTGCTGTTGGTCATTCTTTGTAATCAAAATCTTAAATAGTCTATATTTGCATGACATGTACCGCAACGCAAAAGACCACTGGAGTTCTACAACCTTATTGTTAATGTCACCTAACTTTTCAAGATAAAAAAGGACTTGCAAAAATTGTAACCATACATGAAAACTAAATGAATCCAACACTTGGTGGTGGGAGAGTTCTTATCATCCATGTCAAGTGAATTCTGTTGTTATCAATCTCATCCAGAGTTCTGCTCTTTGATATTATATCCTTTTAATTTCATTATTTATTAAGTTATTTCTGAATCAGAAGGGAACTGTTCCAGGTCACTATATCATAATTTGTGGGTACGATTCTGCTGCAGACGAGTTTGAAATTCGAGATCCAGCCAGCTCAAGGTTCTATACGATACTATATAATCTGATATTTCATACATTGGATAAGAATATATGAGAATTTAACATACAATTTTACTTACCCCAGCCAAACTTATACGTCCAAACTCTTATTTGCTCGTGTTCACTTCCCATAAATAAACATCTTGCTATTTAGGAATACCATAATCAATTCTTTGATATAAGAAATGTGAATTCTGTTGAGTCATTGGTGTCTTACCAGTTACAGCTTGAATGATCTGTAAGGTAGGTTGTTAATTTATAGAAAGATAAATTTTATGTTAGGAGAGTTTTTGTGCAGGAAACATGAGAGGATCACATCACGCCATCTAGATGATGCTCGGAAGGCCTTTGGCACTGATGAAGATCTTTTATTGGTAATTCTTTCTGCAAGCTAACACTTTTTGAGTTCCCTTATTTTCCTATTGGTCATTTTGGACTCAGAGAGCTTTTACATTCACTGAATGATGTAGTCCAGTCTAGTTCAGAACTCAACAAAAATAGTACGACCATTACCAGTGTGTATGCTCATGTACAACCAGAATGAAACCTTCTGAAACTTCATTTAAAAGGAAGAAGATAAAAGGATTTGCTCTAAACATCCAGATTTTGTGGGAAAAGACTGCAGTGTGTAACAATGGCATTAGTCTTCTTTGAATTTTGTTTTTGATTTTTTTTTTTTTTTTTTTTACTACACATGCAGATTTCTTTGGAGGAAGAAGAGAATGGGAATGGGCATTTGCAGTCAATTCCTCCGCCAAACTATTATTAGTTGGGTGTGTGTTATTAGCATTTGCATATAGTTAAGGACTCTCCATTTTCTGTGTAAATTATGTACATTTAAAAGGAAACAGATCGTCAAGTTATCGTTCTCTGTAATATTTGTAATCTATATCATCAATCAGTGTATAGTTGTATGAGAAATACGAAGTAAATATGGCTTACCGAAGAGGATAAGAAAGAAACTTATGGGCTTATGGATAGTGTTATGTCCCGAACCAATTGCTCTATTTGACATATCCATTTTCTTTTGGATAATCATTTCGGGCCTACAATATTCTTGGCTTTTTACATAACATGGTTGAACACAATGTTTTTCATATGGGTATTTTACACTATTATTGATCTACTCACGTTGTTCTTGTGATGGCTCAGTAATTAATTGAATAAGTAATTCCTAGTACTTAATGCAAGTACAGCAGTTTAGGTCTCCCATATTATTCTTTTACTAGTAGAGAAAAGATATCTTGAAAGAAAAAAGAAAGGAAAATCTTTCGATACTAATTATACAAAGAAAAGCAACGATACATCTCTACGAGGAAAAGAAAGGAAAATAAATATTATTATGACCAAAAGATACTGAAATTGTAACTTGCCAAGTCTGCTTAAAAGTTAACCTGATGTAACTATCAGTTTATTTATTAAAAAAGATATTTAGAATTGATAATGTGTGATTAACTTATTGAATATTTTACGACAAATTCTTATATACTTTTAGATGAAGAGTTAGTATTAGACGAATCCAAATGAGGAAAGATTCAGAGGAAAATGAGGGTATATTGCATAAGATACGAGGGTGCTGGAATGGTGAATGTTCCCCGTGGAAAGTGATGGGAGATGGTATGGGTAAGACGTGGGAACGAATTGAATGCAACATAGTGGAAGACAATCTTCCAAGAATTCAATTCCCTTCTCCGACACCATTATTTTTTTTCTTTTTTCCTCCCCTTGATTCAGGGGTCACTTTGTCTCTCTATACACAGACCCCTAAATTTTGCATTCTGAGAGCACCCGACTTATTATAATATATTAATACAAAGTACTACTACATTACATAAAATCATGGGTATGTTTAATTGGAACATTGTTGTTCTCCTCCTCGTTTCTTTCATAGTAAACTAATCAGCTCCAATCCAATATGCCAAAGCATGCTTTCTTATTGCAGTTTGTTATTGTAACTTGTAACACCCCTTTTATAATAAGCAAAATTAATGAAACGGTGATAGTACCAGCAGGATTATGTATATATAAACTTAGTTTTAGTGCTCAGAGCATGGCCATGAAAGCAGAAATTCTCTGCGAAATTTTCCTTTTTGGCACTCAAATGTAAGTGGAAACTAAACCCGGTTGAATGCCTGCCTTGTTTTGTTGTATATATTTTGAGGTCTCGGGAAGAACATGAGGACAACCTTAAGAAGGAGGAATATTGTTCACTAATTAAAGAATCCAACTTAATTAGCTTGTCGGATCAATCTTCTACTACTATGGATATGGATTGGAATCCGGAACACATATGATATATACGTTATGGCAACCCTTACCTCGAATTGTTTAATAAAACTATTAATTAGTGCAATGCAAGTAGTAATATCTTTTTTCATTTTTTTTTTTAACGATAGGGAATAATGAAAAACATCCTCTCTGTCAACACTAAGTTAGGACGGTGATGGGGTGGGGGTGTCGACAAACAGCAGTAGTAGCAGTAGGAAGTCAGCACGAGTGGTGTGACTCTAATTATTTAGGTGCTTCCAGCTAGTTTATCAAGTATTGGATCTCAGTTCGAATCTCACCAGAGACAATTTGGTACCAAATTTCAACTATGTGTTGTAGTCTTGGGAGTGTACCCTCATAAATCCCTTCTAAATTAGTCAATAAAGATACCAAATTACCAAAAAATAGTAATAGTCAGCCTACGATCATGTGCATTAATTCCTTTGATTTTACTCAAAATTTTATTTTTAGCATAGCAAGAACAGTTGTTAAGTAATTAAATGTGATGATATCTATATTCATCAAACTAGAAAACCTAGCAATGTAGGGGAAAAAAAAACTACAAATTCTTGAAACATAAATTCATCATTTAATTGTAATAATAATACATACAATAATTTTTGACGATTGATGACACAGTTTGTAATATCCTCTTCCACATTGAAAATATATGTGAATATGTCATAAAATATAAGTGTGAATCTAAATAGTTATTGTCAATTCGAGATATTTATTTTAATATAGCGAGAACTGACACAACTGCCGCATGGATGAAGAATCTTTCCTACTACACTTTTAACTCAAATTTTATGCGTAAGCTGTCGGGGCTAGAATGCCGGTGCCAATGGCGCATATATATATGTATATATGAAGAGATATGTCATAGTATGCCATGAATCTTTTTTATGTTGGCTTGGATCTCGGCCACATCCAACGTAAGCTCTTTGGTAAAGTCCATCCTCTGATTCACAATCCGATCACGAGTTTGTTGGTTCATTGCATAATATCTCATCATCAAACTCTTTCAATATTCACTTTTTAATATTAATTAATTATTAGCACTTGGGATCTCAACCTTTTGCTCTCTTCACCTACTCCTCCTTAATTCAACAAAAACTTCAATGTGGTTTAAACTTTTATTTATTTTTTATATATATCAACATTAACTTTTATTTTCTAAGTTTAACTAATATAATTTATCAATTTGTTATACCTTAATTAACATAGCAATTTCACTTATAATCTAAATGATCATAAATTCGATACATGTTAATAACAAAAAGTTTCTCAAAATTTTCAAAAAAAAAAAAAAAACTAATAGAATTTATTTTTCATGTTTACAAGTTATAGTAAATTAGTACCATGCATATTTAAGTTATATATTTTTTATCTGATTAATTTTGAGTCAAAAAAAAAACTACTTTCTTTCTTCTTTATCGCCTTCTTGTCGCACCGTCTCTTCCCATCTTCCTTCTTTTGAGAAAAATTCTAACTTCAATTGGAGTTTCTTTTTTGATCGAAGACTCACTCTACTTTATTTTTTTCTCTTTATTTTTTCGTCTTTTATTTTTGTTTATCATTTTCTCTATTTTCTTCATATTTTTGTCACTTTTTGTGTTTCATATGCAAAGATTTCTTTTGATCTCTAATTATCAAAACTTTTTTCTTCATTTAGAAGAAATATCTTTTAAACTCAATTAATTAAAATTTAGGCTCCTTGTTCGATCTTTGTCTTTTTCTTAAACATACTTTGATATTTCTATCATATTCATAATTGATTAGAATGTCACTGAAACATACTATGTCGTTATATATTTTTTTTATCTATCGACAACTCACCTAAATTTTTTAGGTTGAGTATTTTGTTCTATTACCAAGAATGATGTTAAAATATTTATTTGTGTAATAATTTTTTTTTTATTATTATTCATAAAAAAATAAAATTAATTTTGGATTAAAAATAATAATAATTTGTGACCCTAGCGGAGCCATGTGACACTAATTGTGATCCTTGCGTGTCTTTAATGGTTTGCTAATGTGATTTGTAATCAACAATAATATTATATCATACATCACATATGAACTTCAAACCTTGGCATTTGGGCATGTGAGGGGTGGGGACCCTTAAAAGAAGAGGTTTCCATTTCGAAGCTTTTTGACAACTAATGTAATAACACCTAGCTAAAATTTGTGTGTTTTTAAGTAAAGTGTGGAGTTTAAGTTTTTGCGAAAGAAAAATTGAATGCTATGAGAACATTTTTAATAAAAAAAGTCAAATTTAATTTAATTTCAAATTAAAGATGATAATATTAGTTGGAACACAAAAAATAATACGAAATTAATTAGTTATGATTGAGTAAACAAATTCGGGTTATAGTAAATTTATACGTTTAACAATATTTTTGTTCAAATTGTATATACAGGTCAAATTCGTGTAATTTGTTTAAGTAATAATAATTAAATTTTTATTATCTTTTTTATAATCTAAATAGGTAAATAATCGAGTTAGTGGATTGATTATGAGCAATAGTGTTACTAGTAGGTTAATTGTGTTTCAAACTATATAAGTGTTATAATTAGGTTGGAGGGATTAACACGATTAATTTTCGTGTTGATTTCAGATTGAAAAATTAAATATAATTATTTTTATTCAATCTAACATGATTACACAAATTCGATACAATTATTATCTTTAAATTAAATAATAATTAAATATATATTAAAAGGTTATTATTCAATAAATTTTTGAAAAAAAAATGTATATATTCGACACAAATGACTATAAATAATTAATTAGAACTTAAAAGTTAATTATACCAACAAAACGATAAAAGAGAGATATAATGCAAAATAGATGGGGAGTCATTTTCAATAGTAAACCAAATAATACTATATATTACTATAAGTAGTGACACAAAATGTAGTACGATTACTAACAAAGATTGGATCAAGTGCCCAAAGGTGAGGTTAATCATGTATTTTTAAGCCAAAAATGTATCCTTCTTGAATATGCAGACCATTTGGATCTGCCAAAATCCAGTTGCATCAACTTGATTACCACTTCCTCACTCACTTTGCCCGGTTCGCTCACGAGGGAGAATTATTGCTACTCCATCTCATGTATCTGTATTTATAGTTATTTAAAAAAAAAAAACTTTTTAAATAATTTTTTTTTCAAATATTTAATTGTTTATGGCTCATGACAAATTTAGGGTGTGTTTGAATTATCATTATATTTTTTTAAAAAAAATGATCTATTTAAGATAAATTTTTGTTCAAAATGAATGTTATCTATAACTTTTTTTAAAAAAAAGAATTTTATGTTGGAAAAAATTAGTTAAATATATAAATTTTATAAGGTGTGATAATTATTTATGTAAAAGAATTTTTTTTTGAAAAAAAATGTGTAATATTATTTTATTAGTAATATAAATATTATTTAATTAAAGTGGGGCTTAAAACCATACACAAAAAAAAAAATGTTGTTCAAATGTATAAAGTTATTGGAAAACGAAAATTTCTCACTAATTTAAATTAGATGGTAATCCAAACACACCCAATAACATTTATTGGTCTAACTAACTATTCCAAAATAATTATGAATGCGTAATGATGTGTTAAAACAATGGATTATAAACTAAAATGTTTTTAAATATTTGTTAAATGAATAAAAAGTTGTTTTTTTTAAAATATTAAAAAAAAAAAAAAAAACCCTACAAAGTGGACCAGGAGAAAAAGGTTCTTGGTGGATATGTGTAATTATTATAACCAGAAGAGGTTTGAAATGCAAAATTACGACAAAATATGAGAATAACTTTGGGATATTATATGGGAAAGAAGGGTAGACAAGACGGTGGGTATGGTGGGAGACAGCTGCAAAGGAAATAAAATTAAAAATAAAATCTGACCGTTGAGTTCAAAAATTTCGAAAGAAGAGAAATCGACGCATGGCAATAACTCCTGGGAATGTGACATTCAAAGATGATGCAAAAGAAAACGACGATAGAGAGAAATAAAGGTTTTCTTCTTCTTTTTTTGGGCGGGAAACTCAAAAAATCTTTTGCGGGAAATCGAAGCAAAAGCATTTCTTCTTCCCACTTGGCTATAATCAGTAAAAAGAAAGAGAACTGGTCTCTGCTGGTTTTTCTTTCTCTTCTGATGATGGCTGTGTATGAAACTGAACCTGTATTTGTGTTACTATTCTTGTGGTTAACTGCTGTAATAGGAAAAAAAGAGGAAAAAGTACTCTGCGTATATATATAAAGAGAAAGAGAAAAAGAGGGGTTTTGAAGGGCAGATTTTAATTTGTGAAACCCGAGAGCCAATAGGAGATGAACTGATATATATATATATATATATATATATATATATGTATACATACATATCTATCAAAACCTTGGCTCTTTCGTCCTTGTTAATCTTCCACTCCTGCTTCTGCTATGCCATGAAACAAACAAAAGAAGGAAGACCAGTGAAAAGCGTTGGTGATATTGCCTCATCCAACCATAAATTTTTTCAATCTTAGTTTTTTTTTTTTTTTTTTTTTGGTTGAAGGACATGTGGGAAAGGATTATCTCAGAAAACTGGTATGATTATAAGTAGTTCAAAGGGAAAAAAGAAAACAATATAAGCGTCCATTTGATAAGAAAATTAAAAAATATATATATTTTTTAAGAAAAAATTCAAAGTAAAATCAAAGTAATTATTTAAATTTTTTATATTTTAATTAACATATTTTTAAAAACTTATCAAAAAAAAAAAAAAAAATTAACATTTAAAAAAAAAATAATAAAAATAGTACAAAAATTAAATAAATATTTTAATTTATAATTACTGTTGAAATAAACTTTATTGACAGACTTTCTTGATTTTAATTCCAATGCATACCGGGAAAAAAAAAATGGTACAGACAGGGACCTCAAAACAAGGAGAAACAGTATTAAAATTTTAAATAAAAGTTTATAACGGTATTATTTATAATTTGAGGGATTAAGTGTGTGTTTAGACTAATTTTTATTTTTTGAATTTTTTATTTATTTTGAAAATAAGTTGGTTGTTTTGGTTTGGACAATATCTATATTAATTTACTTTTTTATTAAATTATAAGATATAAAAGTTCACTAAAATTGTTAAATCATTCTAAAATTAATATTCATCACATTATTATAAAAATTAATACTTTAATAATTATATTATCATTACAAATATAAAATTAATCTAATTTTTTTAAATAAAATTTATTTAATTTTAAAATTTTATTTTCTCAAAATAAGTTGATCAAACGCCGTCTAAGAATTCTAGATAAAAGTGAAAATGTATCCAAAAAAAAAAAAAAATGTATATATATGTTGAGAGAGAGAGAGAAAAAGAAAAAAAACATTCCCGCCAGTTTGACTTTTGCAAAGGTCGTTGTCAAATTGCAGAAACTCCGGTCCCACACAATGTCATAGGATCCGAAGTTTCCTCCTAGTGTTAGTTTTGGCGGGAGTTCTATAATTTATTGGTTTTTTATTTTATGAAGTTGATTGAAATGTACTTCTGCGTCCGGGGAGAGGAGATGTGGTTGATGGAGAAAATAACCGCCGTTTGAACGAGGGCAGCAATTTTAGAAAAGGAAATCGACGGAAAGGAAGGATGCGCCATCACGCTAAGATAAAAACTAAAGAAGGATGACTGATGGAGACAGACATTAAAACAAACGGAGAAACGGGGGCGTGGACGCCGGACGACTGACCAGAATCTGGGGAATATATTTTTATTTTATATTTTAACCCAAAGAGGTAAAAAGATTCAAAGAATCTCATGATACGGCGCCATAAATAAGAAACACTGACTTATACATACTTACTAGCTACTGTGTACTGTGCAAGAACCACGGGAAATTCCATTACTCCTCATTTCTCATTCCAACTGTTCAACCCTCCTCTATTTATTTTTCCTTTTCAACTATTTATTATATGTATCTACTCCTGATTTTGTCTTTTTTTCTTTTTCTTTTTTTTTTAATGTAACTTAAGGTGTGTTTTTTCATTTATTTTAAAAATGAGTTGGTAGTATATGTTTCGATATATGGAAAATTGGTCGGTTCAATCTTTTAACTATTTTTATTAATTAATTTAAAATACATAATCTTTTTTTAACCTGTTAAGTCTTACATTTTTTTACGAACAGTCTATTAAGTCCTTCATTTTGGCTAAAAATTTGAATTTTTCAGCCAAAATTAATCACGTGTCGGGCACGTGATGTAGAGAGAGGGAAAATATATGTTACCATTTAACAAGTTGGAAGATAAATGTATAATTTCTAGTTTTGACAAGTTAAAGAGAGAAAGTGGGAGAAAACCAGTAAAATAGTTCCCTCTAAGGTACAGATGACAGAGTTCCGAGAAGACATTAAGCCACGATAGAATTCCTCTAGTGTAACTATTTTTTTATGAGGGAAATAGTGTGACGACGATTTTGTCTTTAAAAAACATCACGTGCTCGGCACATAATTAATTTTGGCTGAAAAATTCAAATTTTTGGCTAAAAAGAAGGACTTAACAGGTTAAAAAAAATGTAGGACTTAACAACTGCTCGTATAAAGATGCATGACTTAACAGACTAAAAAAAAATATTATGGACGTAAGTTAATTAATGAAAATAATTAGAGGATTAAATCGATCAATTTTTCTTCGATTTTTTATAGATTCGTTCCGGATTCAACCCGCCCGAACGGGTCAGATCGAGTTTTCACATCAGTGCTGATAATACGTTCAATACGGAAATAATTTGGTAATTTAGGGGAAGTTCTGTTACTCGTCATCATTCAATCCTACCTGCTCTACCCACCTATATATATATGTATATATTTTAATAATTCACCTATATATATATATATGAGAAAGAAAGTATTTTTAAATTATTAATAATAACTCCTCTTTAAAAAACAAATTGAGCCTTATATTTTAAAACAAATATAATGACGAACACACGTAATACTTTGAAATTTTGATTTTAACATTTATATATTTTAAAGTTTTCTTTTAGGGGGAAAAAAAAAAAAAAAGTGGAGGGAATATATTTAAATTTTGAATTCTTTATTTGAAGGAAGGTGGAATGGTGTACTTATATATTTATGTCTAATTGATTTTCTTACCCTTAATAGGTTTTCTATTAGAATTAACTAAATTTCACATTGAAAAACTATTGAACTATTTTGGAGATATCTCTATAAAAGCTATTAATGTCTCCAAAAAAAAAAAAAATGTAAGTGCATTTAATTCTCTTTGTTTTAGAGTTTGACCTTATTTTAGACAGACTACTAATTTAAGCATTAGAGCCTTGTTGGAGAATAAATCATCTTTGCAGATTATTCTAAAAATTTGGCCAAAGGACCTTTCTAAAATAACAATTCTGCGACCTCATCTCTTTAGAAGAATGAGCTTTGGGCTACATTATGGAAAATTGATAATAATAATAATAATTAAGTATAGATAGGTTTAATGAACGGTACTTGTAGTGAGCTCAGGTTGGCCTGTTAGAATGAATAGTGATTTGCCTACGAAAGAAAAACTGCTTTTGGGGTTAGATTCTCATTGCTTTCAATAGTAGTGTGTTCAATCTTTTCACTAAAATTTAGAATATGATTTCTGTTTATTTTTTACGTCATATTATGTTCTCTTTATTATTATTATTATTATTCAAAATAAGTACCATTATTATTTCCTGCATGTTCGGCCAAGAGACGCTCACGCAACTTAGTCAGTCAATGTTTTGAACTAAAAAAAAAAAAAAAAAATGTGAATTGCATTTCTTAGTGCAGTCCATTTTTACTTTTAAAAGTACCTACCTAATGTTTTTTTTTAAAAAAAAAAAAAAATTTAATGAAAGACGTTATAATATTCATTATCGTTGATTTTTTTTTTTTAAATTATTAAAAATCATTTTGTGTTGCGTCATTCCTTTTAATACAAGTATTCAATTATATGAAAATATAAAATATATGTTAAATTTCTCACGGTGGAAAATCTTGATATATGTAATTTTATTATGTGATTGTCAGTAGTTATAGTCGTAATTTAGGTAATCGTGGGACCAATTTATTATATCAGCAGTTCAAAAAAAAAAAAAAAAAAAAAAAAAATAGAGAGACTCGGGGAAGTGTTTTTGTTTTTTGATCCAAAAATCAAAAGAATAATGGCAGATAATGATTCACAGATATGTGCTAATGATTGTGCTTCCGACCCCCACTACCCCTATCCCTACCCCTACCCCTACCTCTGCACCCTCAATCTTTTCTCCCTTGAGGGACCTGAAGAAATAGTGTAATTAGGTAAGGGAGTTATACTTCCTTACGAGTGAATTTCAAGAGTGGGTTCCATTAATTCCCCTCACCACTGTTAAAAATAATAAATATAACATCTCTCTTTATCAATTTAAATTTTTTTAGTACGTAATAATTTATTATATTTTTGTTTTTTTTTTTTTTTTTTTTTTTTTTTTTTAAAATTATGTATTTAGGTTATGTCCATATAGACACGCACCTCAACTAATTTTAGGGATACATAGACCCTCGACAAAGAGTTTCCCACAAGTGTACTTCATGTAATTTAAGGGGTTACCCCTAAGGTTTACGGTTCATTTCAGGGATCTTACCACTGATCCAACCCCTCAAGGTTGAGTATGTAATAATTTAACAATAGTATTAGATCAAGATATTGAATTCAAATCTCTATTATTATTCCAATTTGTTGATTATTGTGCACGAGTAGCCTACTTATGCCATCCATGTTCGAAACAAGAAAATTTGTAATTGTAAAGCATGCATTATGGAATCGGACACGTTTTTCGGTCTGTTTTAGGTTTGATTGTTGAATCTATTAGGTAAAGTAAAGTAGTCAACTAATTCAACAATCAACATGCATCTTTTCTTTTTTTTCAAGTTAACATTTAAAGTACAAAAGATTCGTTAAAATAATTTAAAAGGAAAATTATAATGGATAAACAACATACGATTCGCCTAATTAAAATGTACAATTTGATTTATAGTTTTTATTTATAATTATAGTCAAACCAATCGCGAAACAAAGGTTTAAGTCTTGACTATTAAGTTATGTTTGGATTAAAGTTAATTTTGGGTTCTTTTACTCAAGTCTAATTTGAATTTTAGACAAATTTTCATACACGTTAAAATTAAGTCAATCAAAATTAAAATTGGAAAAAAAAAAAAAGAAGAAGAAATCTATTAATATACAGTGTAATAGTGTGATGTTTCTCAAAATAAAATATTATTTTAATACCTGTTCATTAGACATTTTTTATAAAAAATAATAATGATAATAAATTTTAAAATAAAATTCACTTAAAATAATAATAATAAAAAAATCACTTTATTCAAAAATAACTCTAAAACACAACATAGTGTCTCGCTTAATTTATTTATAATTAAATAAAGGAGATATAATTCGTAATAAATAAAGTAGATTAGAGGAGTTTTTCGGCTTTCGCCCCAAACTAATCCACACAGGGAGGTTCAATAGTGCGAAGATATCTCGAAGTATGAAACATTCGGGTGAGATTTTTTTTTTTTGAAATTTGAGGTATTTTTATCTTTATTGTATTTCGAACTCATGACCTCTCGTATTATAAGTGAGGTTACTACCAACTGAATTACACATTTCTGGCACCCGGGTGAGATTATCTATTCATAATTTCATTTTCTTGAGAAAAAAATAAATAAAAATAAAGAGAGAGAGAGAGAGAGAGATAGAAGTATGGGTATCCAGAGGCATTAATATGGAAATAGATTACTTTTTGTTTGTAAGTTAATATTGTAAAATTACAATTTGTATTATTTACGCTCCTTAAAAATGGTAAAAGGAAAAAAACAATTTTTTTAAATTAAAAAAGTAGATAATAAATAATTATAAATAGGTAATTATATATTGAAAATAGTGTAAAGAAGAGGACTGATTCCTTTTCTTGATATTAAAAGAAGTGCAATAAACATGGCAGATGGGCGAAGTGTGTTAGTCCAAAGACAAATGTCTCCAACTACTAATGCCACTCTTCTCATTCGTTGCATGAATTTATTACTACTTCAAATAAATTTTCCTCCTTTGCTTTTTTTTTTTGGGAAAAAAAAAATATTTTTAAGATGAAGGGATTAAATTATATTACTATTTTTAAAAAATAATATTTATTTAATATTAATTATTAGATAAATTTTTGTATAAAATTTTTTAAAAAAAAAAAGCAAAAAGAAATACAAAAGAAGGAAAAGCAGTAATGGGAAGTGGGAACATCCATCCACCAAATTCATTTGATTTTTGAACTGGTCTCAAAATGACCCTGAAACCTTAATAAAAAGCAAACCCTTCTTGTCCTCCTTCAACAACATTCTCCCTTTTTTCTTCTTTTCCTTTTCTTTTTTCTTTCTGGCCCCTTCCCCTTCCCCTTGCCTCCATTATCATCTCTAATTCTTTACTCCTTTACTCTACTCTATATACTCTCTCTCTCTTCGCCCATTATTATTATTATTATATCTTCTCCAACCAGCAAAACCACAAAGATATTCACTTCTTCTTCTTTGTCATCAAGCACTTACTTAAAACCGTCAGTCTCTTGTTAAAGATTAGGGGGGGGACTATGGCTGATAAACTTGAAGATGTTGGGTTCTGGCTGCCTTCCGAGTTCTTGACCGACGAGGATATCCTCATGGATAACAAGGAAAACTTCCACAAATACGGATTTAGCGGGTCTAACTCTGCTGCTCTCCATTGTTTTCCCTCCCAGTTTCCTTATGACTATGGCTCCTCCCTTCTCAGTTCCCCTGTTGAGTCTTCTATTGGCTCTGCTGAGACAGAGAGCGACGAGGAGGACTCCCTCCTCACTGAATTGACTCGTCAGCTCAAAATTTCTGGAACAACTGCACCTACTCACTATCACGAGGTGCCCTTTCCCTACTTTTTTGTTTTCTGTCCTTTGGACGAATGTTAAGGCACTGAGTTATTTCTGCTACTCTTTTCGAATAATCCCTTTCTTTCTTTTGGTGTGTTTAGAAGGGTATGGTGCTGTCCAGCTCTCCTCAATCGACGCTGACCCAGGTCGGCAGCTGGTCCGGTCGAAGCACCGTCTCTAGCAGCGGAAGTCCAAATGGTCCTTCTCAAGTCTCCTCGCCTCCAACAACCCCCCTGGGTTCCAAAAACGACGCTTGGGATCTAATTTATCAAGCAGCAGGTCAAGTTGCAAGGCTTAAAGTGAACGCCGGAGACGGGCCCTCCACAACTACTGTTCTTTCAGGTCCTAAAAAATGGCTCACGACTCCCCAACCCTTAAGAACCTCTGCTGGTTCCACCTTCCACCTTGGCCAGGTAAGCCATTCCCTTGCATTGTTGTTTTACTTATTCCCTTCTTCCTAGGCCATTACTATTACTACCTTGCCCTTTTCTTTTCTCTGAGGGCTTCTGTTTGCTCGGCAGTGGCAGCAGGTTAGGGGCGATGAAATGCTGAAGCAGGCTGGATGTGGTACGTGGAGCAGAGAGGTGAAAACTAGGTGGAGTTACGAGCAAGAACTTTCACAGCATAAGCCGGGGAGATTAGGAGCCGGAACCGGCGGTTGGAATATGAATGGTCGTGGTTTTGATCCACCTTCGTGTGCATGGCCTAGTCTACAAATTCAGCAGGGAAATCAACTTAAGCCAGGGAATTTGGGCTTCAGAGAAGGACTATATTGTGCAGATGGATATGGTTACGGATTCGGATTTGGATCTACTGGTGGAGTTAGCAGCGGTGGTGGTGGGGGCGGCTTGAAAAAAGAGCGTGTTGGGACCGGCGTATTTCTACCTCGCAGATATGGGAATAATAATAATCCCAGCAACATGTCAGATTCTCGTAAGAAGCCAGGTAGTTTACAGCTCAACTGACTTCTTACTTCTTTCCTTCCTTCTCCAGATCCATGGGGTTTTTGGATTATTATTAAATTTTTGATTTTATCTCACATAACTAGCTACAGCTCTGTGTGTTTTGAATGTGCATTTTTCTTCAAATATTAAAAGTTCACCTATGGTGAGTGGTGTGAAGTTGGGTCTTGTTTTGGTGTTGGATGGACCCTCTTTTGTCTCAGATTTAAGTGGTCCCTCTTTTGCTGGCAAATCTGGTGGTCATTTAACTCTTGATATGTGTTATACTACTAGGGGTATTTGGCTTCCCTGTTTCGTGAGCCCAAAATACCCAGTGGTTTCCCATCTTTAATGCCCCTCAGTGAACCTACACACTGTTGAGGAGAAAGTTGAAAAGGACATCCTTCATGGATTTGATGCAAGCCCTGTAAATCTCTACTACTGGTGTTGTGCTTTTTAGAGTTTCCTTTGACCATAAACTATTTAATCTGTCTCCATGAAAAATGGTTTCTTAGTACCATTTCTCTTTGCTGTTAGCCTTTTTTTGGGATCCCACGGTATATTTTTTGACTGGCAAAGGACGAGGGTTTTTGGTGTTAAAAGCTGCAGCACAATCCCTGCTCTGCTTTTTCCGTTCTCAAGCACTTGACTTGAGGCGATATGTTATATGGCCTTTGGATGATATATCTAGATTGATGAAAAATAATTTATCTCTTTATTTCTTTCATGGCTTTTGTCTGTCATCTAATCTTTGGTTGTCCTTGACTTATTGTTTCTGGAACAGGATCATCCCAAATGCTGCAGCATCCAACAAGGGCAATGCCGGAGTTGAACAGGATTGGCAGTGGTATCTGTGTTGCTCAACCCCAACGAGCTCGGAACAATTTAGGTGCTGTTACTGATTACGGTAAGTAATTACTGAGTTAGTCTTTGGTTTGGTTAATTGTGGTGAAAATTTCAGGTCATGGATTAGTTTTTGATCTATTTTTTCTGGATGCATACTGAACTTTTGCTGATTTTGCTGCAGAAACATTAATTGCTCGGAGAAACGCAATATTGACAGGACAAGAGAGGCGAAGTGTGGGTAC
>JAXGGT010000001.1:505644-516055 GCA_035583425.1 Marsdenia floribunda
AAAAAAAAATTAAAGAATCTAATAAAAAATCCTATTTAATTGAAGTTGATTATTAGTTAAATAATAAAAGAATTTTATTTTTTAAAAATTTAATTAAGAATTTTAAAAAGTTAACTTACACAGTAAATAAAATTAAGGAATGAAAGTTACTAATTTATATGTTTTCATTTTTAATAAATTATATACAAAATTATTATTATTATTTATTAAAAGAATGATATATTTGAATTATTTACGGAGAGTATTATTCATTTATAAAGTCATCATTACTGTTACAAACAGTAGTTATACAGTAATTAATAAATCAGATAATTATCTACAAATAATTAATTATCAAACAAAAAAAAAAAAAAATCTACAAATAATTTATTAATTTAATTCATGCACTCAATTTATATGTCCTTCTAACCTTGCCACTGACTCTTAGAGGGAGCCTACCTACACATCTTCTTCTAAATACGACTCTCTCTCTCTCTGCTATCCCCCGCCCTTCCTCCTACTTCCCTCCCTCCGTCACCAAGCACGCGTTTACCTTCATCTCTCTCCCTCTGTCGGTAGACATCCTCTAAAGCTCGACGACTCCATTGCTTCCAACCATACTCTCTCTCCCTCTTTTTTTACACGTAGCACCAAAAATCTTCTACCGTGCTGGAAGTGCTCGTGGCGAGCTCTGGATTTGTGTTCTGTTTGATGGAAGTGAATCATCAGATCCATGGACGTCAATGAGTGTTTCCTGATTCCACTATGTCTCAGATCTCTACTCTCCTTCTCATTTCGTTTTCCGACATAATCTAGTAGCGGTAACAGATCCACTTTTCGTGACTAGGAAAAGTCTGTACCGGTATTTGTTAGTTTTGGTTCTGTTTATTTTTTATTTTTTTATTTTTTATTTTTTATCCTTTCATTACCCTCCTCAGTGGTTGTTAGGGTTATTCTTTTTTTCTTCAAATTTAGGATTTTCTGGTGTTTTCGAAATTTTAAGATGTCGGCAGCATCGTCCAGCGGGTTTTTCACGATCGGGCTGGTTGCAGCTTGGTATTCATCTAATATTGGAGTTTTACTTCTCAATAAGTACTTGCTCAGCAATTATGGATTTAGATACCCGATCTTTTTAACCATGTGTCATATGACTGCTTGTTCTCTGTTGAGCTACATTGCTATTGCTTGGATGAAGATGGTCCCTATGCAGACCATAAGATCTAGGGTTCAGTTCTTGAAGATCTCGGCTTTGAGTCTCGTTTTTTGTTTCTCCGTCGTCAGCGGCAACATTTCTCTTCGTTACTTGCCTGTTTCTTTTAATCAGGCCGTTGGGGCCACCACTCCCTTCTTCACTGCCGTCTTTGCCTACTTGATGACCTTCAAGAGGGAGGCTTGGTTGACTTATATCACCCTCGTTCCGGTTGTTACTGGAGTCATCATTGCCAGTGGGGTGAGTACGTGCCTATGTTGCGTTGTGGTTATAAATTTAATGTTTGGTATTAGGGTTTTTCCTTTTCTCTCCTCGTCCAGTAAGTGGGACTTATTTGTTGTCTTCTGCAGTACCAAAGAGAAAAATATAATTTCTTCTTTAACTAATATTAACCTATGATAGAATTGAACAGACATCATGAATATAAAATTTATTAGCATGTATATATGCTTCTTAGTTTGCCAATTGAGTCTGTCACTAGCCCGATCGGTAGATTTGATTTCTTTGGTCTGCAAGGAATTGACAATCTAAATTAAGGTCGGATTTATTAGGGAAGCTTCTTTGTTAAAATCATACAAGAGCATCAGCTTAGTTGATACATTATTTCATTAATCTTAGGGAAGTTGTTTTAGTTAAAATGCTTCTTCCACTGATTTTTTTTTGCTGATTTTCTCTTTCTTCCTGAGGATTCAGGGTGAACCAAGCTTCCACTTATTTGGATTTATTATATGTGTTGCTGCAACAGCTGCAAGGGCACTCAAGTCTGTGCTTCAGGGGATTTTGCTTTCTTCTGAAGGGTAATAGCTTGTACACAGACTCATATAATACATTTTTTAAATAACGAGAAAACATATATAGTTCCATATGGCTGCACAAATTTGCATTAACTTGTATGCTGAAACTTCTGTTATTTGTTTCAAGGGAAAAGCTGAATTCTATGAATCTTCTATTGTACATGGCTCCTATTGCTGTTGTTTTCCTACTTCCGGCAACACTCTATATGGAAGAAAACGTTGTTGGAATTACACTGGCTCTTGCAAGAAGTGATATCAAGATTATTTGGTACCTGCTATTCAATTCCGCGCTAGCATATTTTGTAAATTTGACCAATTTTTTGGTCACAAAGCACACCAGTGCTTTAACACTTCAGGTATGTCTTGCTGTCACATCCTATTCTCCTTACATTTTAGAATATTGCATAACTTTTAGATGTGTTTTCAACTCAAAGCGTCATTTTTTATCCAACCTAAAGATACACTTTTTTGCTTCAAGATGAAGGATGATATTTTATTTGACATAAGAAGATACCTCCTTGATCTTAACAAATTGAGCTATATTCAATGTGAAATTGGATATTTTTGAGGAATTTTGACCTTCATTTTGTATGTTTTCTAATGAAGGCTCCTTTGCAATTGGAGTTTAGGAATTAGGAGGGATCAAGTTATATAGGATAAGTGGGCTGAAGATCTAGCTCCTTTTACAATCTCTAAGAACATCTGCTTTCTGGCTTCTAACATATTGATTTCTTTTTTTGAAAGTCCCATGACTTGCATTTTCTTTTAGCCTAAAATTGTTGAAAGATGGTTTATAATTATTTATTTAGAGAAAATATACTGAGTATCTAGGATGATCTTTTGATGTATTTTGAAGTGGTTATGGAGACCTTCAGGCCTCTTTCTAGACCAAGGGTTGGCTCCTGCGAGGCTACCCTCCCTTAGCTTTGAATCTGTCTTGACATCGTTGTCTTGCTGTAAGTACTACCTGCAACATTTTTCCTGGAAGTGATTAATGTTAACTTTTCGACTAATGCATCTAGGAAAACTATTGCTCTACTCCTTTCCCCTGACTTAATTTCTCTTGAGATATTCCTTTGCAAATCCAGTTAAAAGTAATTAATGAAGTGAGAAGTTAAAGAAATTTCAAGTGGAGGAGATTGTGATATATGAAGTCTACCAACTTCACTCGTTTAGCCTTTCCTCTTTTTGTGGGTGGGTGTGCAAGGGTTTAGTTTGCATCACCTGCTTAATTCCTGTTGTTATTTGAACTGTTAGGATATAATGACATCCTATGAACAGACCTTTTTAGTGTTTTTTTTTTTTTTTTTTTCCCTTCTACAGCTGAAACCAATGTCAGATGTACGTAGCATATTGTTTAAGAATATTTATTTTGTAATGTATGATTATATCCTTTTGCACTGATATTTGAGGAATATCTCTAACCTATTATGCAATCAAAAGAGAGCAGGATTTGTTCTCTCTCTATAGCTGGTGTGTGTGGTACCAAAAAGCATTAAGATAATATGAAGTTGCAAGTGAAGGATTCTGTTTAGGAAGGTGATCGCTTACTAACAAATTATATCAGTGGCAGTAGTGCTATGCTATCTGGTGGAGATCTTAGAGCCCTGCAATTTATGAGATTACTAGGTTATATTCAATGAGATTTTTTTTTTTTTTTTTTTTTTTCTCTTTCTTTCACTTCAGTTTTTGAAAAGGAGGCTCTAAAGTTATTGTGTTAGAAGGTTAGAAGAGTATATTCATGATTAGTGCCTTCTCTGCAGTGTTGTCAAGGGAGATTGGCACACCCAAGCTTAGGGCCCTCATACAGTCTAGGAACAAGGTGCTTTCACATGTAAACTAAGACACACATGCATATGACTTCTACATAGTTTTTATAAATTAAAAGTCTAATAGTTCTAAAAAATAAAGTTAAATTAAGCTTAGAGGCCAATAAAATAGTTCAATAATCCCATAATGTTTTCAAAAGACAACCAGATAATCATAATCAAAGTCATACAAAATGATGGCACAGACTGTTGTTCCTTTAGACACTCTCTGAGAGAATTTTCATCCATTTTTGAGGGTATTGAATTGAGTTTGTTTTAAAGGTCTCTTGAAATCTTGATTATCCTATTTCCTCATCTATTTCCAAGAGAAAATAGAAGATTATAAAGGAAACTTTATTCTTGTGCAAAAAAGCTTGTGCCCAAATATATTAGCCTCACCTGAAAGGTATTTAGAAACTTTTTGCAAAAACATGGCTGCGTCTGAGCTCTGAGGTATGCCCTTGACATTACTGCTGTGGCTCTATCTGCCTCTGCAGTCTGCACCATCATGTGAGGACATCTCTGGAATCTTCTATTCATCTATAAGAGATGCTAGGGAAGGTCAGTGTCGTTGGCTGGCATTGGGAGGCTTCAGGTATCCTGGTGTCAAAAAGAAAAATGCGAAGAGACATCTTTATTTTCCTGGTCACTGGAAAAACCACTTTATTTATGGGTTCATGTTTTTTATGACCGAGATTTTCCCGCTAATTTTTCACTTCTTTCATGTATGATCCTGTTCCTTGGACAAAATTATGTAGTTTTATAGATATTTAACCATAAATCTATGTCTCCTTTCTTTTCTTCTATTAATTATTTGGCAGGCAGACCTTTTTTTGAGGGGTGGGGGAGTTAACTCAATAATATAAGCTTAGCATTTTCAAGAAACTTAATTCTAATTCTACCTGCTAACATTAGTAGCACCTGGTGTTCGAAATGTAAGTTTGGGGGCGGGTGGGAGGTAGGATATATTGTCTAGTTTTGCATTGTTTATTTATTTTTTTGTTTCTGCAATTGTGATGAAGGAATTCTTGATTATTTGGGCCCAAGTTAGGATTTGGATATTAAATGGTTGTGGAGGAGCAAGTTCGCTGATGCTTCAAACTCAATCTACTGGTTTTTCAGGTTCTGGGAAATGCTAAAGGTGCTGTTGCCGTGGTTGTGTCCATTTTGATATTTAGAAACCCTGTATCTGTAACGGGGATGCTGGGCTATACGCTCACAGTGATTGGTGTTGTCCTCTACAATGAAGCAAAGAAGCGCAGTAGATGAAAATTGTGAAGCATTAGCAACTGCAGTTACCATAATTGAGTAGAGGTGTGACCACCCTGAAGCAAGTTGGCGGGATGTTTTGCAATTGGCGGGGTTTTGACCTCATATAATTTTTGCTGGTAGCCCAGGCTTCCAACTGTGTCAGAAGTACATGCATCAGGTTAACGAAAGTAGAAATTCTTAATAAGTGACTTCATATTGTCTCTATTCACGGAAAGATCGTTTTTTCTTTTTCTCTCCCTATTTTTATAGTATTTTATTCCTTCAGACAAAAGGATTGTAGAACTCAACCTACACATGTCATTAAAATTTTTGTTATTGATTAATTAATTAATGAAAGACACTCATAATTCTGTGGATATTTACATATGAATGGATCAAAGTTACCAGTAACAGCCAGCGTTTAGTTTCTTTCTTTCTTTCTTTTTTTTTTTTTCCCTTGTAAATATGGAGGAAAGTCAGTGCTTAGTAAAGTAAGTAAAATCTAAAGGTACGGTTTTGCTAGTGGGAATTGAATAATTTTACTATCCAAAGTTATAGATATTTAAGATATAGGGTATGGAGGGTTTGTATCCTGAGGCCCAAAGTAATAGATTTATGAATCACGTTGATAAGTGAAAGGTTTCTGATTGGCTGTCCTCCGTGACAGTAGATTCATGCATATCCTGATTCCATTTGCTTTTGGGGGGCTGCTACCATGATACGTACATCTTCACATCAGATATTACGTTGCAACAAGTCACTGGGAAATGATTGATTAGTTCTATCATTTAAGATATGCAACTACATCTTGACATCAGATATTAATTTCAGTTCAGGGTTTCACCAGGAAATACAAACGACTCAAATCTACCTAATATGCTTTGTCCATTATTATTAATAACTTCTTCCCTTTGTTATTTTTTCAAAAGGAAATATACCTTCTTTTTTCCCTTTGTTAGTTGCAAATAACATACCTAATTTATGGCAGGTTAGGAATTCCCTAGCATCCACCACATAAACAGAAATTCATTTCATAGAAAAAGGAAGTGCTTAAAATGGTTGATTGCGCCATTTGCTAGTTTAGGAGTAGCAAATTAACCATTCGGTTCATCATTTGGACAGCCAGCAATGATGCTTAAAACAGTAAACCTGCTGCCAAATCTGAACACACTGTTCTGGGATAAAACATCCCAAGAATAAGCAAACAACAATCAGAGAGTACTAGAATGGCAGAAATTTGTGCCAGAGAAGGCTGGTTTGTGTATGGTAAATCCCCAGGCTGTGTGACAAAGGAGAAAAAACAAGGAAACACACTCAGAGAAAAGCAATCCCGAATAGATAGCAAATATCACAAGGGAAGTTTTCAAGAATCTGGAATGGTGGGTGTTGTTGGGCGCTTCATGGAGGCAGACTTGAGTACATGGGTGTAACTGCCTTTCTCCTTGAAAAGTTGGGAAAAATGTGGTTTGCAGTATAAAACACCATTCAGTGCTGCATAATTTGATGGGGACAAAGAGCATCCACCGTGAGAACACTTGAAACATGACTTATGGTAACTTTGGCTTTCCACTGTAACCTGAAAAGATGGATCATGTAAAACACATCAAATAATACCATATGGATTCTATCTTAGCGCACGAGGCCCCATGTATTGTGTCTAACACTACAAGCAGAAGTAATGCAAGAAAGTGTTCATAAAATGCATCCCTATGTACAGAGTCTATGCCTCTTCCTTTTTGCACATTTGAGCAAACTCAGGGATGTTCTAGTAGATAAGAATCAAAAAAAAAAAAAAAAAAAAAAAGTGAGACACAAAACTTTTCCCCAAGGGCATGAGGGATAAAATGAAATAAATTTCTCCTGTGAGAGGTGCACAATTTCCCAATTGCTATTCATTTGAACCTGTTTCTAATAAGCATGTGTGCATGAGATGCACTGATAAACTTGTATGCTGATTTTTGGTTTAGTCATTATACAGATGAAAGAGAAGCAGTCAGTCATGCCTAGAATTAACTGTTCCCAAGGAATGAGATTATACGCATAGAAAATCCCTCAATACGCACAGCAGCAGAAGCTCACTGTTTAATCTATTAGTAGACATATGTATGAGCTCAAACAAAATGCAATCATGTCATTCTTATTATCACAAAGAATAGATGGAAAAGAAGACAGGTGGCAAAGAGCTGCGTGCAATTCCCTTGGCTGACGGAAAATAAGTCCAAGGATCTCCTTTTCCCTAATAAGTGGTGTCACTGCTAATCTTTTTCTTCTTTTCGAAGTTTCGATTATCCTCAGTAAATAAAGAACCCAAAAATGTAGAATAGAATATTCAAGGTATGTACAGGTAGAGGTCCTTATGACCCAGGACCTCAGTCTTCATCTTATGAGGCCTGGGTGATGACCTAACAAGCAGTACACTAGAGTAAGATATGAACATTTTTCATTCATGATAGTATTAGAGAATAATTTGTCAGTGCATAACATGAATGTGTTGAAGAGCTTAAACAAAGAAATCCATGCTGTATCAACACAGAAGGCCTTCATAAAGAAGCTAACTAAAGAACTCATACCACATTTCAACCAAAATTATCATTGGAGATGGCCTCTCCCTAGTTTAATTTGTACCTTTTCCAATGGATAAGCTGTTTTGCCACAAGTTGCACATTTATCTTGTGTCCCAGAAAACATGCTAGCAGCTTTGCTAGGTGACCTCGTCTGCATTTTAAGATGATAGGAATCAGAATCATTACGGATTATAACGCCGCAAGAATACTTGTCTTTCTCTTATTAAGAACCAGATAGTTATTCAGAAAATGTACCAGCTCAGGAGTTAACCTCTCGGCTGACTTTGCCGCTGTAAGTACACAAAAAGAATTGCAATTTGAACGTAGAATGATAAAGTGTTGATAAATATTATCAGAAAATGATGATCTGCGAGGAACTAATTCAAGAAGACGTACGTGATTGGAAGTTCTTGTTGAAACTTCCAGTCTCCTTGAAAAGTTGTTCATAATGAGGTTTGCAATAAAGAACACCTTCCATGGACGAGTAACTGCTCAGCTGCAAAGAAGATAATTGAAAACAATAAACACAAATACAACCAAGAGTTGCAACCCATCAAAATACAATGATTCACAATAGCAAGGTTAACCATCAGACGGATATTCAGCAATGCCAACAACCATAGTACTACAAAATACAAATGGAGCATTAAAGTGCTTCCACTTCTTTTAAAAAATTGCAACTTTAAAATTAAAGCCTTTTTCAAATCAGTTTCTTCGTATCAAATTTATATGCAGGTTATGAACAGCTACAAGTGCAAAGTGGATAAGAACCTTGAGGGTGCCTTTGCAATGAGAACATTTGAAGCAAGATTTGTGATAGCTAACTCCGTCAGCAGACAAGAGCTCCACTGGATACACGGTTTTCTCACAGGCCTTGCATTTTTGCTGCGTCCCAAGAAAAGACATAGCTTTCAACTTCTGGCTCCCCTTTTGCTAGATCTGGCCTGCGACTCCTTGCACTTCAAACCTTCAATTATCCCACTTCTCCTTTTCCTGTCTTAGATTCAACTACTCAAGATAAAAAAACAACAGCGCCCAGTTAAATTAAATGGCAATAACAACCGATCTGAAGCATAATAAACAGCAAAAGATCAGAAAATAAAAGCTGATTCCGATCAAAATGTTTACAAGCAGTCCTTGAAATTCAATTGAGATCTTGAATATCAAATATGCATACCTTCAACACACCCAAAAAAAAAAAAAAAAAAAAAAAAAAAAAAATTCCCAGGCCTTGGTCTAAGAACTTCTTGATATGGAAAACTCGATCAAAGTTACAAAAAGAATAAAATTTGAGACTTTAAAGCAAAGAGCGCAAATGCAGAGGCCAAATTGTGGATTTTTATACTATTTAAAGCCCCTGTAAATCCGTATAACCCGAGTAGTTATATTGTTATAGGGATACAAAGAGGTGGTGGGCCTGTGGATGGCAATGATGATTAAGATGGTGGGGGGAGGGAAGAAATTGAATTCATAAACAAGAAGGAAGGTTTGAGGAAGAGGAGGAGAGAGAGAGACAAATATCTTCGCTGGAATTGCATTTGCCTTCGTTTCGACTTGTATATTACTATATACAACTATCATCAAGGACCCTTTCAAATATATATATATATTGTTAAATTTAAATTAATTTAAATTTAATTCAGATTTAATTGTATTTATATAATGAATGTTTCTTAATTTATAATATTTAAATCGTTTAACCATTATACTAAACTAAAAACTTGATCCATCCAAATATTTTAGTGCTAATAACAAATTTACCTTCTTTTTTTTTTCGTGCTATTTTATTTAAATGTACTAACAAAGTATAATCAAATAATTATTTTCACTTTTTTGATATTATTATTATTATTATAAGTTGGAGCCTCAAAACATTGATGTTATTATTCCCCTTATGATTCATATTTTTTTGGGAAAAAAAAAAGAAGGTAAGTCCCACTTCAATAGTTTTTTTTTAAAAAAAAATTACTTAGTAAATTTAATTTTTACTAAATAGGATTTTACTTTTTTTTTTTTTGGTTGTAAAAAAATAACTAACGAGAGGGGAAAAAAAAATGAATATTACCTTAATTTGATATTAAAAAACAAAGAGAATATAATTGATTAATTTAGTCTATATTTTATTATTTTTTACTATTTTGATTTTTTGATTTTTTTTGCTTGTATTACTTTTTTTTTTTTTTTTTTTTACCTTTTTAGGTTTTTTTAATAATTTTTTAATTAATTTTAATCAAATAAAAAGTTTACAAAGAAGGCTTAATATTTCTTTTAATATTTTTAATTAGTTTAATCAAATTAAAATAAATATGAATTAATTATCATATTTTAACTTGATAAAAAATTAATTAAATTATGATAAAAAAAAAAAATCAAAATTGTATATATAGTATAAGAATAATAAATAAAATTGTAAAAAATAATAAAATAAAGATTAAACTAATTAATTTTTCGTTAAAAAATAAACAAGATTCGTAATTTTTATGAATTTTAATGTAATATATAATATAAGTGTAACGCCTCGACAAGGAAAGTGGACGAATATTGAGGACCACCATATCTCAATAATGAACGACTACGGTAGATTTTGTTAAAGTAAGTTTTGTGTTTGTTTTGACTTTTTGGATTATATGGATAATTCCTTTTTCTTTCTTTTTTTTTATTTTTTTATTGCCTTACCGTGTTGTGTTGTCTTTGGGCAGTGTTTTTATTCTTTGGAATTTGATACCATCACTGTTGGATAAATAAAAAATTCAATTTATTTTTTGGTTGTGTTCTTTTTACCCCGTGAGAAAGATTGATATATAT
>JAXGGT010000001.1:537167-553829 GCA_035583425.1 Marsdenia floribunda
AACCTACGACTTTCTGCTTAGGAAACAGACGCTCTATCCGCTGAGCTACAGGCGCCTCATTTATTTATCATGTTTTTAAAACGTATATATATCGTTAAATAATGAGGCGGTTAAAAATCCAAAAGAATATGAATACAAATATAATCAGATATTTAAAAAAAGACAAATTCATAATCATGTTTTTTTTAATCAAAATACAAATTTTGATACTCATATTTCTTTCTCATTTTTTTTTTTTTTTTTACTTTAATTGATAATTAAAATTTATTTGGATCCTATTTTTGTTTACAAATTATTCTATAAAAATTGGTAAATTTAGTCTTTAATGTCCATGACTTTGGTGTGGTTGGTCCCTTTTTTTTTAATTAGTTAATAGGTTCTCAATATAAAATAAGACAATGTATTTGGTCTTTTTTTTTTTTCATAAAATATATTATTTGAGAAAATCAAATTTTGTGAAAGAAAAAAATAAATATACTTACTTATCATACATTAAAACCTATTAAATAAAAATAAAAATAAAAACAAGACTAACCACATTAATAATTAAAAAATTAAACACCCAAATCTATCAATATTCCTTATTCTATAATATGTGTGGTAATTGTGGGCTCAATCTCCATTACAGACATCAGTTTATTAGATTTGCCTCGCTATAAGAGTGGAATTTTGAAATAGAAAATTTAAAAATTTAATTCTTGTTAAAATTAAATTATTATTATTATTACTAGGAATATTTATAATATTAACACTTTAAATTATTTTGGATGCGAGGAGAGGATGGGAATGGGAATAGGTAATTTTGTTGGGCATAGAAAGGCATCAATCAGTCAACGAAGGCCATAATAAGAGAGTCTAATATTGAAGTCTGCGTACTGAAAATACTTTAAATAACCGCAATAAACCGGACTCCCAATTACAAGCGAACACCTTCCCAACGGATTTGATGTCACCTTTTCTCTTTCCAAAGTCTCCACATTTTTTTTTTTGTCATTTCATTTCGTTTCATACTCCGCTACATATATTTGCAGCAGGAGTCCTCTTGCTAATTATAACTACTACTAGGCTAGTTTTCTTTTATCTCTCCACCATTTTTTTTCAACCTCTCTCTCTCTGAATCAACCTTTTTGCCGCTCTTTTCTCTCTCAAATCTTTACTGGTATTGGTACTGGTACTGATATTATATTAATTAATTAAGTTGGTTTCATCAGTGGGACTGGGGTTATTTGATCAAAAGTTTTCATTTTTCTTCCTCTTTGTTTTGGAGGTGTGGTGGTGGTGAACAAGAGAATTCAGTCACTCATAGATATCATTTCAAGATTCGATTGATTCTGAAAAGGTGGGTTTCTTTACTGGATTCTTCAAATTGATGCCCTTTTGGAAGGAATAGGGGGGGGTGGGTATTCTGATTCCCAGTAAATGATTCTGTTTGTAATGCCTTTTGGATCAGCCAAAAAGTCCTTACATTTTTCTGCATATATTTCCGATATAAAAGTGAATTTCTAGCTTACGACTTATTGAGGGGAGGGGGGTTCTGTGGTGTCTGGCCGTTGGGGGGAGAGGGCTTGATAAGTCTTGGATATGGCGACCTTGTATCCACCAACTGCGTACACGGGGAATTCCAGCTGGATGCTGCCACAAGGTAAAAGTAGTAGATGGACGGAAGAAGAGAACAAGAGATTTGAAAGTGCTCTTGCACTTGTTGACGAGAGAAGACCGGATAGATGGGATAAGGTAGCTGAAATGATACCTGGAAAATCAGTCACTGATGTGATTAATCAGTACAAGGAATTGGTGGCGGACGTTAGTAATATCGAGGCCGGGTTGTTCCCACTTCCTGGTTACTTGACTCCTTCTTTTACCCTGGAGTTGATGGAACATCGTGGCTTGGATTCCTTAAGGAAAAGGGGAAGGACATGCGATCAAGAAAGGAAAAAAGGCATACCATGGACAGAGGAAGAACACAGGTGAATTATCTCTTCAGAGCCCTTAAGCTTTACTTTGGTCGTTTATCTTCCCTTTTTTTTTTTTTTTTTTTTTAAACTTTTGCAGCAAATACCAAGGAACACTTACTTAAATGAAAAATGTTAAGTAATTAGGAGGAGGAAAAATGAAACAAGATCAAAACTTTGAATATGAATTAAATACAGAAGGAATACTTTAGTTGAGTTTAAGCAAAAAAAAAACGTTGAGTTTAAGCAAAAAAAAAAAAAAAAAAAATTGCCACTATTGATATAGTGGTGGCAAGAAATTAGACCTTACTACAACTATCTCATCCATGGAATTGTATACTTTAGACGGTCGGAACTGTTCCTGATATTGCTCTGTACAGGAGGTTTCTCTTGGGACTTCAGGCACATGGTAAAGGGGACTGGAGGAATATATCCCGGAATTTTGTAATGTCCAAGACTCCTACCCAAGTTGCAAGTCATGCTCAGAAATACTTTCTGAGGCAGCTATCAGGAGGAAAAGATAAGAAGAGACCAAGCATCCATGACATCACAACAGTTCATCTCCCAAGCACAAGTTCCTCGGATGATAACAAAGCTTCTCCTTCCTCAGAGAAGCCCCCTGTCTTCTCATCGCTGCAGAAGTCCACCACTGCTCCAAAACTCTTATTTGATTGGAATAACTCAAATGATGGACTTTTGATGGTTTTTGACTCAACTCACGGTAACGAGTCTATGCCTATGGGATCCTTATTTGATATTGCATCACATGGTCATTATGCCCCAAACTCCTGTACTGTTAATTCCAAGTTTCACATCCAGCCCACCAAGTATGTTCATGGATGAGCAGAGGAATGATTTTTCCCAGTGCTATCATATCAAGTGAATTTTCCCCCCCCCCAAAAAAAAAAAAAACTTGAGAGAGATTCTGTTCTAGGTTTTATGACTTATCCCTGGACTTGTGTGCGCATCAGTGAATTCTGGAAAATGACATCTGCTTAGCTTCAATATCTCGTATACCTTAAAAACATTTATTGAGATAGTCTGTATATTTCCACTTGTTGATTATATGAGTGGCTTCATTGTTTTCTTTAATTTTATTTTATTTTATTTTCTTTTTCCTTTCCCAATCTCTTTTTGCATTGCATCTACCAAATGGCCAAGCTCATTAGGTAGGTATAATCTGGCCATATCAGGCGGCTAGTTCAGCCAGAGACCTGTCCATTCAAGGACCACCTGATATATATTTTTTATAATGAAGAATTTAACATTAATTTTTCCCGTTTGTCATACCAAAGTGTATAAATTCTAAGCTTTCTGACAAAATAGAAGTTTAATATAGTTTTAGAGCTGGAAATCTTTTCTGTCAGGGAGGAGGTGAGAATTTAACAAATGGTGACCTATTACGTTGTTTTTCATACTATATGTACTTTTATTGAACAGAAAAGCTATAGAAAAAAACATATGTATGATTTGCCACAACATCATTTGAGATTATAGGTGGGGGGAAGGGGGGAATTAGCTGACTCAGGCAGCACTCTTGGGAAATTCCAGAGCATCTGATTGCTGGTTTTCCCATCGACCCTTTCCGTCATGCTTAGACTAATATGATCAAAGTGGCCAAGTTGACTGCGCTCCCATCACTATCTCCTTTTCTCAAGCTGAGTCTGCATTCCACTAATCAAAGCATCTCTACTTTAGTTCAGTGAGAACACATAAAGATCCAAGTGATGTAAGTAATGTGCTACTATCATATTATTTGATATTCAATTCCTTTGGACTTATTACGTCCATCCATTTCTCAAGAACGTACCTTTTTCTTTTTTTTTTTTTTCCCCTTTTCTTCCTTTTCCCACCCATTGATCTTTTTTTGTCTTTGTTGCATTTGCATTAACAGTTGGTAGCAGCTTCTCATTTAAGTCTTTTAGGGATATCATTGTTTTGAGATTCAGAATTTGCTTTGCCGACGACCTAACTAAAATCAGGAAAGTTTTAACCCTTCAAACTTTATTTATTTTTCTTTCTACTAGTGAGGAATCTCAATTGGGAGGGGGGAGAGGGGGGGGGGGGGGTGTTGGGGTGTGTGTGGCCAGAATATAATCTTAAAACTTCCTTTGACCGTGGGAAGATAAAATATATTCAGTTCTGGCTAATCAATATAGAGGCATCTCTTTGACACTAGTTAAAGGAAAAAAAAAAAAAAAAAAAAGGAAAAGAAATACTCTAGACCAGTAGTTGGCTGAGAAGTTGGAGTTACTTTGGCTTTCTTTGTTTTTTCTTTCTGGTGTTGTATACCTTTATGTGCTTCTTTTCTTTATCATTGAATGAATTAGAAAGGCAATTTGTAAAGAAGAAGAAGAACATAACTTAGCAGTTCAGAAACTTTGCTTGCATGGAGAGGGAGGAGGGATAAGAGTAGGAAATATCTTGAATAGGAATGTTTAATCAGCAAAAAAGAAAAAAATTTCCAAAAAAGTTATTATATAATTGTACAAGAAAGTTGTAGTAGTAGTAGTAATAATAGAAATAAGCCAAGTTGATGGAAAAACCGAAAGGGTAGTAACCCTATTAAAGCACAGGATGGAATTTTATATCTTAATTTGGCTATGGTTCTCTGAGGTTGGTTTTCAAGGTTTCAATAATTTAATGAGTGGATGGATCACTACGGTGATAGTGGTTGATATTCCACAAAGAGAAATGAAGTAAAACGAATTATGCTTCCTAAGATGCCGTGACTGTGTTTCTCTTTTTTTGGTTGATATATACATATGTGCATATATATATGTAGTGCTTGCTACTGCCCTCAACTATTGCCTCCACAAACCACCACCAGCACAGCTGAGTGCCTGTACTATACATAATCATCTTCTATGCCGCACCACGTGTGAGACGCAAGCGTAATGACTTATTCAATTAAAACTTTTTTTTGATAAGGTGGTAATTGATTATTGTGTTAGAACGTACGGGACGGGAAATAAGGACACTCTCGAACTGTGTTCTTGCGTTTAGACTGTTCATTTCATCGTGATTCCAGCGAGAAAAAGTGACGCAATTAAGAAACCATGCATGTCTAAACTATTCATATACGTAGAGCCAACGTTGAAACAAATCAAGTGGAAGGTCACAATTAATAAAATTACAATCATGGAAACTGGAAAGTGTTAGTATATATATATATATAAGCTTTTACACCCATCTTTTTCTCCCCATTCCCATTCCCTTTTTGTCATAAAGAGAAACATATATATCAAGAGGCAACTTTCTTTAGCTTTTTCACCCCTTCAAATCAATCTTTCAAACACAGCAAAATAGAGCAGCTAAGTTTTGCTTTGCTTTTTACATGCATGCATGACCTCATTTCCAAGTCTTCTTTTTTCAAGCCAAAAGGATGAAGAGAAGTGATGCGAAGGATCACCTCTACAGTCTACACACGGCAAATCTTTACAATCCAATTGCATTTAAGAGAGAGTGAGAGTGCAGTTGGTTGGCATCGTACTTATTAATTTGCCTTATTGGAGATGGGGCAATGAAAAACAATATATCTCAACTAGCTGGACATGGTGGGCTGCTGGTGTGTCATGTATATATATATATATGCTCAGGCATTCAACGTGCAATATGCAGTCATGGAAGTGCACAAACCGATGCTGATGCTGTATTGCACCACGCCCCGAACCAAAGCAACAGGCTCCTTCTCTGATCAATCTCCTTGGCCGTCCAATGTAGACTTATTACAAGAACTGATTAAGTGGTTTAGTTGAGACTATTAAATCATTACTATTCTAACTAATACATATTTGGTTCAAATTATACCCGTAAAATTTAATTCTTGTCCAGAAGAAAGTTTCACTTTAGCTCTTAAAGTGCTATTTAAATTAAAAATCTTGTGTACCATTTACCAATCAAGATGTGAAGCAATTGGGCTGGCGGCCGGGTACAGTTGGTTTCTTAATGGTTAGGAAAGGTGTGTGTACCTAGTACACTGCAGGTATATATATTTGATGGCTCATTTTAATGCATATTTAGTACGAGGAGAACTATAGATATAATCATCAAGATAAGGTCTCGAGCTAAAGAAAAGTGAATCTTTAGTGCGAATCTAAGATACCAATAGTGTTTGATATTATTCTTTGATCTTTCTTTTCCCATCAAATAAAAGCAAAAATTTTTATTACTACTTTTTTTTTTTCAACATTCCATCACATCAATTCATCCCTCAATTACGTTGTAAAAGATTTTATTTTTCCCATTAATTAATTATAATTTGTAGAGTTCATGTACCATTTTTTTTTTTTTTTGGTTGTTTTTAATTGAATGAACTCGTGATATTTTGAATTATAAATTAACAAGATTATTACTAACTGAGTTACGCATTTTTATTTTTACTAATTATTTTTCAAAAAATAATTTAACTATTATATTAAAAATAAAAAAAATTGTTGATGACAAATTAATCTTCAAAATAATAAAACTCAACCCCACCTTAGCCTTAAAGGTAAAAATGACTACAGAAGAAGAAAAAGCAATTAAAATCGGTATCCAATTAGTGCATCCAAAGATGAGATTGAAGTGCTTTTTCTTTGCTATTTATATATATATATATATATAATATAACTTTTTCTTTGCTATTTAGCAGCAGAAGTTGAAAATGCAAAAGAAGAAAAAAAAAAAAAAAAAAAAAAAAAGTTTCCAAGCACATGCTTTCCAGACCACCACCGCCCCCATCTCCTCCTCCTCCCTATAGAACATGAGGATATTACAAGGATGGGACAAATTTGTCCAATCATTGCTTCAATGGGAATAAGTAAAAGCATTGAACTTCTTCACTCATACATGAAGTGAAGGGGGAAAAAAAAAAAAATCTACAATCAAATCTCAGCAGTAGACTTTCCTTTTAAGGGTTTACATTGTTTTCCCGCATGATAATGCAAAGGTTAAAGAACAATACTTCTACAATTCCAAAAATCACAATCAACTTTTAACATGACACTGGAAAAATATAGGTAAATTAAATCTATTTTAACATTTCATTATTTAACTTCGATTCATCTTTTTTTACTTTATTAATTCTTAAAATTTTTAGGACTAGTTATGTCATGTAGGTTTTTCTTACCACTTTTTTGGCACTAAAACACCAAATTAAATAAATAAATAAAAAGTCAAAAAGACCTATATGATAAGTTTTAAAAACTCTAGAAATGAATAAAATAGAAAAAAAAAATTGATTAAGAACCTAAATGACAAATTGCTAAAACATAATGGATGAAATAAACTAATTTTTTAAAAATATATATTGCTATGTTTATTTTTTATATTTTATTTTTATTCATCACATGTTATTTATTTATTTATTTGTTATCTTAAGAAATCAAGACAATATTTATTAAATTTTTTATCTCAATGCTTTTTAATATTTTCTTTAAAAATAAAAATAAAAATTTATTTGATAACTAGTAAAATAAATAGAGTTAATTTTGTAATATTTAATAATTTATTAGAGCAAGTCAATAGATTAAAAAATAATAAATGTCTTATTGATTAAGTATATATATGTAAATATTTTAGCATTTTCTTTATTTGTTATATTATAAAATTAATGTAGTATTTATTGATATTTTAGCATTCATACTTCTATTAATATTTTGTAATTACTGTTCATTAATTAATTTTTCATAGAAAAAAATAAAATATAAAAATATTGTATTCTTTTTATTAAAATAAAATATGTTAATTTTCATATATATATATATTTTAAACTGTATGAAATCTAATTTAAGCATAAGTATAAATAAATAAACAAAGAGAACATTACAATAACAAGAATAGAAAATTTTGACCCCAAAAAAAAAAGGTTTGAACAGAGGGAGTGATTAAAACCATAATCTCGCAAAAACAATACATGGAAAAGATGCTTGCTTTATGAGAAGCCAATCAATTGATGAAGCTTAACCTACGCTTTAAATAGTTATCTTTCAAGATAACGTTGTAATAATGAACGACTTTTGCCCCGTCTCTTCAATGAAGGGCCGTCCAATTAAAGCACTTTTAAGTTTCCTATTTGGGAACAGATAAAATAGGGCCCCTGTACCCTACACTACCTGATGCGTGGATTTCGTTTTTCTTTTCCGGAATGCATCCTAAACCTTCCTCTACATCCTGCATGAAAAACCTTGTTAATCCAAATTAATTAAGATGTTACTCTGTGAATCAATAATTAGTTAAGTTATTTAATTTCACTCCTCCTCTTCTTCTTTTACCATCTTCACAACATACATCTTATGATACGATACAAAACTTCCCCATCCCAAAACCGTCTGCTGCAACCGAAATGACCCATCAAAACACTGTTTATTGTCAATAAAGCCATGAGACAACCAAATGAAATCTCAAGCTACTGAAAATGTAACACCCACCCATTTGTCAAACTAAAATATCCAATTTCATCTTCAATTTGGCATCAAGAATCAAAGTTCTAACAACTTTCTGCACAAACTGTTATTTAGGGCAAAATCAGATCACTACCAACTATGCACATGTTTGTACCTTGAATATAATTGCTCTCCTTCAAGTCAGTAACAAACAGCAAGTACACGGCTTGCTCAGTGTGATGACAACATAACTTAACTAGCTTATTACCAAAGAAAAAGAAGAGTGGGAAAGGGGGAAAAAAAGGGTCCTATGTTCAGATCAAAATCAGCAGGGAAGGGTACTGTGCTCTCACCAAAACGTGTGGGAAATAGAACATAGAGAGAAGTAGCACAAGAGCTTATGCACAAAGGAGTGAACTAGAGAGGGAGAGAGACAAAATCTTTCTGAGAAATTGTATATCTACAAGTCTATAATGCAAAAAAAGCAGCTCGATCGAGAGGGATAACAGTTTTTGGAAAATCTGTTCTCTGTCCAGCAAGAGAATAATATGCAAGTACGTGTGCTGGATGCTCATTTGGATCATTAGCAGCTACTCTTCTTGCAGGAATCAACTCAATATTCCAGAATGGTCGCACCATGGTTAAGAGATCTAGACCATCTCCAGACGTTCTGTATCCTTGTACCCACAGGTATCTCAGAGCATTTAACTTCAGTACAGCCTTAGCAAGTGCACGCTCACTAAAACAACAGCCTCTCATTTCAAGCTTTTGCAGGCTAGGACAGCCTCTAGAGAAGAGCTCAAGTCCATCATCAGATTCCCCCACGTAACCAAGAAGCATCCAGCTTATGTTTGGACTATATTGCCCAATATAACCAAGGCCCACATCCGTCAAACCCCCCTGTCGGAGATAAAGAGCAAACCTTCTTAGTTTGGTACAACCCCTTAACAGAGCACGAACTCCATTATCAACGGGTAAATCTGTTATCCTTTCTTCTCGATCAAGCAACACCAAGCGAAAATCGTGGAGGTTCTTTGAGTATGTGCCAATACTTTCCAAAGCTTCATTTGTTATGTCAGAAACATAAACAGCTAAATATTCCAGCCCAAGACATCCCTGTGCTAAAGCAATTAACCCTCTTTGTGAGACAATACCTTCCTCGTCCTCCATTTCTTGTTCATCAGCCCCTCGTTCAATTCTTAGCCTCTTCAACCTCTTGCAGAAAAGGGCAAGAACCTCCAATCCTCTGTCTCCAATAACATTCCTTGTCTGCTCCAACAAAAAATAATGCCATTTTAAGTGACAGTAAATATTAAATTAGTAGTAGCACGTTATCCATTCTTGTGACAAATTTCACTCAATTAATTTACTAGTCCATTTTACCTTTGAACATTATCAAAACCTGAAGCTTTATGCACTCCCTCCATACTAAAAATATTACAAATAATTTTTATATTTGTCGGTAAAATTTACTCACTCCATCCCATTTTATCTGTCATACTTAAATAAATACATTCATATTGAAGTGGTTTCATTAGTTAATAAATCCATGTTTCCTAAGTTCACCCTTAAATCTTATTAAATATATTTAACTTTCCAAATTATTTACCACTTGTTGCTAGTTCAAATATTCTTTGTCATATTACCAAAGCACATTGCATTGCTTTTTTTGTATTTGTGCGGACAAAAAATTGTATTAAATAAGAGTAAGTTAGGGATCAATCATTAAGTTCCTAATGAGACAAGATAAGATGAAATGAAAATTTACTAGGAGGGGGATGCATAAAATGGGATAGAGGGAGTACTTTTCAATCTTATAAATCAATAGAATAGTTAATGGATAAAAGTAACAATTAATGAATTATTTTAAATTTTAACCATTTCTTAATTTGTGTTTCTAAATTGACAACATATTTTAACCCAAAGGAATACCATACTCCAAGATTAAAGGAAAAGTAACAGTTTATTATAGTTTCTAAAATATAAACAAAATATGATTAAGGATAATTAGCCAATTTCATCTCCATATTATGGTTTTGCATACAATTTAGTCACTAATATTTTAATTTAATTTATTTATTTCAAATTTTATTTTGATGTATATCCCATTTAGTCCTTTTATTCAAAAATTTGCCAATTACATAACTCATATTATGATTATATTTATATACATTTTAGTTTCCTATTCCAAAAATTTTTACAATAAAAATAACTAAACTAATATATATATATATATAATATGAGGACAAATTTGGTTAATTTTCAAATAAAAGAATTGAATGAAATACACGAAAATAAAATGGAGATTAAAAAAAAATTAAAATAAAAAATTAGGAACTAAATTATATTAAAAATCAAAATAAGGGGACGAAATCAAACAATTTGCCTATAATTTAACTTCGCATAATATCATGGAATCAAAGCATGACATGAAAACATTCCATTAAGCAGTCCGATGTTTCCAAGTTAAGAATCATTACATCCAGGATCAGATTAAACATAAGATAGCTATAGGATGTCAAGAAACCTGGATGCCATACGTATATCTTAAAAAAAGTATTCAAAGCGAAAATCTAAAGTGATAGACCAAAAAAAATGCATATAGCAAAAGGTTAAAAGGACATACTATTACGTGGATATTTGATTCTTTCATATTCAGACAAGGTCCAATATAAATAATAAGAACAAAACACATAGAAAAGTTTTCGGGGTTTCACCTCAAGAACTTCCAAGTTGGGACATCTTTCTAATAGGACGCAGTGGCCTTCCGTGTCAAGAAAAGCATACAGCAGGTCCAATTTTCTAAGTCGGGCAGCAATAGGAAAAACAATTGGCATTTCGCTATTGCCAAGGTAGGTTAGACCCAAGTTGCACAATCTCTGTGGAAATGTCACGGCAGCATATTTTCCTAATGGTTCATTTAAACCACCTTCCGCATCCGGTTCTGGCTGAACATTAAAAGAACCACCACCAAACTCTTCCAATGAAACTGCACTTTGTAAAAAGTGAACAAAATCTAGAATATCACGATCACTTATCTTCAATGAGACTAGAGAACGGCACTTTCTGGCAAGCAATTCAAGATCTTCAGATCTGAATCTCGAAAGCTCTGTCATATAAAAATTCAGATTTTCAAGAACTGTGTTGTTCAGTGCAAGCTCATGAAGCCACTCGCCACCATTATCGATTATGGTGCTCTCCTCTAAAAACAAGGTTTTTAAGTTCCTGCAGAAATCATCCAAAAGGAAATATTAAACATGTGGAAGTACCAAACCTATGAAAATATAGCAGATAACCGATTTCCAGATTCTCAATTGTCTCATCTTGTAGCTCAAATTCTAATGCATGGATAAATGATAAATGTTTTGTCACAAATGGCAGGAGAAAGGCCAAAAGGGGAAAATTTCCACTAAAAAAGGAAAAAGAAACTCACTGAAAACCGAACATAAGAATCCATATTTACCTACCAATTGCACACTGCAATCCTTTAGTGGCATTCAGTTACCAATAACAATAGACATGCCGTAAGGGTAACCTTTTTCTTTATGAGATCAAATGAAGGAACAGAGGAAAGATAGAGGGCAAAATCTTATATTCATATCATCAATCTCAGAGTACGGCTACTCACATGAAATCTGATGAATAGGGACAATCTCTTTGCAATTTCAAGTACAATGTTTATCCTTTAAACCCCAGTGAAAACCATAGCTACCAAGACACTGCATTGGGGTAATTGATATCAAACCCTAAACCCTTCCTATGCTTCTTTAACACCAGGGAGCACAATATTCATACAAAGAATTCAACTGTGCCCAGCATTACTAGAGTCACTAGCTACATTTATGGACTCTTTCATTTCTTGGAGCAACAACCAATGTACCAAAGTGAGATATACTCCTTGTGATTGGGGGGAGGGGGGGTGCCGGAGGGGAATATTACCCCGACTTTTCTTCTTTTTCTCTTTTCTTTTTGTAATTAGTTTTTCTCCCCATTCAAAATTATTAATGATGAGACACAACATCAACAATTCATAAGTACCACTTTTCCTTTTTTCCAATTTATACATCTGTAACTTGCAGACAGAATTTGGAGGTAGCTATAACTCAACAACATCGTGCCATAATCATTTACAAGACAGGCTAACTGCACTAATTTTACTGATACAACAGGAGTAAAGGGCAGGTAAAACATATTTTAGCAATTATGGTAAGTTTCTATATCAATAATTAAACAATTACCTCCTCTATTAATTACTAATCAATTTAAGAGATTCATCCCTTTAATATTTTCTTTGTCCTCTAAGAAGTCATACAATAATATACTTAAAAAGTCAATTAGACTATAAGAACAAATTCTCAAGTTGCATCAGGCTCTTTTGCATCTGTAAACGATATTTCATGTACTGGAACCAGTATCAGACTGTCAATGCGAGACCACCGTGATTAAAATGTTTCAAAACACAAGGACAGAAAACCCACAGTATTTTCAAAAAAATCGAGGTTAATAATTTATTTAAAATAAAGTATTCAGCAATTTCCTGCATGACAAACCATTTCATAAGCTTAAATAAATAGCAATCAGTTCACAGTTAAATACTCTTCTATTCACCTTTATACCTTTAATAGTTATTTGCATGTCAATAGAGGAACCACAAAAGTCATATTTCATCTTGATTCCCTTTTTCTTTTTCTTTCCCATTTTTCCTTTTTTTTTTTTTTTTTTTCGCGTTGGGGCGGGGCCGCGGGGTGGGGGGGGTGTTCAGAGAACATTAGTGTATTAACAAGTTACATTTCTTCGAAGATCCTCAACTCTTTTAAGTAACATCGCATGCAGACAATACAGATCTTAACACGCACACCCTCCCCACCTCCAAAATAGAGAGAATTGAAAACTTGTTTTGCATTCTAATGCTTACAAAAACTGAGAAATTTATAGTCATAACAACCTTAAAAAATTATTGAGTTTACTAGCTCAAGAAAGGGAGAAAAACAAATCTTGCAGAGCCACCACCATGTGTTGAAACCTTGTTTTGCATACTAATGCTTACAAAAACTGAGAAATTTGTAGTCATAAGAGCCTTAAAAAAGTGTTGCAGTTTATTAGCTAGAAATTAATTTTAAAATAAAATAAACCATTGAAAGCAAGAGTAAACGTCCAACCAAGACAGGATGAGGTGCCACGTTGAACTAAAGTTGATGATCAGAAAAAACCTTTTAATGCGTCCTAGTATATAAGACCAGAACACTGTCAAAATTAGGTAACGGAAACATATTGTTGACAGTACAAGAGTGCAAATTCATCAAGAATAATCCTCTTGTCAACCGTCAATCACAAGATTTACCAAAATCACTATAAATCTATTTGTGGTGTTCTTACAAAACTACATAATAAACTTAAACCTCTGGAATGTGTGCACTCTCTTCAGAATCCCTAATCAAAGAAGGTGGGGAATATATGGAGATGGGAAGACACCATAAAAGAAAAACTACAATGCCAAACCACAGCCGAGCATTAACACAAATGATCAATCTGAATCTGAATTAGTTCATTAAGCAAATACAGGACATTGATTTCAAAAAATTGCACATAAATGAAAACACAATTATTCGATTCAATATCTACTGACCTAAAGCAATCATCTGTCGACTATAAAAACTGCAACACCACCAATAACCAATCAAACCATTCGTCAAACTAATTTGTTTAGAAGTAAAGAGTTGACCTTTGAGTAAACAGAATGATACAGAAATAAGGAACAACCTTATGTCTCGCACCAAGTTCTAACTCTTCGGGGAAGTTTTTATCCCTACCTTCTCTTAGTGCAGCGTCAAGTTCACCCAACACCTACAAATTCCCTAATATTCCTGATATTCGAACCACTTCAGACTTAGTCCTGCAGCTCTATCCTTCTTATTCGACACTCTTGCAGAAAGTAATACTAACAAAAACAGAATACAGAATCAAAATAACTAATTAGACCACTGATTCTGTTGATTGACAAGGCAACCCAATCCAAAAGGACTAAGAAGCACAAAGGCACAAAATCATGTCTAACATAACTGTTGCAGTCAGACACAAAAATCAACGAGCAAGATAAAATAGAAGAAATCTTACCTACAAGAGCGAGTGATATGCAAAAGTCCATTTGTGGAAAATTCTGAGCACTTATCCAGCCTAATAACTTCAAGAATCTTACCCCTGGTATTTGCAAGCAACTCCAGATCCGAATCCTTGACAATCATTCTCCTAAAATGGAGTGATTTCATTTGAGAAAAAGCCCTGGTAATTTCCTCAACCCAAGGGGTAACATATCCTCCCCAATCCTCCGGAATCAAATTGAACATAGCTGCGCGTGGCTTCCCCTTGAGTTTCAAGGACTCCAACTGAGGAAATCTCTTTGACAACAGAGCCGGCGTAGCAGTATAACAAAGAGCTATAGTCACATGCTTGCGCGTAATCGCATCAATCTCGTACCATCTCCTACAGACCATAGACATGGCGTCCCTGTCACGAGAGTCAGATAAAAACGGTATCACAAGTTCAAAAACGGTGTCGTAAACACCATTGTTCAACTTCACAGAGCCCCGATCCTCCATAACTCCTCACCACTAAAGAAAAAAAAAAAAAAAAATCACTGATTCATAGAAGAAAATAGAAAAGTGAAGAAAACGAGATTTCGAAAGAGTTGCAGAGCATCAGCGGCAGCGGCATCAAATATCAAGTTAAGCATAGACGAAGAATCACAGAGAGTTGAATAAGAGAGAAGGTTTGAAGAAGGGATAAAAGAGTAAAGAAAAAATTGGATATGGGTGGGTGTGCGGCTGAAGGGAGAGGGGATAGTGGTAAGAAAATGGGATGGGAAAAAAGACAAACAGATGCTATTATAGCCAATTGGGTAAGGGGACGTAAGAGAGAGAAGTGGGGACGTGGGGTTTTTGAAAAGGAAAATTTATATCGTTTTTTCCTTTTCTTCCTTTTTTTTTTTTTTTTCCTTATTTTTTCAAAATTGGTTGGTGATGTGTCAGGTTTCCATAGGTAAAACCAGAGATTCGACTTTTGGCGGTAGATTCTATTTGGGTATGTATACCCACATCAAATCTTGTAGTAAATTTATTATTTCTTATATTTAATAATAAAAAAAATGAATATATTAATTTTTATAATTTATTTTGAATAAATTAATAAATTTTTATTTTTATTTAACATATTACTTCTCGAGTACGAAAATAATTATTTCAAATTTTAACTAATTTAAAAATTAAAACGTGTAAAATTTTTTTTAGTATTTATTTCTTCGTTCATAATATTCTTGTGATTATTCTGTTATAATTGTTTTTAAAACTAAATTAATTAGTATTATAATATTTTATTTTGCATTACATTTTTTTACACTACCAATTCCATATCGTATAAATTGTAAGTTTTGAGGATGATCTGGCAAAGTGAGAACGGTCCTTCCTCGTTTGGTGTTCCTATAAATATATGATGTGATGGTAGGAGAAATAATTTTGGACTGAACACGCTGTTCCAATAAAATCATTCATGTTAAAATAATTGTACTAATTACTCAATTAATTCACCATATAAATTAATTAATTAATTAAAATAGTACAAAATTTGACAGATCAGTAGTTTTTAAGAGTAAAATAATATAAAATGAAGCATAATTTAACTGATTAAATAGACCTAAACAATTAAATAACAATAAAAATATTGCACTAAAAAAAAAAAAAAAAGAGTTATGAGAAGGTTTTTTAGTGATTCAATGTCGCACTAAAATATGACCTACTTTATTAAGTTATTTTAAAAAGAAGATATTTTAATCTTGCTTTCTTTAAAAGGCTAATTATTATTTTTTTAATAAATTATTAAAAATTTGAAAATAGTAATTTTCAAAGTAATATTTTAACAAAAAAAAAAAAAAAAAAAATTGTTCGAGTGATAGTAATTTCATAACTAGAAAGGATGAATTTGAATTATATTAAAGAAACAAAAAAAAAATCTTATAATTTCAAAAAAGTAATATTTTGGTAACTATTCATGTTTAATGGGAATAGCATAATTTTTCCAATAAAAAACAAAACAAAAAATTAAAAAAGGACAGGGAAAACTAAAAGAGAGGAATCGATCCCAAAGGAACCGGTTATTAATTTGAAAGGAATCCAATCTCGACAACCAAATAATATATATTAATAAAATTACAAATTGAGATTATTTTAAATATCTTTGATAAGTATAGATGCTTTTGGGTTTGCTTGTTTTGGACTTTATATATATATATATATATATATAGCTGGCTCTAATTCTTCGTTTACTGATAAATTTCTAATGCTTTATTTCTTCAA
>JAXGGT010000001.1:565291-578651 GCA_035583425.1 Marsdenia floribunda
AAAGTGCTGTTGCATAAAAAGAAAAAATGCATAAAGTTAATTTACCAATGCAATACAAATGGAAACTTATACCATCAAAATCATGCACGCGTGACTGGATGAATATATTCCAGCAGCTTATCAACAGTCTAGATTAGACAAAATTCGAATGTAAACGAACCTCTGAGGGATCTTCTGGCTAATACCATAATGAAATTCCAATATCTAAAAGTAGCACTTATGTTCGTTAGATTAGCAGTATTGCAATTTGATTAACAACAGATGCTTTCATTTTTCATCAGCACGAAGAATAATGTGCCAAAACAAACTAAATATGCCTTCGATGGAATTTTATTTCCTGACTGACGGATCAAGCGAATGATGAAATAGCAAAAAACTCAAGGATATGCCTACAAACAAATCTAATCGCTAAAGAAGAGTAAGCTTCTTCTGAGAAAGAAGTCCCTAGGAGGAATTCCTTGAGATAAGGGAAGTTTTGGGTAATTCATTCATTCAAAGCTAAAAAATTTTAACAACGTTCTCAATAAAATAAAGCAAATCGAGCCATATATAAATGTTTTAACTAGCCATCTCGAAAGAGGTAGAATTCAAAATTACCTGGCTCAAGTGAGAGAGTAGCCGGTCTTCAGCTACACCGGTAGAAACATTCAGTTTGAGCAACGGTTTCAGCCTCTCATCGGCGCGACAAGCACCCATATGATGCACATCCAGCGCTCGAAGCCATTGCAAAAGATTATCCTCTCGATCGTTTTGAGAAAGCAATAAATCAACATCTCCACCTTCCACAAGAAAACTCGTCAACCTCTCAGTCAGTACGGAACCTCCCGAAATCGAAGAACTCCTCGTCGATGAGGTCCTTAATCCCCTAGCCGAGGGATCAGCAGTTGACGTGGAATTATCAGCGTCATTGTCGCCGTTAGATAGATCTACAGGATCCTCGAGGTCATCGATCCAGCCGTCGGTCATGGATTGTTGCTCCTCAGAATTAACCATTTTTAGAATCTAGATTAATCGTATATGGCGAATTTAGAATGATCTGATCCGAATCAAAACCTAGTTTTGGTTGAATTTCCAATTCGAGAAAATATGTCGATTGATCGATAAAATTCAACGATTGATTAATTCGAATCGAAGTAGGAGAGTCAGGAAAGAGGGGTGGGGACGGGAGTGGAGGCGTAAGGAACCCAAGACAAGGCGTTAACTGCAAAAATGGAGAGATTAAGAGGCACCAATTAGTTTATATATAAAAAATTGAGGCCCTACGGATTCCAGCTAGGGTAATGAAATGCAGCTGAAAGTCAGTTTGGAGTCCGGGTCGGTATCGGTGTTTGCAATCATTCAAAAGGACGTCTGCGTCAGCTGACCTCTCAATTGGGTCCCGGAGAGTGCTGGGACCCGCAAGTGGACCAATGGAGGTGTATATTGTCGTCCTCGTGATTGATAACTCCGCTTTATTTATTTATTTATTTTTTAGGTGAATGATAACTTCGCTTTATGGTTGGTTGGTTTGTTGATTTTTTTTCCTTTTCCTCTTAATAAAAAAAATATTAAATTAAATGCTGCGAGACCTCAATATATATATATATATATATATATTTTAAAGGGAAGTAAAAGTCGCCATCGGAGATTAAAGCAGCCACAAAGTTTTGCCATTTGTGGTCTGTGATACTTGCATATGAAAGAGAGTGAAAGATTTAACAGGGATCGGAGTTGAACAACATGTATTAAGAGGTGTACTTTGGGGAAAAGATGTTAGCGAAATCGGAACGGAAGGTTAATAAGAGAAAACGACTAAAAACTTGACTTTATTCCGACTCCCTTTGTTGATCTAAACTCTGAAGAGTGGGGAAACCACACACACGTGATGACCTCCTATTTTGTCCCCCATTACATTTTTGCATAACTAACAAATAGTGAGTTCTAAAATAATTCCGAATCAAAATTTACCTTAAAATATATATATATATATATATATATATATAATATTTAAGAGAGAGAGAGAGAGAGAGAGAGAAATTGTCTTCAACAAATAGAATAAACATTTACTAATCGGAAATAAATATTAAAGAAATCCATCCAGACGCATCTCTCTAAATTGGTAAATTGCATTGCAGGTAAGGCTAAGCATAATTGGTAGCTCTATCCCTTAAGCTATGAAACAGACGAAAAACATAATAAACAACAAAGGACGTATATATTTACCAAAAAAACAAAGGACGTATATAACTCATCAAAAAAATAAAATAAAAATAAAAAGGACATATAAGATGATCAAACTATTTTTTAATCCAAAGCGTGCAGGGAATCCATAGATGCCACATCTACATATAATTTTAAAGTTCTGAACCAATTTCATAAAATATTTTTTTGGGCAGTCAGTTTGCATTTGTGTAGTGTTAACAAGTATTGTAACTATCAAAATATATAGATATATATTGTTTTTTTTTGGGTAGTTAAAAAGGAGACCACCGACAGTACCGACGTGACCACCCAATTAAAGGATTCTTTTCGTTGTAGAATGTTTCAATCAACTGGTTCAAGTAACTCGAAACTTGGACAAACTTATCCAAAAAAAAAACAAAAAACTCGAAACTTGGACAAATCACCGCAATCGCTATTGAAGTCTGAACACTAACCTACAGTGCCAAACATTTTAGGTCAACCACCACCAACTCATAATACACCACCTACGAGTCTTACGTCTTTAATAAAGTTCAAACCCGTAACATTCAACATGAAATTAAAGATCTAACTCATTGAACCACCACATCGATAGTATATATATTATTAATAAGTACTGGTTCCTTATTTCAAAATTAAATATTATATATGAAGTGTATTTAAAATAATATGTATTTAGATGCCATCATACCAGCACTTAATGCCCTAATCTCATAAGAACTCCAAAATAATATACTTTTTCCCTAAATATTTTAACAAACAACCTCTTGATTGTAGAAACACATACTGGGCTAGAACATATGTAACAACAATAACAATATTAATGATAAGAATAATATCACAGCTCTAATTATGAACTTAATTTTATATTTGAGAATTTCACGTCATATAATTAACTAATAATACTAATGATAAATGCAAGCGTAGGATTAAGAGATATGTTCTCTCATGAATTTAACTTGAACAGTCCCACAATCAACACGAACAAAGATAAATGCAAGCGTAGGATTAAGATTGATTGGAGCGACATACCCAAGGGTCGCTGTCTAAAGTAACAAACAGCTTAGGGAAACAAGAATTCATCCAAAGGGCATATGCTTGGGAATCGGAATCCGGGATGTATGTGGTTTTGATGACTCAAGTCATTCTTCATAACAAGATGTCGATGTTTATTTCGCTTTACTTCTGCCCAGGTCCCATATTGCGAGGCCGTCCTAGTTAGTAAAAAGGTCAGGCTTCGATTCAAAGCGGAATAGCTAAGCCAACGGCCAGGATTCACGGGCTGCAGATATCACAGTTAAAACCATAGAGGTTTTATGTGCTAGAGAAGAAAGAATATGAATTCAGTCTTCAACCCACAGGCATAATCAAATATCATTATAATGCTTTACTTAACTACCCCCATTTCGTGAAAAAAAATGCTTTACTTAAATTCATCAACTAATTTTCACTAAGACCAGTTGTAAAAGGCAATGATAATTTGCTCAAATGCAATATCTGAGGCAGGAAAGACACTGAAATCTCCATCAGCCAAATCAGCAGGAAGGTTAATTTTTCCTGATACCACTTGCCAAAATGTTTTTCATGTTTACTTGCTTTACCAGTCTATTACGGCTCAAAGCATAATGTCAATGAATTTCATCAATTCTCACCGAGTCACTTCATATAATTCCTTTTGTCCGAGAAGTAAATATTAGAATCTATCATTCTATCAGATGCTCATGGTTACTTGCTCTTCTTATTTTCCTTAGCATAGTCATTTACTAGACCTTCCACATCTTTCCAAAAGAGGCCCTCCACCAACACTCCATCCTTTGTGAACCTTCACAAAAAAGGGCATTATTAGTAAGGCAAATAGCAAATCACAAGTATATTGAAGATTTGATGGATAAGATTGACAGTATTTATAGAGAGCAGAAAGTGAGAGACCACTGGGTAACGCTTTTGGTGAATTCTACTGGTGGCTTTGCAGATATCGATTGGGGATCTGCACTTGCTATGCTAAGTGTGTACATATCAGAGAACCTAGGTAACTTAGAAGAGACCACTAGTCCAGTGGTGTTGAAAGAACCCTGTAATAAATAAACCCGATCTTCTGTTAGATATCTAAAATTTCTAACATGTTACTTTCAGATAAGCTCAATGGCAAAAATAAAAACAGACAAAAAGAAAGGGGGGAAAAAAAATGAAAAAAGAACAAATTTTGCTAAACACACAATGGTTCTACCATGTGTACAGAGTGGTGATCCATCACAGCATAACAAGGTTACCAAGATAGAGAAAGGTCATTGTGTGACAATGTTCAGAAAATGTGAGGTAAAATTTTGGAAAAAGCTGATGGAAGATGAAATATCATGGACATAACCACACGTGCAATATTATAAAGCTCAATAACATCCAAATCTTAGCTACCATGCTATTTCTCTTGAAGCATTTATGTATCAACTGGGACTATGGATAAGCTCTAGATGCTTGTAGCTCACGTGGTACAGTATCGACTACCACCTAATTCTATTTGCACACCTCTTCCAATGATTAATCATGCTACAAGGAAGCAAATTTAGATGACAATATGTGTACTAATTCTAAATTCTACGAAATGCAATTGAGGAAATCAAAGAAACAATTCGCAATACAGCAGCATACAACTATGATTCTAAAATTTCTATGCAGCACCAAGATATTTTTTTGTGTTAAAAAGTGAATCTGTCCATCTGATTGTTCATATATCTTCACAATTGGCAGACCGTATCACAATTCCTCAAGTCAGTAAATAGCTAACACAATGCTAGACGCATAATTCATTCAAATTAGTTTCTATATATGTAGATCACTATATATGACCTGAAAAATCAGTTAAATTAGAAGTGAGGACCTAAGCCTTTGAGGTCCATCGAGATCATGCTTCATAATTGAGATGTAGATCCTTGATGCTTTAGATAACAATACGGTTACAAACTATTTGTCACATTGCTGGAATAGAAGGACTTATATACAATCACTATTTACTTGAGCTTCCAAATCTAACTTTTTGAAAGTTTACTGCATAATTTTAAAATGTGCATATTAGTTAGAAAATTAAAAAAAAAAAAAAAAAACAGCACCTAGTGAAAAGGTAACTCTAGGAAGAATTACTGACGTTCATGCTCCAACTGAAATAAGCAGTGCAAATAGAATGCAACTCTTCATCATCCCAAGCAATTTCAAAAGTATAATGTGAACATCAAAAGTTTGGAGCAAGAACAAAAGAGGTTCTGAAAATCTATTATGGATTCTGGCTTTGATATCCCACAGAGAGAAATGAAAAGAAAAAACAGGAGATAGCAAAATGGATATTCGCGAGTCGTAACTGAATAATATAATTGAGTTTTGAAACAACAGTGAAGAGGAAGATAAAATCCAAGTAATATATTACAGCAGCAAAATTAAACAAAGAAAAAGTGGCAAGGTGAAGAAAAGCTGAAAGCAGGAATAAGGGGCAACAGGCAAATGCCTGCTTAAGAAGAATATAGGACAAGAGAAGAAGTAGAGTAGAAGAAAGAGAAGCATTATTGACTTATGAAAGGTCACTGACTCATGAGAGGATTGATGACAATGAAAAGCTTCACACTGCAGGAGCTACAAAGCCATTCAAATGCTAGGAAACTGTTGATATCGTTGTAGCATAAACACTTAAAGTAACACATAAACCCTCAAAGACAATATTTAGCCACCGTTACAACAAAAAAAAAAAAGTCAACTAAATGTCACAAGATCAAGGACCCAACAGGACACAGCAAAGCTGTTACAAAAATGTGAACAAAGTTAAGTTCTGATCATCCCAGTAGACTTAGTTCCTTTTTCATGACTGAATGAAGTGCTGGATTGTTTCAACCCTATTCCACATCTCTGCAAAAGACTAATGATAGTGTCTCTGAAGCTTTAAGTTTCCATGAGGAGGAGGTTAAGCATACAGGAAAATGCAGGCCAGCTAAGTACTAGAACAGAAGTCCTTTGAGCTTGCACATTAATTGCAGCATATACATAAATCTAACCACTTCATTTTAAAGAATTGAGGTGCTATACATGCTCCTCATAGCACACTGAAACTCTAATTCATCGGACATACTTTTCTAGGATACCAATGAAGACTATTCTCATTCCCAATTAAGAAAACCTAAGCAACACATGGTAAATGAATGAATCATGCAAATAAAAGTACACTTCCACAGATACATGCCTATTCTCAAAATTTATAACCTAATTAATATAAGGAGAAAATGGGAAATATTCCTACCATTACTTTTTCAATTCTCTGCAATTGAAATAGCCTAAAGAACACTCGGACCTAGTTCTTCATATTTGTTCCTCTATACAACACATAAAACATTATGAAAACATGGAATACCAATAAATACGGTTGAAAACACAACAACAACTTACTGGAGGAGGGTATGTGAACAAAATCACATTCTTTTCCTTTGTGTAGATTATCAGCTGCAAAATTCCATTAAATAAAATATACTTGCCAGAGTCAAAGATCACGTAAATAAGTGAAATAAGGAATTGCAGTTCAACACCCAACACTCTACCAGTACATATCCATTTCATTTACCCCGCAACAACAGTAATGGTGGCTGGAACTGTATACACGGGTAATGAATCTTCAAGTTTAATACAAAATTGAATGATAATGAATAAAAACAGAACTATTAATACTTATCCAAATGACTTACAAAATTGCAACAGTAAATTCAAAAAGGAAAAATATAAATATTTGACAAGAATTTTAGTAAAATACCAACTGGGGACGAGAATATGCAAACAAAATAAATAATTTGGTGGGGGGAAAATATTTGGTAGCTGAATGGCTTCACCCAGACCCAAAATTTCTGTCATGTAAACTGCAGCTACCCGGGCCAGGAGTGCAGTAAACAAATCCAACCGTCTCCCCCGCCTCCTCCCTCCCAACCCCTAATTGTAACCCAAAATTTTCTAATTCAAGCAAAAATATAATTGAATGTATAAGACACAAAAAGGATATAACACGATGCAGCAAATCAGAAAATTCCTATTCTCAGGAAATTTCTTGTTATAGAACTGCGCAAAAAGAGCTATAACGATGGTGATGGCTCCAATTAACAATCTGATGTTGCTCATCCTCACATCTTCAACGTACCCTTTGCTCGTCACGACCTACACATACAATAAAAAAAAAAAAAAAGCCAATCCCCGGGAACAAATTAATCAACAAGCTTGTTTCCGCCTGGATATAATATAAATATGTTGTATACCTCAGTGACAGACTCATCAAGGATGTGCTTGATTGAGTTGTGGTCAAGAAGATTGGCTTTCTTAGCATTGCTTTTACCGCTGTTGGCCATTTCTCCTTTCTTGTCCGACATTTTTCTAGGGCTTGTCCGATTTGTAACTTCGAAAGAAAGTGGAGAAGTTTCTCTCGAGTCAAGACTGGAGTTGATTTAGCACTCGGATTTTGATCGTCGAAATGAAAACGGAAATGTAAATCGGATTCGGACCTCAGTAAAGCCTTCTAGTTCTCGGTTCTTCAATCATGTTCTTTCTCCTTGTTTGGGCCTAAATCTTGAGCTTGGGCTTCCAAACCCAATTTGAAAAATACTGCATTTACTACCCAAAAAAAACTTCGATCATTTCCAAATTAAAAAAAAAAAAATATATATATATATATATATATGCATAAATACACTTTGATCATTTTTCTCGTTTCTGACCAAAATTCTATCCAAATTCAACTGTCTAATTACGAAATTAAGATAGGTTCCTATAGCACCTTTTAAACTTAATATTTAATTTTAATTAAAAGACAATATCTATAATTAATTTGTTTAATAAAAAAAAAACTAAAAATAATTAATTTCCTTAATATAAGTATGGATGGCAATTAAAACCATACTCGATGGGGAACCCGTATACAGACCCCGTTTTGATCGGGGAATCCCTGCTTTGACTGAGTTCGGGGATGGGGACGGTGATTCCCCGAAACAAAAAATAGGGGATGGAGGCGGGATGGTATTCATCATTAATCCCTGACCCCGCCCCCATCCCCGCAAAAAATATATAATATTTTTAATTATATACTTATATAAAAATAAAATTATAATAAGAATTTTAAAAAATTTTTAAAATAAATTATAATAATTATTTAATAAATACTATAATTATTTAATAACACAAAAATAAGTGGTGAAAATTTCTCGTTAAGATCCCCGATCCCCAACAGGGCGGGGATGGTATGAAAAAAAAATTCCCCGCAGGGGATGGGGACGGGGATAGGAAATATATGTGAGAATCGGGAATGAGTCCCCGTATATCCCCGTCCCCGTTGCCATCCCTAAATATAAGTCTTAAGTCGGTTAAATGAAACACTTAAATTGAGAAAACATAATTTTATACTTCTACCAGAACGATTAAAAAAATGGACCTCTGCAACCATCCAATTTAAAGTATCATTTCCTTTACTGTGCATGATTTCCTGGCGATAAAGTACCTAGTACAAGTTCATCATAAGTTACGAAAAAGGAAAGAGGGAAAAAAAAGAAAGAAAAGAGGGCTTCTGGTACCGGAATGCATTGCAACCACTTTATATAATACTTAAACAAGCACTGATGGATCTGCTACATCTAAAACGTGTAATAAATTGCACCATCATCACGGAGATCACATGGTCAGAGTCCTTGCAACTCAAAACTGCTACAACTACAAGTACGTACTAATAATTATCTTTTTAATCAATGACTTCATCCATGTCGTGTTCATTACAAAGACCTTTTATTTGGGAAAGTTAAATCTGGAAGTCGGATGATCAAATAATTGTACAATAATAATCATGATGATGGCTTCAACCTGGCTGCATTCCTATTCTTTGTCAATAACCATCTAGACCCTCGGACAAGTTCTTCCTTGAACATAAACAACACAGCAGCAGCAAGAACACTCTGCACAATTTTTGTGCCCATACCCTTGTAGAATCCATAAATACCTTCATGGCGTATCATCTTCATAATGGCATCAGCTGTGCCTGAATGTCCATCCAAAGCAACTTCTATAAGACAAAAACGTTATTGAAAATATAATAATGTCAAAATGTGGAAAACAATGAAATATTTAAAATGACACTCCCGTTTTTGGTCAATTTCCCCACTCCAAAATTCATTTCTATTTTCTAACTCTTGAATAATAGAATGCTATTTTTTTTCACTTAGTACACGAAGTGTCCTAAATATGTCCTAACTATGAACAACACCATTTTCATATTCAGACTAATTCTTACTCGAGTCAGGTAGATCTCTAGCGGGAGATAAACTCTGACCCTAAGTTTTTAAACGAATGCAATTTTAAATCCGTGACCTTACTTAAGCTAAACGAGTGCTTTACCAACTCATCTATACTTTAGGGTTAGAATGCTAATTTTGTACAACAGTTGGAGTTGCAAACACATCTAGATATTAACATTCTTCTGTAGTAATCTCGAGAAGTGGGGTGGACCAAGAAGCAATTGGTCCTCAAAATTCAAAATACAGAGGATCATCAACAAATGGTACTGCAAAGTGCAAACGTACCATTTTACACCTGTCTATGATCAATTGTGTTATTAAGCAGTACGACCATTCTTTGGCAGATGTCTCTCAATAAGATAATGGACATCAAATACTCCTTTGTTGCAAGATTCAGTCTTTTAACCATTTTGTTTTGAAATACTTGATCTTTTATGCCTTCCAATGCACTAATTATTATTCCTAATTATTATTACTAGAAACTTTCATCAATAAAATGTTGTATTGTTTTCATGATCCTTAATACCTAAAAGACCATCTATTATGAATCATAGGGAGTGTACATAATAAATTTCAGACCTTTATACTGATGTCTTTTGTCTCCACCAGTAACTTGCTTTGCTTGAAGTCTGGCCTGCAAGAATCATTAAATTACTTCATGTATTCCACAGAAACAGAAAGTACAAAAAGACCTTCAGGCATTGGCAATAAAATCCTCCCTTGCTATGAAAACCAAGCATTACATTTCCCAATGTGTTGTCAGTACCTGCAGGATTACATCTTAAAGAACACCATGTGTTGAGAAAGAAAATTAATAAGATATCAGGGTTAATAGCACCAACTACCAGCACAGGAAGTGAAACCAGTTGCCGAGTCCCTTGACACAAGGGTTTACCAGATACCTTACCTCTTAGTAAAAAACAATCTACCTATGCATAACATGATATAGCAAGACTCCAAAACTTTTACATCTTACCACAGATTTAGCAAGTTGAACTAATATGATCCAGAACTAGTAACAGATCCTACGATTAATCAAGTCCTGCCTACACAAGGCAACAAATGATCTGTGATGTCTGGTCACTACATTGAGCAACAAGAGCAAATTATCAAAAAATAATTTGAAGAGTAAAAAAATAATCTAGAGGTAAAGTTTGACAGGAAAATAAGTTGACATCAGCATCAGTGAAGTAAATCAACAGTAATTTTTTCTTGAGTGAAAAGTCAATCATGATTGCTTGTTACACAGATTGCACAATAAGCTTTAGAAAGCAGATTATCCTACAATCCAGTCTCCAATTAAACCTCAATAGATCCTACGCTACAGGTATTTGAATACACTTACAAAAGCAAGGTGCTGCAATGAAGGTGTAAAATGTGTTACTGATGATTACCTAGAAATTAAAAGTAGACAAGCTAATTAAAAAAATGTATAGGAATATAAATTTTACCTTCACAACTAGAAGAGGATATGTTACAATTGTAGCTCCAAGTTTTGCCAAAGCTCCAAGCAGAAAAATCTAGACGACATATGATAAATACAAAAATGGCAAAGGTAGAATATCTCAGTAAGTTTGCCTGTCACAGGAACAAACAAATTGAAGCAACATATACCTCCAGGGCGGACACGTGCTTGCCACCTTTCTTGCTTGCATGACGCTTCCTCAGCTTCTTCAAGAGAGTTTCATACAACATAAACTGTATGGAAGGATTGCTGACCTATATATAGAAAACAGCTAGAAAAAATCAGTAACCACTTTTGAGATATTGGATCAGTAACTTCTTACATACCATGATCAACGTAGGGAAAACACCTTTCCAGAATCCCCATACTCCAGCTTCACCATAGACTTCTTGAATCTGCAGTGTTTATGCCAGTGAAGATATAGACTTTAGCACTCGTACATTTAAGTAGACAGTCGTGGAAAGAGACCATCAAAAGATACAAGAATTTTTTAACCATCTTAAGAAACTACTGTCCAGAGACATGCACAAAATGAAAATATAGAAGTCCAACAGAAAAGATATACAAAACAAGGTCACATAGATTGTGAAGTAATGCAGATTTTACTGAAAAACACAATAGCACGTACTGCATGGTTAGTCCCATAAGGTGGAGGTTCTACTGCAGCAAGAATAGCGTTGTCTGGTGCTACAGATTCAGCTTGATTATCTTCTGATTTCTTGGTATGGGTCTGCAAGGGCATTTGTCAAGTAGAATGAATAGATCATAGTTACACATTTCAGTCAGACACATAACAGCAAGGGTTCAAACCATACTCAGAACTCATCTTTCCATGTTTTTGTCATTCAAAATGACCAAAATGCAGAAAGCAGCTTACCTGCATTCTGGTAACAACCACCCAGATAGGATTAGTCAGCAGGACATTTATGCACCTGAAAAGGGGTACCTCCAAAGGTCAGAGAAACAAAAGTGAAAGAAGTGTAGTTCCTATACAATAAACATAATTTTGGAGAATTTTCTAAAATCAATCTTATAAATGATAAGACAGTTGCAACCCATTGAGGTAGTCCAATTTCTAATTAAAATTTTTAATACTCTTTAGAAGATAGCTGTTCTAAAAATGCTGAGAAAAACATGTGTATTCATGCAAGAAATCTTTCTGCGACCATTTGCTTCCATGGGTTTTACTCCTACATAAAGAGAATGAAACAAACAAACCTGCAGTTGAAAAGCTAGATATCAAGACTACATTATTCTCTCTCTCTAAAACCATATTAACCATAATTCAAAAATCAGATATTCATTCCAAATACAGCAAGTGATTCTGAATAAGATCAACAATCTATTCATTCAAGTGCAAGGAACTTGGTTCCTTTAAACAAGGTCTCAAGTTCGTGCCTTGGATATGGAAAAATGGGTCATGCAAGAGTTTGCCCCTGAAAATGGGTCCAACCCAGCCCAAACTTATTAATCTGGACCAAGTGGCCATCAGATACCAAGGGTAATGGGGGGGTCTATGACCAAAAAAATTCTGAATAAGGAAAGTTATCCTATTTAGTCTCCAAAGTCTTCTCACTTCATTTGGTATGTTAGGTCCCTAATGATTGTTTTTAACTTCTTAAATTCTTTCAATTTAGCTCATATAGGCTCTATCTAAGAAAACACCTGAGAAGCTTAAGACTTTTGTTCCCTAGATAGAGGGAAATCTCTCTGGAACTAAGAAGCTGCCTAATACAAAATGTGATGATAGCAAGCAAATATCCAGTGCTGTGCTTTATGCTTACACCAGAGGGATCTATATCTGCTTCATGCCTGAATCTGGAAAAACAGCTAAAAAATATAATACCACAGCTATTTTTCGCGTTTATACAACCAAAATCAGATATTGCTGCATTTTGTAATTAAAACAATAGTTGATCAACATGTTCTGCTACTGATTCATAAAGAGTCTCCAACTGTGATAAAAAGTGAAACCATCAGGCAAAATCAGTTCAACATTTTTTCTTTCAATTACACGGACTTACAATAGCTAGATTCAAGAAAACTGGAAATATGGATCAATGAGACATTCATCTGCGTATGGAGAAGATGAGTGACCCAAGGTGCCAAACAAGCTAGTGAGATAGCATTTAACATGAAAAATAGCCGGCAGTAAAAAGGGGGTAATTTATGCATGAAATCACTATTTGGATAAGAACTATAGATGAGCAAAGTTATTATGCTTATCCGGTTCATAAGAGCAGCTATTTAATATTTTTAAGGTCATGCTTTGTCCTTTTGGCAAAAGTGCAATTGTGGATGCGATAAGAAAATTTACAAAAGACTGGTACCCATAATAAATTACCCAGATAAAGCAGCCACAACAAGAGAAGTAAACATTCCTACTGAGCCATCACCAATCCCTCTCTTTTTCTGTTGAATT
>JAXGGT010000001.1:624814-634908 GCA_035583425.1 Marsdenia floribunda
GGGCAATGACGCAGCTCATGAGGTTCTAACCGAGGCGCGTCTATTGCTGGTTGAAAACTATTTCCAAACCCCCTCATTGGCCTGGGTTCGTCCTAGGCTTTTGAGAATTTTTGGAAGGGCTCCATTTTGGTAACGCCCTACAAATTTTAGTATCAAATTTTTCCTTTTGCGATGACTTCCGAGTCTTCCGTTCGTTTCCCCACCAGTAGGCAACGCTGCAAGGTATTTTGACATTGTAAACTATTCGATGATGATTTATTCTTTACTTTCATAAAATTAAAATCAAAGTGTGTAATTTTTTTCTATTATGATATTAATCCAAATAAAATTTGAAAAAAAAAAACATTTTTTAATATTTTTAATCAAAAAATACTTTTATTCTACTTGAATTTACAATAAGTAATAAAGTTTTAAATCCATTAGTTCCTGGTGAATTTAAATAAATATTAAATTTAATAAAATTAAAGAGAGTTAATTTAAATAAAGATAAAATGTGGACATATATTTTATTTAACAAAACAAAAGAGAGTGAATTTAGATAAATATAACTTAAAATATTTTGACGTCTGAATCATCTCTATTCTCAAATCACCTACAATGTTTACTTGTTTTCCAAATGATCTCCAAACATTCATTAAATCTACAATTCCTGAATTATTTAAGGATGATCAAAATAACGCATTCATAACTTTTGATGTCATTCACTTTTCATCCTTCTGGGGTTCTAAAAATGCCCTTTTCAATCATTGACCTTTTCTAAGGGATAAAAGTAAAACAAAAAAAAAAAAAAAAAATTGTCACAACATTTTTAATATAGAGTAGACTGAAATTTACTAACCCTAGCTAGAAAGAAAAAGAGAGTATATGACGGACTTGAGTATCATCGCTTACCAAAGACAAGAATCTTTTGAGTTCATCATTACAATTTCCTGCTTACAAAATTGACTAGAAGTGAAGGCATCAAAAAAAGAATGGTGAAACAGAAAATAGAGTTACAGGATCTGGGCAGCGGTGTTCAATTTCTCAGCCAAGGTAAGTTGCGTCCTTGTGATACTTGACAAATATAATAAGAGCAATTGATCCTACATTAGTGAAAAGTAACAACGTCATTAGAATAAAGCCTATGAACTTTATTAACAAATCGAACAACAGTAGTTAATCATACATGACAAAGAAGTAAAGACAAAAATAGAATTAACAGTCCAGAAAATTCAACTTGATTTCATAAAACTCTGTAAAAAAAATATTGCATCATATACAAGACAACTTAATTCGTTGGCATAGAAGGGAAAATTCATGTGAGAAAAAATTTCCATCCGCAAATAATCCCAAGAGAAAACCATAAGAATTACCTGTAAACTATCGTTTACAAGCTTATCAAAAGCTTGTGGTGGTAACTTTGGAATGGATGCAACAGTATCTGCAATATATCTACCAATCCTGTTATCTGGTGCAACACGCCCTTCCTGATATCAAAACTCTCAAATTATCTCAGAATACTGAGAATGTAAACAGAATTCGAATGCAATATTTCAAAACTAAGAGAAAGAAAACACAATCAAAAGAAGAAAAAGAAGAAAGTGATCCTTGTATCTTACCACTACTTCATCAACATATTTGTAAACGTCATCAATTAAGGTAAGTAAACGTTCCATCGAAGCTTCCATCCCTTCCAGATCACTTGGGAGTTTGTCAACCATTGTTGTCTTAAGAACATCAACTGCAACAATGACAATAGGTTCAGGTTTAAGAATATGACAGATAAACAAAACAGAAAGCTTGACAGAAGTGAACTACTACCTCCATACCCAAATAAATGTCAATGTTTAACAGGATACAATAACAAAGCAAATACTAAAGCCTCCAATAAATTTATAAAGACAAATATAGAAGTACTACAATAAACCCATCCACTGTAAATGAAACAATCATTTATTGGCACATACTGATTTATTACTCTAAAGAATTACACTATATTATAAAAGAAGAGCATTTACAAATGAAAGTTTTTTTTTTTTTTTTTTTTTGAGAGGTTGACCTCCTTTTAGAGAAGAAGAATTTGTCAAAATTGAAAACTGATAAGCAAAAGAGGGAAGTACTGTGTTTTTGACAAAGAATCTTTGAAGGATAATGGATGAAAAAAAGTTCTCTCAATACACTACGTAATCATTTAAAATGCACCAGAATAATGGTATAAAAATATTACACCATAAAAATTTCATAACTTGAAGGAATAATCTAAGCTTAAAGACATTGCCTAATAGCTTAATATTTATTGTGTCCATATTCTGCTAGTTTACAGCTAAAGTAAACAAGCCTCAAAGACACTTCAAAAGAAACATAGAAATACATTGTTCTTCCCTCTCTCTTCTTTACTAATATATTGAGTAATCTAAATTTGTTCTCTTAACCACATAAAACAGTAAAAAATGATCAACAACAGCTTAACGTGATTGCAAAGTTGAAATCAATAATCAGGTAGAAGTATTTTGAAAGAAACATTATGTTAAATTGTTATGCCTTTACAGAGAACATGTTTCAATCATTTTCTTTTATTAGGTGCAAAAGGTACAGGGGAAGATAGTAATGAATAGATGTGTGTGATGTTCTTCCTAACCTATTCTTCCAGGCTCCTAGCCCCAAAACTCCCTAAAAAAGTTTAGAAAGAAACCAAAAAGAGGAGAAAAGAAAAAGAGAAAAATGTTTACCATTCCTGGGAGATAGAATGCTAAATGAAGGAAACCATAATTTTTTATCTGTAAAATATGGTAAAGAACTAAGAAATATTTGAAGCAAACTTTAGATTGCAATTTCTTTGGATCAGCCTCCCCCAAAATGCCGAACCTCTTCTTGTGTACCAATTCACTCCTGTGGACCAAAATGTAGCTCAAACTAAAACTTCTACTGTTGACAATGATCTCTGTCCCTCCCTAGTATTATTCTCAACATAGAAATTGAAACAGTATAAGTGATCTAATTCCCAACCTCCCAAACCCTATCAATTTCTCTCTACTTTACCTAGACAAAGCGTAGCTCCATGACCAGACTCATCTAAATGTCCCCTCTCTCTCATGCCCACATACACAGTGCTATAGCACATAAGCATATATAAACACAGATGTTGAAACAGATATTCCACCCACAATGCAGGAAAGATTATCAAGCATATACAAGCTAGTAGACACTGTAACCTACATCCAACCCGCTCAGCTTCAATCATACGCAAATCCAACTGAATTTCCTGAAATTGGGCAGCTAGCTGTTGATCTCCAACAGATAGACTAACTGAGACAAAAGCTTTTATTGCAGCCCCTCCATTGCTAAATCCAGTATCAACAATTAAATGAACAGGATTTGTAACCTCCCTAGAGTAAAATTCATGGATCAGAGCACTACCACCTGTAACTCCAGATCCAGTTGAAAACCTGCCAAATATGTCATCAATATAAAGGTATTCACAACCTGGTACATTTCCTGGGTATAAACACATCATAACAGGCAGAGTACATAATATATCTAGCTGAATTGTTAAAAAAGAGAACAAAAAAAGGAAAAATAAATAAATAAAATAAATATTATAATGGAGAAAATCACAGCTATGTATGCGACAAATAATATCCAAATATTACAACAATAAAAATATTTCATAGGTAACTTTTTCACAATCCATTAATAGAATTTCTGACTCAAGACAGGTTAACTTTCAGCTAGAATTCTATTAAAAGAATGATCATACAAAACTAGATAGAGCTGGCCAAGATGAAGCTTTAACTGGCCTAGAGGGGCAAAATAGTTTAATTTCGGTTAACTTTTAAGAATTCAAAATATTATTATGAACCACAGCTCCCAGTAAAGTGAGACAGCCTATCATAGATCAAACATTCCGAGCATGCGAAGATAACAGAGTATCTTAGTTGATAATAGTTATGTACAGTAAAATTGGACGTGAATCGGAACTAAAATTAAAAATTTAAAGAGAGAGAGGAAAAAAATAAAAAAAGTTAGTTGAGCATTACCATCCAACAATGACTTCCTTCGGGTTCACCTTTTGGTGGGATGACAGCATATTGTGATGGTAATCGATATCCAGTGCAACCTAAAATCCAAATATAACGTGAAAGTATGTAAATATAAAGCCATGGACTTCCTAAATTCAAACCGAAACATATTTCAAAATCTAGGAGCATAAAATTTATTTTTTACTTAAATAACATTTAAAATCATACTAGCTCTCCAAAACCAACCTGATCTGAGGATTCGTTATGCGGAACAGCGTAAGAATTACGAATATCTACGGTGCCGTCAGGCAAAACGGAGCCCAAAAGAGTTCCGATAACGCGTTCAGCTTGATCAGGCCTCCTCACAAAGCAATCGCAAATATTAAATATAACCAGAGGATGAACTTTAGCGGTTAAATTTGCAGAAGATTGTGCGAATTGAAGCACTGTATGTCCCGACGCCATTTTTAAGACTATTTCACAAACGGAAGTCGGATGAGATCAACGGCCACCGCTGTCAAAAGCCGACCGGGAAGACGGAACACCACCGTAACCGAATGAGACGCTATGGAATGTATTAGGGTTTAGACTCAGGAAGGGAAAAGAGAGTTTCGATTATGGGCTATGAGAGAACAAGTTATGTTAAAAAACAGTTGGGCCTCTTGATACAGAAAAGCTTGAATCCGCCTCCTAATTTTGGTTTTAATATTTTTATCTAACTTTTTGGGCCGCATGGAAGAGAAAAAGGCTGGTTTTTTTTTTTTTTTTTTAATGGTGAATAATGTCTAGACTATTTTTTATATTATATTACGTGTGTATTATATTTAATTTTTTCCAAAATAATAATTTAAAATTTACCTTTAAAAATAATTTTAGAATATAAATTTCATTCAAATTAAGTTAAATACATTTTGAATAGATATTATTTTCTAATAAATTTATATTAAAATTCTGATGAAAAATTAAAATAATTATATTTTAAAATTAACTTGTTGATAATTATTTATTACAAATATCGTAAATGTAATTAAAATATATGTTTTAAATATGTTAAAATACTTATCTGGAAAAAAAAAAAAAAAAAAAAACCTTTTTATAAATATAATTGGTATCCAACATTTTTGAAAAATTCTCAAAAAAAAATTAAAAATTACTGTTGAAATAATGTTCTTATTGTCTACCTGTTAGTTATATTTGTAAAGAAGAAGACAAAAAAGTCCATCATAGTGCCCATTATCTTTGGCCCAAGTAAAAGTTCAGCTCAAGCCCATAAATGTAATTTTCTAAACATGGCTACTTGCCAAATGCCAAGCATCATTTTGTTATGAAGTGTACGAATATCAACATGGTGGTAGCCCACAGTTGTGATTCCTTGTTTAAGTGTTTTCATCTCCTTGTCAAATTTGGAGATCTATCTCTATAAATTTTTTATTAATTAATCGATAAAAATACACACTTATAAATGTAGGACCTCCCATCTGAAAAGAATAAAGGTGGGTTTGGATTACCATTACATTACATTAGAAAAAAAAATGGGTTATTTGAAACAAATTTTCATTCAAATTGATTATTGTCTGTAACTTTTTTTAAATTGAATTTTATGTTGGAAAAAATATGGATTAATATATAGGTTTTATAGGATGTAATAATTGTGTCTGAAACAAATATTGTAAGTGGCAGAATAGGTTATAGAAATAGAGGACAAACTTGAATTGAAAAAACATAATGTCTAAATATATAGGGTTATTAAAAAACTAAAATTCTCAATTAATTCTAATTTAAAGCTAATCCAAACACATCCTAAAAATTAAGAAAAATTGGGTGAATCAAACTACCACATTGTTGTCAAAATATCATAAGTGTACCCTTATTCACCAATCTCGAGAGAAAGGAAGCGACTAATCGGAGTTGGCATCAGTCCATCCCATCCCCTCCAGGGTTGATTACTTCTGGGTATCTTCTTTTATTGATCTCTTCTCCTAACTTTTTTCATTTTACTTCCATTAATTTGGTCGCGAGAAAAAGTTGTGGTAGGAGAGGCAGGCATTAACACCGCCCATGGCTCCATTATAGCCCCCACAAGTTTTGGACGTATGCACATGAATTATGAGCTACGGGTGTATTCGACACAGAAAAATCCAATCATATATATGGGGAAAGGAAAAAAAAAAGAACCGATCTTGGTCGGTATTTTTATTGTGACAATTTTGTTACCTTACAACCAGAAAACATAGATACAATTACACAAACATAGAAAGAAACAACCCAGCCTGCATTTGCCCGAGTCTACATCACAAGCATATTCTTTTTGGACTTCATTGAAAAAGCATTGTCCTCAAGATATGATCTCATCACAATCAATCATCCCTCTTCATACAATCTGTTCACATGCATTTGAAAATAAATACTAGATTTGTTTTTTGAAAGTAGACATGAATCTTGCTCCTTGATCTTCTTTACGATCGAATGTAAGAAAAGGACAGACACCGAAAATCTTTTTAAGTCTTTCACTTATTCTTGAAGGGGATTGCCCTGATCACTACTTGGTGGTACAGAGCTGCAAGTGCCGCACCAACGAATGGTCCAACCCAGAAGATCCACTGCATTAATTACAGACGTTTCATCAGCGAAGATTAAGGACATTTTAATTGGATTTGAATTTTCGGAAGACATTTTTTCTTTAAATTACTACTTGATGAAAAATCTATGACGAACAGAGGAAATATAAAAAGCTCTTTGATCGAAATATATTCATGGGAAATTCTTACGTGATCATCCCACGCGGCGGACCTGTTATAGATGATAGCTGCTCCAAGACTACGAGCGGGGTTAATGCCAGTACCGGTTACTGGGATGGTAGCCAAATGCACCAAAAACACAGCGAACCCAATAGGCAAGGGTGCCAAAATCTGATAATATATATAGAAAATTTTACCACTAATTGATAAAGAATTTTAAAGATCGATAAATCACTAGCTAGGGGTTGAAGGCTTACAGGGACGTGGGAGTCTCGGGCGCTACGTTTGGCATCTGTTGCAGAAAAAACAGTGTAAACAAGCACAAAGGTACCGATAATCTCAGCACCAAGGCCATCGCCCTTGGTGTAACCCGGGTTGACCTCATTAGCACCACCGCCCTGAGTCATATAAAGAGTCTTGTGGAATCCTTTAACCACTCCAGCACCGCAGATGGCTCCAAGGCATTGCATCACCATATAGAACAATGCCCTGGTCAACGACAGTTTCCTCGCTAAGAACAACCCGAATGTCACTGCTGGGTTTATGTGTCCTCCTGTAGAATGCGGCAGATCATAGTCAGAAGACAATAAGTATAGGTATATGATTTTAATCACATCTAAGGAAGAACAACAGATTTAGTTTACCAGAAATGCCGGCAGTACAATAAACGAGTGCAAAAATCATGCCACCAAAAGCCCAGGCAATGCCTTGAATACCAACAGTTTTACACTTATTTTCAGTATTTTTATATCCCATGACAGTCAAAATACTGATGTACAGAAACAGGAAAGTGGCCAAGAACTCGGCAATTCCCGCACGGTAGAAGGACCATGAGGCTAGCTCGCCAGCTTCGAAAAGTGGCGCCGCTGGTGGTTCCGAGTAGTCCTTATCTTGGGTTTGTGCAGCCGTGCCAATTGGTTGCCTCTCGTTGAATTTGTTGGCTCCCAATCTAACATCTTCTTCTTTGCCTTCCATTTCTCCCGCTGTTTATCTCTCTCTCTCAAACAACCAAAAGAGAAAAATACTCAATGAATTCCTTATCAAACTTGAGCTATGATCACTGGAATTCTGGTGTGGAGAACTGGCAGACTGATCCGATCTTTATATACACAAATTTATGAAGACTACAAGTGTCCACATGCAGTGGCAGTGGACCCAAGAATTGACAAATTTCTACTATTATTACGCAACCGGCCACTCATAATTCAGGGTTTATTTATTTATTTATTTATTTTTTTGGCCCTTTACTGACGTGACATTGCTAGCCATGGGTCGGCTGGTTTTCTTCTTATCATTTTGATTAGTTGGCACAAGGAAGACCACATATGTACAACGTTCTTCTTCGTAATTGGCTAAGAAAACCGCCCACTCTGATTTGAGTGGAAAATTTTGTGTCAAAATTGCGGCAGTGCTTATTGCATTAAAGATCGAGAGCCAGAGACCAGAGTTGGGACTATTACTATAAAGAAAGAAGTAAGCTTTTCCTCTTATGTTTGTTAGAACAGTATTTTTCACTCCCACGTTTTTTAATTTAGATTGGACAGGTGTCAATTGCCAAATAGCTTGGTTTGCAAAATCTCTATTTTTTAATTTTTTTTTCATAACAATAAAAAAGACTGACACTAACAAGTTAACTGCCAAGAAGAAGGTGTAACTTAGTTGGTAGCAATCTCATTTATGATTCAAGAGGTCATGAGTTCGAGACACGACAGAGGTAAAAATACTTCAAATTTTAAAAAAAAAAATTAGCTCAGTGATAGCAGCCTCGTTTATAATTTAAGAAATTATGAGTTCGAGACTTATCAAAGGTAAAAGTCCTCAAAATTTTTTTTAAAAAAAAAATTATAAATTATAAATTATTTGTTAAGTTATTTTTAAATTTTAATACAAATAAAATATTTATATTTCCAAATTAGGAAACATTCCATAACATAAGACATTCATTTTTACCAAAAATACCGTTTTCCCTCTTAAAAACTAGCCTTTTATGAGGTGGCAATGAGAATAATCAGAACAAATAATTGGTGCTTAAACCAACCATATAACATATAAGGCGAGACTGACCTTAAAAGATGCCCATAAACAATACATATAAAACTGGGCGGTGACAAAATATTGCCCTTATTTCCTGTCCTCTCATTTAATATTTTTGTAAAAGATTGGCTCTTACCCGCACTGAAACAATGGATATTCTGGGCTGGCTTTTGTGTTATATATTTTAGACATTATCATGCATGAACTCTTTTAATAAACTATATCCTTTTTACCTAATAAACGATTAAATCATATAATATTTCTATTTTCAGACCCTCATATGCTTGTGGATATCAAAAACTATTAGTATTATGCATGATGTTAACATTATCTCTTGTTTAAAGACAAGTATAAATAGATTGACAGCGAAAACAATCCTTAAAATATTCAATATTATATATACACATATTTTTTTTAATAGTATATAATAAGAGAGAGTAATTTTATAATTCTAAAAATGGAATATGACAAATCAATTATTAATAAAAATTTTATCTAGGAATATAAATTAGATACAATTAATATCACCCACTATGAAATAAAGAAAATATATTATTATTATATTGTTATTATTAATAAATATAGTTAATGATGAGGTGTGAATTAAATATTTAACAATAGTATTTATAAAAGTTTACATATATAACCTCCACCCCTTTCATTTCAACCACAAAATAATAATTATATTAATTATAAAATAAACATGATTTCATTTATTTTCCTGTTTTAAATTAATATTATATTATATAGACTTTCAAACTTTGAATTTTTCATATTAATTCAGAATTGAGTCGGATTAAATTTTTTTTTTTTTTTTTTTTTTAAAAAAAAACTTCAATATCCATTTTTTTATTTACAAAATTTGAATTGGAAATTTTAATTAAATAAAATATATATGTGTCAATAGCACGGTTGTTTTAAAAAAAAAAAAAAAAAAATGTAAAAGATGTCTCGAAATAAAATATGTATATATATTTATATGTGCATGTTTCTTTTAAGGCCGACCACACGATTGCTACTGCAAATAGCCCATTTGAAAAAGCCAACCCACCACACACGATATATTCATCTGTATATATATTGGCCCCCTTAGGAACCAAAAGTATGATGGCCCAATCTATTGCCGACCCATGGTCTTCTTGTCTTCGGGTAAATCAGGTTCCTCCGGATTATCCATAATTTGTTTTGGGTCAAAAACCGGATAAATCATATTTTCGAGGAAATTATTTAGCAGTCTTGGTTATATTTTCCTTTCTTCCCTGTGTTTGGAATCGCCAAAATGGAATTATTCATATTTCTTCCACATGCCTACTTTAGTTTATAA
>JAXGGT010000001.1:635008-661972 GCA_035583425.1 Marsdenia floribunda
TTCCTTTCTTCCCTGTGTTTGGAATCGCCAAAATGGAATTATTCATATTTCTTCCACATGCCTACTTTAGTTTATAAATCTACCTACTACCCAAATGATTATAAGTAAATAACGTGTTGTTGAGGATACTACTTGGTATAACATATTCTTTTAAAAAAAAAAAAAAAAATTGAAAAGAAATAATCAAATTAATCGAGTAATTTGTTTAAGAAAATAATAATTCGCAGCCATTAAGTTTATCTTGAAATAAAAATTGTAAATCAAGTTCAAGGGAGAATGGTTTTTTCCGATGAACCCCGACGAAAGTTAGAAGGGTGGAAATGGAGAAGAAAAGCTATAAAAAAGATAATTCTTAGAGTTAGTTTTATGAGGTTTTGCACGAAAAAGATGAATAGCAATTTTGTATTTTCTATATATGAAAAGAACATACCATTTATGTATGTAAATATTCCTTTTATAAGTAGAGTGAGTTATCACTTGTAATTTATTTCTCAGTTAGCTTCTGCCAAGTGACAAGCTTTGTATGTTTCTATTAAATGCATGCTTGCCACATGTATACCCTGTCGGACCTCAAATTAAATTCAAAAGTAGATAATTATTCATCTATTTGATAACTTATCATATTGGTCAAAAATCATGTCAGAAATATAATCATGAATTAATATTTAATTAATAATTTTATATCTCTGTGATTTGGGGTTTGATTTGACCCCCTAAGTCCAAAGTTATATGCATTGGAGTCCAGGTACTTTATTATTCGGAGTACACTACTTGATACACTTCGAGTTGTCTTTATGTATTCAGGCGAAATGAATTAAATACACTTTATGAGTTCCACCATTGTTGATCTCCGGGAATCAATATACCAAAATCAATATATTTAAGCATTTTTTATTGCTCATGGATCATATTACCCTTTCACACATGAATAGATTTAATTTAAGCAAAATATTCATATTATACATTTAACCCAAAAGAAAAGGTCAAATTAGGCTCACATATATATAAAAAGGAAATTATAGTATTGCAAATTGATTATATAATATATATATGGAAAATTGGTGGATTTAGTGTCTAATCTTTTGATTATTGATGTGGTTGGTTTTTTTTTTCTTTATTTTTAATTCAGTAGGTCACAATATATAATAAGTCAGTGCATTTTAGATTTTGTGAAAAAAAGATCAAATGCATCAACTTATTATACATTGAGGATCTACTAAATTAAAAATAAAGAAAAATGATCAATCACACTAAAGTCATAAACATTATGACCAAATTTACTAATTTTTCATATATATATATATATAATGCTATTGGTTTTGAACAGAATAAGAAACGGTTGATTAAATTGAAATTCCACGGTCAATGTAACTACACGCCATATTATGGGAGCACAAAAGTTCAAAGTCGTATAAGAAAAAAAAAAAAAAAAAAAAGGCTACAAATTTATTACACGTAACCAATAATTAGTGATATAAAAGGAAAAATGTGTACTAATCAACTTTTTTGGTATAACTTTTTGTTTATTAATAACTAAACAGACAAATAATAATAATGATTATTATTATTTAAAAAATATAATATTATAAGCAATGTTATTATTTTAAATTGAAGAAATAAAAGTAATTGGATATTTCAAGAGACCACAGAAAAAAAGAAAAAGAAAAAAAGACTTAGGATATTGAAATTGGATGATCTCACCGTACACTTTGACTATTCAAGATAAGATCAACACACTGTTTGATAGAGGATTGACGATATTTACCAAAAAAGAAATAATAGATTATTGATTTTGACAAAGACAAACGCACCATTGCGTTCCAAGGAAGGCGGACTTCGCTGCCATTTTCACCCACTGCTACCGTTTAAACATAAAAGTCATTATATTACCTTTTTTTTTTCCTCTGACAGAAACTATAAAATTTGAAAATAAGAGTTCTAGAGAGATACGAAGGAAGGAATATTGCTTTTTTTTTTTTTTTAATGCTTGCAAATGGAACTTTTATAATTAGAGAAAAACAATAAAAGGAAGGGACTTACCTCGAAAAAGCATGAATAACGGAATTTAATAATCTTATGAAAAATATTAGTAAATACAATAAACAAAATAATTAGTTACACAAGGTGTCCTGAATAGATGCTACTACGTTTAAGTCATATTTACATTCATTCTAATTTCCATTCGAATCGGATAAATTCTTTTTGGAAAATAAACTCTCACCCAAGTTTTTAAATAGTTATATATGTAAGTGCGATTTCGATCTCCCAATCTAACTTAATAAAATACTTTATTAACTTACTTACACCTTAAAGTTAAAGAATTAAAATATTAAATGCTATGAAACTTATAATTATTATATCAATTTTTTTATTAGTAAAATTTATTCTCAAATTAATATTCAAAGTTAACTTTTTACGTAAAACAATATAAGTTTTCAATTATATTTTTATTATGTTCAAGTAATTTTAATATATATATATATATATTATTTAGCTAATAAATATAAACATATTCTTAAAATGACACATTTGATTAATAATAATAATAATTACAAGGTATAATAGAAGAGTTGAATATACTTTTACCAAAAAAAAAAAAAAAAAAAAAAGAAGAATAAGATTTGAATATAATTTAGTCACACACATCTTATGTGACTAATTCTTAATAAGAAGAAAATATGTAGTCACACATAACTTATATGACTATCTTCCTACAAAATATTTAACAAATTCCAAATATTAATTAATAAACTTTTGAAAATGTTAAGTCCCAAATTTTATTTATTTTTTAATTTTGAGATTTTTTTTTAAGCATCATATGTGATTCAAACTTATGAGATATTAAATTATAAGTGATGCTCGAAAATATATAGAAGTTTTGCTTTCTTGCCAAATTTCATTATATTTACCCGAACAAATATGATATAAAATTAATAAATTAGGACAAATAGCATTGCCCACTATCTAGCTAAATTAGGACAGAGTTATGCGCATGATGTGTGTTGGTTAGGGTTTTCGCACCCCTCTATAATGCCTGTTTTACAAGCCGACTGGTTTCTTTTGAATGCATGACTTACCTTTTCCCTCAAAAAAAAAATATATATATATATATATAATTGAATATTATTTTTAAATTAAAAACAATATAAAAATTAAAAAGAATTTTTAATTTGTTAAGAAGGCTTAATACTTAGTTAGTAACAATCCTACTTATAATTGAAGATGTCATTAGTTCGAAATGCCTAAAAAAAAAAAAAAAAAAAAAAAAACTTTTGATTTGCAAGTAAACTGAAATTTGGTGATAACACATTGACCATGAAATGTTATATGTTTGATAGATTAGAGACTAAAAATTTCATATTTTTTTTTAAAAAAGGGCAAATTATTCAACTAATTCTTGTTTATTAATATCCAAATTAGTGGGAATTTTTTAAAATTTTAAACGAGTTGGTTGTCATTAGATTGCGATTTGATTTGGGAAGGAGGGAGTAATTTTCTTTAAATAAAATAAAAGTATAAATTAATGATCTTTTAATACGTGATATACGAAAGTAGAAAGAAGATCTCATTTATTTTTCTTTGGAAAAACAAAAAAGAGAAAGAAACTTTTACAGAGGTGGCACACAGTTTCGCGAATAGATCAAGGGTAGTTAATTTCTATTGCAACAGTTGTTCCTAACGATCCAACGGTTAAAACCAATTCACATCTCTATCTATCTTCAACTAACTAAAATCACCGAGTTTCCACCCTTTTCAACCCCTCTCTCTCTCTAAATCATATTCACTTCGTCTCTGATCTTTCTCTTCCATTTGTAGATTCGGCGGATTCTCCATCCATCCATCCTTTTATCATTGTCAAGGACACGATATATATTTATATATGTATTTATCTTCTTATGACTTGAAGATGGAGGAGGAATAAGGTTTGAGTCATCACTACCAACGCAGTCCTACAACTTCTAAGCTCTTCTTCTCAGTACTCGGCAAATCACCTCCATCCAAACCGTTTATCCAGTCACCGCCAGTGACTAGTTTTGTTCTACGTAATGCTACGCAGTGTTTGAGCGAGTTTCGCTAGTGTTTTCTTCATGTACTACGGGAACCGGATCGCGGCAGGCGAGTCCTCGGTTAATACTTGGAGTAAGATTTCGAACTGTATCGACTCGTCATGTCAACGTTATTGATGAGGAACAGCCTTTTCAGCCGCCGGAAATTTCGGCAAGGAGTTATCTCTCCCATTGGATCTGTGAAGATCAAGCTATTGCTTTCGTGCTGCATCGTTTTTACTTTACTTGCATTAGCCACCTGGGCGTCGTCGTTTATGGGATGGAAGCAACACTACACAGCTTATCTTGGTCGATCTTTTCTTCCAAGGTTAGCGCAAATGATCGAGGACTATTAAATTTTACTATCATTTGCTTTAATAACTATTTATCGTGTTTATGTCTCATCTAGTGGTAATTGATTAATAGATATTGTTGCTCTGCTACTAATTGATAGATTTTACTAGTAATTTCTTTTACAATGTTTATCCTTCGGCTTCGATCCTCTATTATTGGCTTTGACCATAGTTTGACGAAGTTACCTGGCAACTTTTTTTCTACTGGGTGAATGTTTGTAGAGACTCTCTGTTATGTCGTGCCTAGAAAGTTTATATTATGGCATGCTTGATTTGAAGCAACACTTGATAAATGAAAGACGGAAAAAAGAGAGAGAGTGAAAGAGAGTCGTTTGTGCACTAGTCGGCAAGCGTTTTCTGTTCTGTTTTGCTTTGTTTCCAAAATTTCTGATTAAGAGAATGAATGTCTTAAACATATATTGTTTCAGTTGACACCAAATAAGTGATAGCGTATTTTAGTTTAAAGCATATGTTGCTTACATTGACTTGTAGTGTTCTGGAATGGATTTTGTTTTTAGAATAGTATGACTAATTCCTTCTGCATTTCACTGTGCCATCAAATTTAGGATGTGGCATAAGGAGATAGTTACCTTTCTGTTGTATAACAGAGTCATGGGTGGTGAAATCCGTTCATTTATCACTCTTGAAAAAGGTATAAGGGTTGTCTGAGAATAGGATTTATCAAGCATGGGAAATGAAATTATGAATCTCATGTTTAGAGCCTTGTGCTTCTTCTATAAAACCTGTTGTAGCTTACAAGAGCAGGAAAGAAATTCCTTCTTAATTTCTGTTTTCCTCTGGCATAAGAAAGATAGCTGTTGAAAGGGGAGAAAGTTTGCCTATGGCTATGAGTAGTGGTGAAATATATGCATTAAGAGTGGTGCTTTATGTGGAGAAGAATTTGTGTGTTGCAACTATCCTTACAGCTTTGAGTATTTTACTTGTATTTACTATCCTCAATTTCATTTTCCTGTCTTTCGTGCAGGAAAGGATATACACTATTAATCAATACATGGAAGAGAAATGATCTTTTGAGACAGTCAATTTCTCATTATTCATCATGTCATGGGCTTGATTCTATCCATATTGTTTGGAGTGAGCCTGATCCTCCTTCAGATTCTCTTATTAAGTTTCTGAACCACACGATACAGTCAAATTCTAAGAATGGTCGACAAATTGAATTGAAATTTGACATCAACGAGGAAGACAGTTTGAACAATAGGTTCAAAGAGATCAAGGATTTGAAAACAGATGCTCTCTTTTCTATAGATGATGATGTCATATTTCCTTGTCAGTCAGTAGAACTGGCTTTCAGTGTTTGGCAAAGTTCTCCGGATACAATGGTTGGATTTGTACCTCGTGCGCATTGGGTCGACATATCAGTAATTTCTCTAAACTTCTTGGATCTTGTGACATTATAAATGTTTTGACTGAGAACATCTTTATAAAAAACTGTTTGTATTCATGCTCTTAAATCAATAATACCAATATGGCTGAATGCCTCAGCTGATGAGGTGTCCAACATGCTAAAAGGGCATTCTGCTGCAGTTAAAATATATTCATACATGTTGCATTACCTTAATTGTAAATCAACAAATACATGTTTCATGAGAAAACTACAGATATAATAGGAATGATGAACGTATGCTGGACTCTTGTTTTGTGGGAAAATGATCTCTTTCTTGTACTACTGACCTTCGTCCTAGCTTATACTTCTAAGCTCAGATTATCTTTTACAGTGTTGAAACAAACTTCGACTTTAACCTTTTACTCTGACCAAAATGAGTTAGTTGTTTATATAGGTAACTTTTGTCAGATTTTCAATGCTTATGTTTTGTGTAAAAGCTGGCATTTGCAGGATATATATTTGGTAGTTCTCCTCTTATGGAAAGGATATCTCACATGAATGATCGGAGATTAGCTGAGTTAGTGTAAGACATCTTGGAATAGACCTTATTCTGCAAGCAATCCTTTTTTTTATCTGGTAGACATGTAGCATTTACTAATTTGTTGCAGTTGTTAGAATAAGGTAATAATGATAACAATGAGCAATATGTATTGATGTGCTGCAAAATCCGTAACTAGAAGAGGCAAGGCAAGTTTCTATCATGTCCCAATCATAAGTCTTTTAGGCCTTGACTCTCTTAAGAGTCCTGCCAAGCTCACTGTAGTAACTTTTTTTTTTTTTAAAACCATCTTGAAATGGCTGTGTCTTTTTCACTTTATTCATTTTTTCATAAAATTGTTTTCCCTTTATTACCTTCTCTTGGGTTGCCTTTGGTCAACTGCTCTAGTTTCATTCTCTCTTTCCAATCTCTTTGATTGGGTTTGTCTTCACTCTTCCTTAGGTTGCATTGTATTACTAAACTGTAAGTGTTTGGTGGCAATAAACATGATTGTCTATCATTATAGTGAAAGTTTATGTTGTTCACATGCAGAAAGGCGAAGCTGACAAGTATGTATATGGAGGATGGTGGTCTGTTTGGTGGACTGGAACATATAGTATGGTTCTATCTAAAGCTGCCTTCTTCCATGAGAAGTATCTCCGTATGTATACTTACCAAATGCCAGAATCAATTCGAGAATACACAACCAAAAACAGGTTCGTATGAAATTTACTTGTGGGTTCTTTTCTTTCACGTAAAACCATTTTTAGCCGTATGTGATAAGTTAAAAGATTACTTAATCCCATTGGAATGAACAGGAATTGTGAAGATATTGCCATGTCTTTCCTAGTAGCACATGCAACTGGCGCTCCTCCTGTTTGGGTCCAGAGTACGTTATACTTGTCAGACTGCTTTTCTCCTTTTATATTATACCATATATTCTCATACTGCTGCTACACGGGAATCATTTGTTTTTTCTTGTCCTGAGAGTCTCTATTTCTTCATTAATTTTGAATGAAACGATTAAATGCTATTATGGTTAAATCAAATATCATTTATAGGTTACAATTGCAAGTTCTGATTAGTCTTTTTTCCAGCTTTTGGTTTTTCTTTTATCCCTGAGGTCATAATAAATTTAATATAGATAATTTCAAGAAAAATATGAAACGTTTATTTGCTAATACTGCCAATCTAAATGGTCAACTCTGGGATTGATATTACCAGCTAGAATTATATTTAAGGAAAAACAAAATTTATGCACAGTTGGTGTCTGCTATTATCATGTAAACTGGTTTTGCACGAAGGATTGAAAGGCATAAATTGTAGGTAATTTTCCACTGCAAAGCGGAATTAGGGAATGTTTATATATTATATGGGGGAGAACAAGGAGCAATGGAGAATAGGAAGGAAGATCTCTTAACTTGGTGCTGAACCTGAGAATTTTTGATACAACTGCCACTGTTAGGATAAAGATAAACTTTCAATGCAAGTAAAAGAAAAAATCGAACTCTCAAGAGAAAAAAAATATGAAGATGGCTTCCAAGTAAGAATTGTCAAATTGTGTAGATATATGAAAGGGATGAAATGGGTTTTGATAAATCACATTCTCCTTAGTAGGTTGTACCCTTTTGGAGGGTAAAATATGAATGCATAAAACTACTCTTATTTATGTTGGTCTATGAAAACCAAGTTCCCTTAGAAATTTTCTTGTCAAAGATGCATTCTGCAATTTCCTTGGCTAAGAAATTTGGACCATCTGAAGTTCAGTGGCTGGATTCGGAATAAAAATGTTTGAATTTGCTGAATAATGTTCTGTGGAAAAAGGCGAGGACGGGGACACTTTAGTTTTAATAAATTCCTTTGATCAGTGATTACAACTAATTAATGGACTAAAATATAAAAATGATGAAGACAGTGTTAGAGTAGTATTGGTCTAGGCTTTTATAAAACCCACATTAATCTTGTCTAAAAATGTCATCTAAGTTTTAAATTTATTGGGGTTATCTAGGAACATTTACCATGCAAAATTTTTAAAAATGAGTTAATTTCTTATTCCCATTTTGGTGTGCTAATGTAGGCAAGATATATGAGAGTGGTGCCACTGGAATTAGTAGTCTGGGAGGTCACAATGAGAAGAGGACAGAATGTGTTAATAGATTCGTTGCTGAATATGGGCATATGCCCCTGGTATCAACTTCAGTAAAGGCTGTTGATAGTCGGAGCAGCTGGTTTTGGTAAAGGAGTTCAGAGCATTACCACATTGACAATATCACACGCACAATTAGGCCACTGTTTGCATTTTTTTTTTTAGGAGAAAAAAGAAAGCAGTTATGTCCTTTCAACGCATTTATCTCATTAGAAGCCATTGCTTTCTGTTTATTATAATAGTTGTATATTTCTGTAACATTGGCGTATTATCAATTTAGAAGAATTCAGTTTAGGAGTATTCTTACAGAAATTAGATCACTCATTGCCTCTGGACCGGAAATTTGTATGTTTCCGAATATATTCACTTGTGTTTTTTGCCTTACAAAAAAAAAAGAGAACACATGGCACTCGTGTACTGTTCTCAACGTCCCCAATTGACTTCTTCCACTTCATTCTAAATCACAGCTATTACCTACGTTTTTATTTCTCATAAGTTCTTCTAGTTAAATAAATTGTTTATGATCATTCTTAATATTCTTCTTCTTTTTTTCATTTTTGATGGAACATTAAAAGTCATAAAACAAAGTCAATACATGCCTATTGGGAACTCTTCGGAGTTGGGACTAGCAGCATCTTTTAAATAAATAAATAAGAAATAAATTCACAATCTGCTCCCTGACGGTTTCAAGATATTAGCAGTGACTAAAAATGAAATTACATGTTTATTCTTACATAACTACGCAAAGTATACCACATCACCACCTATTCAATGGCAACTGTTCTCTTAGGACTAATCATCTAAATAAAAACTACACAAAGTTGGGAAAGTTAAGACCAAGAGGAGTTCCTTTTGCGGAACAAGAGAATCCTACAGACACTAATTTTTTTTTAGCCATTCTTGTGAAGTAGCCCATAACATGTGAGAAAGATGATAGTTTCAAGCCGAACTTCATTAAGACAAAAATAGGCACCGCTTAAAGGTAAAGTTGTGTCTCACCTTTAACTTGTAGGCAAGGGAAAAAAAAAACTACATTTAACATTATTCATTCAGGTTGGTTCAAGTTGGAGCCATCGAGAGGATAACAAGTACCTTCACCGCCAGTCCTCCACAAGAACTCGGAATATTCAGAGACCCGGTGGCTGTTCTCTGGCTCAGCTGCCACAGCTTCGAGGTACTTTTCTTCAGCCCCCCACAAATCATTCCTCACCTTCCACAAAAATTTAGCATACAGAGAATGAGACTCAGCATCCGGAGGTTTCACCTGGACTGCCTTCTTGAAACACTCCTCTGCCCTGCCAACGTAACATTAATTTTTTTGCAATATATTAGCAAAACAACTAGCACTAATGGTATGAGATTTAAGAGCTCCTGATCTATGGTACTGCAGACTATATATAGCATTTGAAATTAGAATTGCTAACTAATTTCTATCAATCAGAAGGCAGTAAGTAAATTTTGGGAAGATACCTTTCAGGGTCATCAATTTCATGGAGCAAGAACTTTGCATAATTACGTAACAGCACTGGGTTGTTAGGATCCTGAGCCAACCCTATTTGGTATCTTGTCTCAACCACGGAATATTCCAAATAATCACCAGCATCTTCCAATATCACTGAAATTGGTGAAACAAATCTTGTCAACACCTCACTGCCAAGAACTGCATCAGTTTTCATCTTTTTTGCTTTTTCCAGGAAGGAATTCCATCGAAGCACCTCTGCCACACTCCTCAAGTCTGGCTCGCCCCGTTGCAGAATTTCATTTGCACTTAAATCCTGGATACTGGGTTTAGAGTTTGAAAAATCACTGGGTGCGAGCTCATAGACTTCATCTTCTTTCCCACATAATGCATTATCATCTGAGATTTTTGTAGATGAATATTTATCATGAGTTGAAGGACTTTGGTGGATTGTTGCAGTTTCAGGAGCTGACAGTGGAGACTGTGCCACTGCTGCCATACTAAGAGATGTGGAATGAATACTAAAGTTCGCCAAGAGAAGGATCATATAGATCATAAGTGCAGGCGTTCGTGAGAAGACTTGCTGAAACAGCCTGGCATACGAAGATTGCATATCACTCTGCACCTTGTCCAAAATCATCTCCAGATCTTCATGGCATAGTGTTTCCCTCCTCTTCAGTACGGAGCTCTGAAGCTCAAACATGATGAACATCATCGAAGAGAAAGCCTTCCTCATAGAGCAAGAATCTGATTCTTCTAAAACTTTGAACCCTTTATTATACAATCGCATCTTCTTTTGAATCATTCTAAGTGAATTAGGGAGAGCGATCTTGGCCTCTTGTTCCAGTCTCATCCCCATGATCGATTCCCTTTCTGGCCAGCTGCTTGGTGCCTCTGGCTGAATTCCAAGAGCCACAGGATCTAAAATATCAGCAGATGACGTCAAAAACAAATCTGATTCCTGTAATCTTGTAATGCTTGTAGGAGGGCTGCTCCAGGGCTCTTCACTCTGTGAATCTCTCCGGCCATTTTCTTTAGCATTATGATCATCTATTCCTCCTTCGAGAGCGTCAAAGTTTTCACTGCAACATCTCCTCATCGAATGAAGCTTAAGGAAGCGTTTACGGTCATAGAAGCTTTCGCTGGAAGATCTTCTGATGGCGTGAAGCTTAAGAAAGCCTTGCTTGCCAAATGTTTGCGACCTGAACTCGTAAATTAAAGACCCGTCTCTTCTTTGCCCGCTCGTCGCAAGAAAGGAACTCAGAAGACCTTTGGTTAGTTGTGCTGCAAATGATTTTTGTGAACATTCTATAATGATTGATCCAGGGTTAAGTTTCATCATATCTGAATCCTGCACTAACAGGAAGAGCTAAAGCCCAAAAAAAAAAAAATAAAGAGAGAGAGAATCAGTTACAAGAAGAATGAGAGAAAAAGGCTGAATCAGATCTCTGAAAATCAGGTATCTTTTATTCCTAAAAGTAGTAACGAATTATCATATCAATCTAACCATCTCTATAACGTCAGGGAATGTTGTCCGTTACAACCATGCATCCAGATACGATTTCAATATATGTGAAGAAGAGAACTTACTGGGAAAATGTAACCGGCAGTACTGCCCCCAACAAGGACGACGGTGAATTTCAAGGGAAGTTGTAAATGTTGTTATTAGGATTTATCTTTTATACATATATATATATATATATATATATATTTTTTTTTTTTTTTTTCTTGCATTTATAAGAATGGTTTGTAAAAGATATTTCTTTGGGTTATTTCGTAAACTAATCTGATGAACGGTGAGCTGGGAATTCCATGGGAGGAATGCTTTGAGAAAGAGTAGACTTCACAAATGTAGTTTGAAAAGTTGCAATTGTTGGGTATTTAGCATGTACTATATACTATAATATAAACACTATTTACTAAAGAAAACGTGCCGAGTCTTTAGGCCATATTTCAAGGTGGAACATACACTTGTTGCTCCCGAGTTCCTCACTATTAAGTAAATATTCATGGTCTTTGCCTTCCATGTTTATTTTTCTTTTCTTTTAAAACTTTTTTAAGCTTTCTGGACTCAAATTCTATAACTACTATTAATTAAACTATACATCTTGTTGATTTTTAATTCTTATTTAATGTTTAAAATATCTTAATTTTTGATCATTAAAATATATATATATTTTTTTATTGTTTGAAATTTTACACATAATTTTTTACTTTGAAAGCAAATTATATATCACTAATACGAGTTAATATATATATATATGTATATGTATATATCTATAGTAAAATAATTTATAAGAAGTCAAAAGGTGCATCTTATTTTCTTTATAAAGTTTAAAAAAAAAAAATTCTTATTTAATTAATATTTTAATGGTCTCACATATTTAAATATAATCAAGATATTTTAAATGGCATCAAGTGCGGTAAGCTCTAAGACTTTTACTTCAATATGAAAAAGTAAAAAGGAAATTTTATTAATTTTATTATTCGTTGTTTTTGTATATTTCACTATACTTATAGTTTTGATTTAAATAATTAATGTTTTTTATATGAAATTATAAGTCCTATATTTAGTATTAAAGTATTAATAAGGATGTAGAATTAGAATTTGATAGAAGTATTTTTAAAATGATACGGAAAAGAAAAGAAGAAAAAAAAAAAAAAAAAAAAAAATGACGTGCCACAGTCAATATGGGCCAAGCCCGTAAAATTTATTCATTGGTCAAGTATAAATGACTTTGCCAGTCATATAAACGGTTTAACCCACAAATAGTTCTGGAATTTGAACCTGTCATCCAACAGAAAATTCCGAGTACTTACCAAAAATAAATATAATCCCATGTACACATGACAGGCTTTTTTTTTAAAAAAAAAAAAAAAAGAAAAAGAAAGGGTAAATGGATGCCTAATTTTGCTTTAACTTATTTAAGTTTGAAGCGGAAACACATAATTATGGGATTCCATAAAAGTTGCCAAATTATCCAAATTCAATGGTCTAAGTACGATTTAAGTAATTCTCCTTCATGCTTACCAAAAAAAAAAAAAAGTAATTCTCCTTCATTAGGAAACTTCAATTCCTTGCCAAACTCTTTGTATAAAATATTTTTTTTAATTTTTTTTTTTTTAATATTCTTACTGTTTGTGTTAGAGATTTTTTTAAAAATAATATTAAAACAAAAAAAAAAAAGAAAAAAAAAGGAGGAGAGACACAGAAAGAAAAGAGAGGAATAATAAATAATAGAATATAGTACTGAATGTTATAGGAAGTTCTAGTGTTTACAAGGGATTCAAACAATACCAAAAGTTGGAAAATCGAAGTACAGATGGATTTGTACATGACAATATCCCGATTGTTTTATTAAAAGGCTGTGTCTTGAGAGAGAGAGAGAGAATCAGACGTGCAAAAAAGAAAGAACCTATCATCTTTAATTTCTCTTCTATCCTTTCTTCTGAAGAACAGCGAAAGCAAAAACTAAACAAATCCCATCACCATCATCCGCAGGTATATTGAAATTCGAGCTAGAACCCTCTATCGCGGCCGCCTCACCTTGTCCGCGGCGATCTTCTTTTCATTACATGCAAAAGAAGTATCAAAAAGTTTAGGTACGTAAGATCGATGACCCCAACAACAATGTTTAATCATCAGAAAATTGAGATAATGCGTAACAAACGAAAAAAACAGGAACTTTCATCGTCGCTTCTCGACCTTCCTCAACCACTCATTACAGAAATCATAGGCCATGTTGTTTCTTCCTCGTTTACAGATTTTTTTATCATCAGATCAATGTACGGACTTTTCGTTTCACTCTTTTTTTTTTTTTTTCCCCTCTCTTTAATATATATAGGTATTTTGTTTAGTTAACGTAGTTCTTAACTAATTAGCAGTTGCAAGGATTTTTATCAAACATCAGAAGAAGAGGAAGGTTACATATACAGACAAGTGTGTCTAGAAAAATTTCCAGTTGTCGCATGGCGAAACATAGAAAAGCATTCTCAATTCTTCAAAAGATGCCATGACAACAAAAATCCCGAAGCTTTATACAGAGAAGGAGTGGTACGTATCAGTTTAATTACTTTATTTTAAGCAAAGAAAAAAAAATTGTCTAACTAGAGTATAACCTTAATTTTGGTTCAGATAGAATATTTTGGTCGTTCGAGATTGGAAATAGCAATCAAGTATCTGAAGGAAGCAATAAATTCAGGACATATGGGAGCATATTATGCAATGGGTGTTATTTATATATTTTCTGGGGAGGAATTGAAGAAGCAAAACGGAATAGCAATACTTGGAGAGATGAGAAAATCAAACATCACGAGAAACAAATTGAAGAATTATCGTGAAAGTTTGAAACTTATTATTAGTAGAATTTGGAAAAATCCACTGATTAAGAAAAAAAGACCAATCTGTTGTACGATGCAGCACCAAAAGAAGAAGACAGGTTGGTCAAAAGATGATGAAATCCATGATAATGGAAATGTATGTGAAGCTTGTGCTTCTGATTTAGAAATTAAATTCATCACTGGTCTACTCTAGAAACTTATGATTCCTGATTTGTAAATATTACATTCTCTCTACTCCATCCTTCAATCTCTTACAATAGAATTATATATATATATATATTTAAATATCATGTTGTTATTAATTAAGTATTTAAAATTATATTATTAATTAATTTTAATTTAAATATTTTTATCTTAACTACGATTTGAATTTATTTGAGATGAAATAGTTATTAGAATGAATCATGAGTTGGAATTTATACTAATTACGATGAACAAATTTATGTGTATGGTAGTATTTTTTAAGGTATAGACAAATTTGGTAACTAATAATATGATGTTATGGAAGTGAGATGTACATATTAAGATTTATATATTGGTATTCCTTTTTATAATTTTTTTTTTTTTTCTTTAATAAAATCATAGTTCATAAAAATTATACATTCATATTTTTTGTAAATTGGAATTATTATTATTTTTTCAAAACTTCAAACATAATATACATCTTATCATTGTCTTCGTCCTTCATCTTTAGAATCGTAGAACAGAAAGTAAATACTTGTCCTATTCGTTTCACTTATCTTAGTTGTTTTTTTAATGTATATATTTAAAATATATTAATTTTTGTTTGATATTTAAATATTTAATCATAATTAAATACGGTGATAAATATAATTTTATTAAAATAAATTATTTTATTTTTATATTCTATCTTGTAAAGTTAAAGAATATCAATAATATTGAAAAATATATATTAAAATCTTCAAAATTTTAAGGGAGAGGATAATAACAAACTAGGTAATCGGATAAGTAAGGAACTTCTCTTGGCATATTAGCCAGATTTTTTCTCTTAGACTCTTGGCTTGTTAAGAGGTCGAATCTCCCAGGAGAATGCAATTTGAAAAAGTGCAATAGATTCAATAAAATAAGATTTCTATTCTTATTTTTTAATTTTTTTTTTAGAGAAAATAGTCGGTTGTGTATCAAAACTATTTTTAAGCAGTCGATTTATTTTGTCATCAATCAATTTTTTAAACTTCCAATATAGTCCTTCAACAGATTTCCAAACAAGTTACATGTAATTTTTTTAATATAAAGATCATAATGTGAATTTTTTAATATATTGAAAATATTTTTAAATTTAATAATATTATAAAAATCAATTATCAATATAATTAAAATATATGATAATTAATGTTTATATTACATTTTTTTTTTTTGGCAACATAATAAATATTATCAAAATTTTCTCTCTTTATTTTATCAATTAATTATTTTGTCATATGTCTAAGTTATTAATCAATGAATATAGAACAAAAAACAAATTAATTAGTGAAATAAAGAGAGAAATTTTTCATAATATTTATTATTGTGTGAACAAATTAAAAAATTACATGTAATACAAACATTAATTATTATATATCTTAATTATATTGATAATTAATTTTTATAATATTAATAAATTTAAAAATATTTTCAACATATTAAAAAAAAAAATCAAACAATGGTCTTTGTGTTTAAAAAAAAAAAAAAAAAAAATTACCTGACTTGTTTAGAAACATGCGGGGGAACTACCTTGAAAATTTAAAAATAGATTGAGAATAAAATAGAGCTAAAAAAAAAAAGTTTGGGGACTGAACCTTCCATTTAAAAATGGTTCTGTATTTTCCCTTTTTTTTTTTTTTTTTATTTATGAATAGTGCAACCAAAAAGAAAGCAATGGAAGAAGTTATAAATAATTTAAACATAATTATAACTCTTATAACTTTTTCTCTCTCCGTTAAATTAAATTTATGTGTTTAATTATGGTAACTAACGAAAGTCTTTTGTGAAAATTGAAATTTTTACGTAGATTTTATGACTTGATCTATTATTTTTATTAATATCTAAGTCTAACGAAAACAGAGTTTTTAATTATTTATTTTATGGTAAACAAACTCAACCATAATTGTTTATTTCATAAATTTTTTCTAATTAGAATTATTTATTTCTATTATTACTTAATAAAATCTAAAGTATAATTATTTTGATAATTATTTTCAACAAATCATGCATAATTTATTTTTACTATTCAGTCATTAATATTTATCCCACCCTTTTTTTGTGAATTATAAAATGACAAATTACCTCATATTTAAATATGAATTTTCAGAAATTAGCGAGTCACTTGTGACATTATATATGTAAATTTTTACATGTAATTTTTTAATTAAGATCTCATGAGGCACTTAGTATACAAAATTTTATATTATACAAGAATTTGTATATTACAAAAATTAATTTGATGTTTATAAAAAGAATAAATTATATATATATATATATATATATATATTTTTTTTTTTTTCCTTCCTTTCTTCCTTAACTCCCATATTCCTAGTTCTGAGTCGATTCACTGAGTCACCACAGTAAATCACCTTCCACGTTCATGACTCCAGCGTTCCCCCAGAAAAGTCTTCGCCGCATCCAGACTCGGAAAATATGTCGGCTCTAGAAATATCTGCGCCAATGCGTCGCCTGAATCTACCCCGGCGAAGGCTTTGTTCCCCTTTGCCTCCAAACTTCCCATAACCACCACCAGTAGCTGCTTATACGAATAGTAGAACTTCTTCACTGCCATCTCTACAGCTTGTAAAGCTTGAAGCAAATGGATCCTATCGTAATTATTCTTCCTTCTGTACAGTTCCATGGCCGCCTCTTGTATCCTCGGTCCTCCTTTTGGATCCACCTCTACCTCCAAAATCTCTGGAACTTTGTGCCTCAAATCCTTCGAGAGTTTCGTGATTTGGATCAGACCTTTCGACCTGAAACAGAACAATTCAGACTCTGATGTTGCTTTGATAGCTAATTGACTCTTTAGTCGCAGAAAATCGTCTGGATCCATGAGTAGATGCAGATCTTCTATTTCGCTCAATAGCTTCCATACTTTCTCCAGCAGCCAGCAATAGCTAGATGCTCTTTCGAAATTTTTTTGTTCTATTTGATCGGCAATTCTGGCGAGGAGCTGCTGGGATGAGTGGATCCATGACTCCAGAATCTGATGGACTGTATATAGCGTTTGATTTTCTAGATTATCCAAATTCATCTGATCTGAAGGACTCTTCTTCAGAGAATGAAGCTCAGAGGGCTTGCAGACTTGATCATAGTCGAGGCAGGGCTTGCCGCTAAGGTTGGGCTCCCCAAGCCCCAGTGTGTATGGACACCTCCTCATCTCGCACTCTATGGAATAAAGGATCCTCTCAGCCATGTCTTCGGATTTCCGCCAAGCAACAAGCCTTGGCAACAGACTGGCTTCGCTTGTCCTACTCACGACCGTTGTATCGCCGGAAATCTTCCATACCTCGACGGAGCTGTTCTCACGAGCCAAAACGCCAGAAGAAGAAGTCAAATCAACAATCGGCACCGTGCCTCGTGTCTCACAGTCATCTTCTCCTTCTTCACATAACAAGGCTATAATTTCAACCTGATTCGCAGCTAAAGACTCCAGCCGGCGCTTCCATTCCCTACGGTTCACATAGGGCCTGGGATCGGACAAAGCGTTGGAGACAAAACGGAAACTAATCTCCAAACCTTGCAAAGCCGGTTTGAGAATGGATTCGTTTTTCCAGCTGGGAAACTCTTTACAACTCCACAGCTTCCTTAACTCCGGCAACCGAAGATATTGCTCGTAAGCAGAACAGGAGGATTCAGAAGCAGGAGAGAGATCAGCAACGCGAACTGCCGGAGATGGGATTGAAATTTGAAGCTTATTTGATATCTTCGGGGATTTGGTGGGAATATCAGATGAAATCATTTTTGTTTTCCAATCCAAATCCAACATTTTTCATGAAAAAAGCAATTGAGAAATTTAAAATCTTTTGAATTTTGTTTGGGAATTTATGACCCTGGGAGAGGAAGAGAGAAAGGTATTTATAGGAGGGGGCGTAGGAGACCAAGAAGAGAGAAAAGGCGTGTGGAAATGGTGGTGGGGGAAGAACTAAGAAGGAAGAAATTCAAAGGCGCGGCGGTGTGGATTTTTCATTTACGAATTTAAAATTGATTCGTAAAATGGGGAAATTTGAACTTGAAAAAAATAGTGCTAGAGCCTAGAAGCTTATCCATATACGGATAGGCCTAAGTCATTTGGAACCGACATGACGAAACTGCCCTTCTCGAAACTTGGACCCGAGTCATGGTAGGCTTTACTTTTCCTCTCACATCCAGCCGTATATCCAGTGTAAACCCATAAGGGGTTGAATACTTTGGGATCTCCAATTGTTTCAAGCCACGTAACTATGCTTTCCCACTTTAAGATTCTGCGGGGTGGGTGAGAAATAGGGGACGATGAGGAAAGTTCCTCTTTTTTTTTTTTTTTTTTGAAAAATTTTCATCTATTAAAAATGTACTAATTTTACAAGGATACAAAAATAGAGAAAATAATTCATATTCATTCAATATTTGAATATTTAAAAGCCTTAGTCAAATTTTAAGAAATATAATTTAGTACGAAACTTTGAATATAGACAAATAAATAGCAAAAATTAATATATAAATAATTTAAATTTTTATTTATTTTCTAGAAATATGTGGTTAATAAATTGCATGAAGGTGTTTTTGATATAGTATTCCATCTCCTTATTTTACTTATTTGTTATATAATTGGTTCCCAAATTATTTACGAGCAATTGATTTAATCTTAAGTTTTTTTTTTTTTTTTTTTAAAAACCTTTATTTTATCATTAGTTAAAAAATTATTGCCTTATACGTTTATAACTAATAAACCTATAATCTATTTTAAAAAATAATAAGAGTAAGATTGAAATACAAATTATTTTCAATTACCTTTAATTCTCCAATTTCTAAATTACTTTTTTGACCCTCTTATTTTAAATTCCAAAATTCATCATTACATAAATAAAAAATAAAAAATAAATAAAAATTTGATCCTTGCTTCCTTAGTGACTTAGGTTGTCATTCTCGGTCTCCAATAAATCTAAGAATATTGTTGTCCAAATTGTGAATTGATTACATGGACATGTTAAATTTTATTTTATTTTTAATCTTTTTTCCCTTTTGAAACCCTTATTGGAGGACATTCTTAATGTTTTATTTCAAAATATTTAAATTGTATTCTTTTTGAATTATGTTTTTTATCTGTCAACTTTGAGAGTTTCTAATTTCTATTTTTAATATATATTATATATTTTGCTAAAAAAAATTATTTGATACTATTATTCATTTAGGTAATTTATTTCCAAAATTCAATTCATTTCACCTCTTCTGTTTCCCGTCAAAAATATATATATATTTTTTAATTTTGTATTTGAAATCATGAAGGCTAAACTGAGTACAATGATATATATATATATATATATAGTGCATACATATAAGTTTTTTACTTTATATTAAAAGTGCTTTCCATTATACATTTTATTTTTATAAAAAAAAAAAAAAAAAATTGTTAACTTATAACTTGGTAGAAAACTTGTTGAAGGTCCAATTTATAAGTTTAAAAATGATTCGAAGATGAAATAAATCTAAAAAGAATTGGAATTGAATTTGATTGTTTGTAGATAATTTTGAGATTGAATCAATTAAATTTTTTTAAAAATATTTATGGGATTATAATAAAATAAAAATTTGCAATCTTTCTTAATGTTACGATTATATATATATATATATGAATACAAGTAGTTCTTTCTTTTTTTCTTTTTTCTTTTTTTTTTTTTTTGATATGGATGTATAAATCTGTAATGTCGATCCAACCTAGGATGCTTCGCAATAGTTCTACGAATGGTCTTCATTCATTGAAACTTTGAAAAAGAGTAGAAGAAAGAGAGAGAGAGAGAGAGGACTATGTAAACGTTGGACATCTTTTACGTATCGAATAACAGCTTTGCCATTGCTGCCGCCTAAAGAAGTATTAATTTTTTTTAAAAAAAAAAAAAAAAAAAAATGGGACTCCCAAAATGTCCCCGTGTTTTTAGGGAAAAAGACGGCACCAGCTGCCGACTAATTTTGAAACATAAAAAAAAAAAATTGCTCATCGGCCATCGCCAAACCACTTATCTCTATTCCCACTCCCCTAACTTTCCAATAATTTTCCCTTTATTAGAAATAGCACAAGATTAATATATAAATACTCCCTTTCTCCTTTTTTTTTTTTTTTTTTAAAAAAAAAAACATTAATTTTATAATAAAATTAGTAAATAAATAAGTAGCCAAATTCATTAAAACTACTTTGCATCAAAATTAATAAATAAATAATTAATTAATCACTTTTATTGTTATATTTCTTCTTCTTTTTTCTTTCAATTTAATCTTCAATATTATCTTAAAATTTATTTTAAAGATAATTTATATTTTGAAATATGTAATAAATGTCTTAACTATTGTAAATAAAATATTTTAACTAAAATGAATATTTTTTGGCAGTTAGTTGACAGTAAAATTTAGTGTTACAATTATTAAAAAATAAAATATAATTAATTCTAATTTTAAATTGAGGTATAATTCTTTATGAATATTAATCATTAAAAAAAAAAGGAAATTTTTTTTTTAAAGGATATTGTAATTTTTAAATTTTATAAATTCTATAATGTAAAAGACTTATATTATCTATTTATCAAAGTTAGGAAGAAACATATATTTATTTTACTTATAATATTAAAATTAAGGTATATTTATTGATATTTTTTAATTTAATATCCTTATAACAAATGTTTGACAAATAGTACTTATTAATTACTTCTCTGTTTTTTTTTTTTTTTTTTTTTTTAAATTACACTATTTAATAAAAATATAAAAAGTTATGTTTTTTTTAGTAAGAAAAACTAAAATATCCTTTTAACTTTACTTTCGTCAATAATAATAATTAATAAGTATGAGTTGTAAAATATTAAGGAAAAAATATTAATAAATACACATTGGTTTCTTAAAATGACAAAAAAAATATATATACACACACACGTAACACGTTGGTTACTTTCCAATTTAACAAGTACAAAAATAGAGAGAATATTCATATTTAATTGAATAATGTTAAAAGGAATATTTTAATTTTTTTAATCAAAAAATAAATCAATTTATATATATATATATATTTTAAGAGGTGTAATTTATTATTTGTGATAAGTAAAAAATAAATAAAAATAAAGTAGTATTATATTCCTCAACATTTCCCTATCAGTCTATCACTCTAACTAGAGTAATTATGGTATTAATAATCAAACTTAATTATGACTAAAAAGCTTATTACAATCAAAATTGAACACTCAATTTTGATGTGAGGGGAGAGTATTTATTCGTACGCACCCAAAAAAAAAAAAATATGTGGGAAAATAAAAAGCTAATAATTTATCTTACACAGCTGAAAAATGGTTGCCTTCATAGAATATGCTAAGAAGTGGACTTGTCAATATTTTTATATTTTTGGTAAGAGAATCTCATTCTATTTTTATACTAAAAAAGAATAATAATAAATAAATAAATAAAAAGGCGGATAATTGGAGGGCAATTCGTTTGGTTCATAATGTTTGACTATAGAAGAATAGACTTAGATGTCTAAGAGTTAGGGTTGGGACACTGATACTCTTACCGATATATATGGTAATTGACCGTTGTTAATGGCGCCATTACAGCCGCCCTCCATATATGCTTCCCAAGATTTTGTTCTCTTTCATATTGTTATTGTTTGTGTGTATAATTTTAGCGGTTCTAGAAAATAGCCCTTTATGGTATATCTGAAATATATATATATATATATAAATTAAAAAGAATTGATGATAATTAAGCATAATTCAAAAAATTGATATCTAGGGCTAAAACATTTTTAATTGTATTTAAGGGAATAAAATGTATATATATATATATATATATATATATTTAAATCTAAAACTACAATTAAAAATAAATTTGAATTGGAATCAAATAGAGCCGACAAAAAGAATTTGAATTGGAATTGGAATTTGGGATTGTAATTAATGAGGCGAGGCAAGGAGTATTTTATAGTACGGACAAAAATTCAAATAAATGCTACTTTATTGTTAATTATTCCGTTGGTTTTTCTCTGGATAAGTCCCTGTCCCCCCACTCCTAGGGATGGCAACGAGGACAGGGATATACGGGGACTCTTTCTCTTATCTTCATCCCTGATTCTCACATATATTCTTCATTTTCTGCGGGGAATTTTTTTTTCATACCATCCCTGTCCCGTTGGGGATCGGGGATCCGCACGGGGAATTTTCACTACTTATTTTTGTATTATTAAATAATTATTATAATTTTTTTTTTTAAAAAATTCCTACTATAATTTTATTTTTATATAAGTATATAATTAAAAATATTGTATATATATTTTGCGGGGACAGGGATGGGGACGGGGTCGGGGATTAATGATGAATATCATCCTCGCCTCCATCCTCTATTTTTTGTTTCGGGGAATCACCGTTCCCATCCCCGAACCCGGTCAAAGAGGAAATTCCCCGATCAAAACGGGATCTGTATACGAGTTCCCCATCGGATATGGTTTTAATTGCCATCCCTACCCACTCCACAACCTGCTCCTTCTTCTTCTCCTCCTCCTCCTCCTCCTCCAAAATCACAAACCAAATTCCAACTTCAAACTTTGGCGGGCAGAATTCAACGTCCAAAAATATTCCGCAATTCAACCGAGTTGACTCGTTCTCCTTCTCCGCGTTTAGCGCTCCATTTTTATTTTTTTATTTTTTAACTTTACCCCTTTTAACTCAATCCCTTCTCAAATTGAAGTATCGCGTGCTGTTACTTACCGCTTTTTCACCAACTCAGATGTTTAGAGTAAAAAATAACAAAAATTATTTCCTACGTCTAAATTATGTTTTAAAATATATATATATTTTTTTCTAAATATTCTACGTTAGTGTAAACTTGATTTTTTTTTTTAGTCTTTATTATCTTTGATGAAATAATCAATAAATATTAATTAAAAAGACATTTGAAGAAAAAAATTATAATAAGATTAGATAAATTAAAAGAAATTAATTATGTAATTATTATATTAATTAGTGATTTAGAACAATTTAATATGGGAAAGTTTAGATATAAGGTAAAGGTGAGGTAGACAAATGAATGATTCCTAAATTGCAGAGTTTGGCAATCGATGCGGAAATCCAGCTGGAGGTAGACTATTGGTCGGGTATCGAAACTGTGGCCTCCAACTAAGCTAATCACCTTTATCGTTTCAGTGACCAGCTAATCACGCGACCCAGCATGTGACTTGCTGTTGGGGTTAAGGTCTTTGCGGTCCAACACGTGGCACGATGATCACGTGTAAACCTACAAGCTACAAACAGAAACCTACTACTTCTACTAGGTATTGGATGGGGCTACACTCTCGCATCTCCCCCCATCTTAGCTGTCCGTATATATATGTGGAAGCATACGTATGGGTAGGCTGTTCCACATCAAAGGACTTGGTATTAGCACACGTGGCAGTTACGGTTGGGAGGTTCAACGGTTTGTTTGGCTTGTAAGCCTGGATACAGTGAGTCAGTACAGCACAAGCACAGACAGAGATTATCCATTTATGATTTTTATCCCTTCTGGAGAAATCTGGGCCGCGCTCCCACAACTCCCCATTCTTTCCCTTGGCGTGAATATGCCGCTGAATTATTATAGTATTACACTACACTAATATTTTATTTTTATTTTTTTTTCCCTCAATGTTGTTTTAAATTGATTTTAATTATAGACAACATTTTTAAATCATGTCTGAAAAATAAGTTTTAATTTTAATTTTTTAAACGGCTGCATACGTGAGAGTAAGGTTTGAATCCCGTGACCTCACTTAAATTAAAAGAACACCTTACTGACTGACATACGCCTTAGAGTTATACTTACACTACTTTATTCATATAATTTCTACTGGGTAGATTTTGATTTTCAATCATATATTATTATATATATACTTTTACTATTCAAAATATTGACGTTTGTAAATCAACAGCTAATAATTAAATTAATGTTAACGTAAACATCCCTCCCTTGTTTGTAACGTATTGTAACATTGTTGAAAGTGGGCAGACTCGATCTTCTCCATAAAAATTATTCTTTTGATTTAAAATTTATATAATATAATTGGATTTCAGTTTTAATTTTTTTTTTTTTAAATTAAAATAAATGTTTGTTAAAAACTTATGAAATAAACAACTAAGTAAATTTACAATTCGGACAATGTAATAATAATCTATATATATTTTTCGTTTTTATTTTCATTTATCAAAGATAGTATATATATATATACACACACGGGCGTGTCTTTTGATTGATAAACCTTAATTTTTTTTTTTTTTTTTTTTGATTTTGTTTTGGCTACAAATGAAATTAATTTAATGAGTAATGTAATGCCTGATGAGCTAACTGTTCACACAGTCGGAAAACATCCGACCAACTTGCACGATTGATGGGATTAAATTTGACAAATAGATGACTTAGAAAGATTAAAAAGCGAAAAAAAGACGATTGAAAAAAATAATAAAAATAATAATAATAATAAAAGAAGAAGAATTTAACAGCTCATGATTATTGACAGAACTTTCCAACGTTCAGTGCATAGGAAATTAGATAATTCTGCACCCAAAAAGTTAGAATATAATGCATAAAATAAAAAAGGATAAGGATATGAATAAATTATTGTTATGTATTATGTCATTTTGGAGTGGGCAAAATGTCACGATTGGGTTGACATGGAGCCGAGTCAAAATGTGCTGCCGGTTTCCTATTGAGGAAGCATGTCTTGCACTTGCAGGGATTAGGGATTCCTATTCTTGTACCAATCCTTTTCCCCAGTAGTTATCCCACCCAACTTAATCTACAAGAGATTTGTTACATACCACCCCAATCTCACTATGTATGAAATTATTATTATTATTAATTTTAAAAATTTGAGGTATTTTCGTGTCTTATGTATCCTAAATTCATAATCTCTTATATCATAAGCGAGACTGAATTAAAATTTCTTAACACTATGTAAAAAATATGCGGTGGGCCTCCTATTATTATTATTTAAAATTAAAAGCTCGTACCTATTCTTTTGTCCTCTAAGCAAAATACAAATATTTTATTTACTTTATAAAAAAAATTTAATAATTAAGTATTTTCATCAATTAATACAAAAGAAATTTACAAGATAGATTTTCAAAATTATTAACATACAGTTAAAATAAACGATTTTTAATATAAATTAAGCTTAAAACTTCACATTTAATTTAACGAGATATGTGAAAATACCTAAAGTAAGAGTTCTTGAAATGGTGGTTTTTGAATTGGGTGTGTGTGTTTCTTTTGATTTTGTTGACGTGGTGTTCATAAGAGATAACGTGGTTTAATGATGTTTCTAACATCGTTATAAACACGGACGAGGAGGACGAGGGGAGAAAAGGGAACAAGGAAATAAAAGTGGGCTCATATATATATATATATATGTGTGCGTGTGTGAGTTATATTTGACAAAGATTATCCAGCAGTAGCAGCGAGCGATGAGATCCATCCAGACAATATTATTGGACTTAGCCAAAGTTGTCTACATGACTTTTCATTCTTATCCCCTGAATTTGCAGAAATAATTTTTATGCCCAATCCCGCACCGCATGGGAATCTTCTTCATCTAGAAGCTGAATGTGTCAAAATAAGAGCTCTACAAAAATCTATATTAGTTAAGGTCGGATAAGGGTACAGTACTGAGAATTTCTTTCGTTCAAGCAAATTATCTTGTGGGTGGGTTCCTTTTCTATTATCTTGCCTCTATTATTATTATTATTATTATTGGGTTCCTAATTTTGGCACACTCAAACGAAAAAGAAAAAGAAAAATCCACACACACAAGTGGAATTGGTTCATTTTATTTTTCTCTGCCATGAAAATTCCCACTTTCTTGGCCATGATTAAATCCATGTCCCTCTCTCCCACTAAACTTCCATCTGCAAAAAATCTAATTTCAGTTTTAGTGGGAGTAGAATTCTTCAATTGATAAAGTTATGTCACCCATTCCATTATCTAAAACAGTAAAAATTTACGTTAGGAGTTGCTTTTAATACATTCTCTAATACTACTACAAGTAATGTATTATTGAACATTTACTTTTATAAACGTGTAGTAAAATACTAATCCAATGTAGAGAATTGAAGTAAAAAGATGTATTAGAATGACAGATGTCGACTAGGTTTCTTTTAACAAATGCTGTAGTGAATCTTTTTGTATTAAAATGTTTATTTGCTAGTTGTAGATGGTTTAAATTTAGCTAGAAATTATGGGGGGTGAGATAACAGAAGATCAGCTGCCATAAAAAAAACAGAAGCAAGAAAGTGGCTATCTATCTATTATTACTAATTAGGTTCCATGCCAAACCTTAACGAACGCATCATGTGCAACTTTTTGGCGCTCGCTCCTCTACAGCCACATAACATAATAGCAGCAGGACAAAGTGGTAACCAATATTAAGAGAGAGCATTTAGGCTCATCACTTTACTTTTGTTTTCGTGATGCTTTTTCTAATTCTATTTATTCGGCATAACTCCATTTCATGGATGAGAGGGGGGGGGGGGGGGGGGGGGGGGGGGGG
>JAXGGT010000001.1:679214-702608 GCA_035583425.1 Marsdenia floribunda
TTGCATTTTCTTTGTTTTTTTTCTTTTGGGTTTTCTTCCCGTCCTCACTTTCTGTTGCTTCACTACTTCCGATTTTTATTTATTTATTTATTTATTTATTTTTGACGCAGAAGGATCATTGTAGAATTGAAGCAGCTATCGAGACAATGAAGGCGGAGTATGGGATCTTCGACGCGGAAGTTGTTAAGAAAGTACTGAACAATCTGCTCGAGGTAGGGTTTATATTACCCGTCTCTGTTTTTCTCTACCCTATCGTATCTGTTTGGATGCTGGTAAACAGGGTAAACTGAGTCTGGTACCGTCCCCATATTTTATTTGTAGTTCAGCCCCTGATGGCGGTTCCTTTTGGTTCATTTATTGATCGCAACTAAACATCTGTGTCTTTTGACGTTTAACTTGAGCAATGTTTTGGTACCTTTCCTTGCTTTGCATCTTCTCCGTTTTCTTTCTGTTTCGAATATAAATCGCTATCTTTTCTTTTTCATTTTATTTATTTATTTATTTTTGTGGTTTTTTTTTGGTTATTCATCTTATCATTTTTTCCCCACCTCAAAGGGTTTTCATTCTTTCAATTTGCTGTTGTTGTTAGCATTTTTTATTTTCAATAAACTTCTTCATCTGTTTTTAAAATGTTATTCTCTTTGGATTCAGGAATACGGTGGTGGAGAAGAAGCATGGTATTTCATAGAACTATATACATATCAAGAGCTGCTTGAAGGAATTGTTCGTTACCGGGAAGAAAATCTGGAAGAGAACAATTTGCCTGTAAATTCTGCCGCAAGAGGAGATTCCTTTGAGGTACTAATCGTGGCAATACTCTTGAATGTTTTCTATGTCTTCAACAGCATCTGCTACTGCTTTTAACACGATATGTAGTTCGAGCTCCCAAAGAAAGGCCGCATGATGCATGCTCTAATTTTATGGCACTATCCCCACCCTCTTTGAGGTTTAACCGAGATTTTGCTCAAAGGTTTTGCCATATCTTGGGAACTTATAATTAAACTGTCATTTGAGGAGTATATTTGTATTTTAGTTGGTTTATCCGATTAGAGTCGAAGGACGAAATACACACATACACATATATAGCTAATTTTGATGGTACAAGTCAAGATGGTTTGGAAGAATACTAACTAGTACAACTAGAGGATCAGACAAAGGAAATATGACAGAATTTATGTTAGAGGTTCTATACTTTTGTGGATCTTTTATTTTGCTGAGAGGAAGGAATAGAAGTTTAGTAAGTTGGAATCCCAAGTTTTTTAATACGGTCAGACTTTGATGTGGTAATGGTAATTTTTATCTCTGCAATTACTTATGCTGCTTGCGAAGTAATTGGTATTATTAGTTATTTGCATTCTAATTTCTTATTATTTCTGCTGATATTTGCAAGTTTTATCAGGAAAATTCTTTAAGGATTGAAATGGTGGAAAAGCAAGCTCTAGAGAATGCAGCTGGATCTTCCACTCAGCCTATTTGCTCAGAGGCTGTAGATAGCAGTCTAGTGGAATACAAAGGTAATTGTTTCTGCTCTCTTGTTCTTGCTTTAGGAACTTGTTTGGTTTCATTAGTTTCTTTATTAGCCCACAAGAAATCCAACTAATGAGGATATAAAGTCTTTAAGGATAATGGCTAAAAACTTCTTGTAAGTATACCTTTGGACCAAAACATAGATTTTAACTGATGAATATGGAAAAGAATTTAGGATCATAGAAGGAATTCAGAATTCTTCTGTATGCTCCTGCAGATATACACATAATGACTTATTCATAACAGAAAAACTTTATGACTTGTAAAAAACTTTCAGTCTATAATAGATAATTTTTTGATAATTATAATAATAATATAAAACACAATACTTTAGAATTTAAACTTCCAGTAAAATAAAACTGAATTTAATATTCCAACAATCAGTAATTCCAAACTTCATTGTTGAGATAATTCCTTGAATTTGTTAAATGTTCTTGGTGTCCATTTGAGTTTCCATCGCAATTTTGAGTCATTTGAATGGCAAGACAGTTATAGTGTTAAGAATTTGTAAATTTTTTTTTTCTTTTTATATATAATGAGAAATATAAAAGTAAAATCAACAATTATTATGTGTACTGAAAATGATCTTGAGTGTTTTGGATACTTAGAGATTGGAAATTAGCTCATTTGAGATTTTTGCGACTACAATATCTCTTGACCTTTTAGTAAATAACTTCTACTGTCCAATGGAAAGGTTGGAAGGACATTGGCCTGGACAAGACGTCAAGAAATACTGAGGAAATTTCTGGTTCAAATGAGGATGTCGATACTGGTTCAATGAGCTCTGCTGTCCAGTTGATTCCCGGTGCACCTCTAACCAGTAGAGTGGAAAGCCAGCCGGACAGCTGCCTGTTCCTCCTCTCTCCTTGCCTATCTGATACTGCACCATCCAGAAAGCATTGTTGGCCCTGTTATGGATGGATCGGGAATGTTGAGGAAGAGGGCATTGATGAGTATATGGATTTAAAACCTGCAAAAACCACTGTCAGTCGTAGGTCTAGGTGGGACTTGAGACCTGAGGATCCCTGAGCCCTCTTTTTCTCTCATCTCCTTCTTTTACTACGGAGTGCATCCATGCATCTGTTTGAATTTGGACATATAACATGTTGAGAATTTTATTTGTAATATGTATCTTTTGTATGGTGTAGTTGGATAGTGATGTACACATGAAAAATATAAAGGAAAATTGAAGAGGTTTTTTTTATGTTGAGGCGTTTTTGGTAGAAATCTTTTAGAAAGACAGCAGGAATGTAAAATTTTACTAGCATTTTAGAAGAAAACCACAAAGTTAGTTGTACTAAACATGAATAAAGTTTTAAAAAAAAAAAGGTAAAGAGAAAATTCAAAACTTTTCATTATTGATTAAATGTAGGACGTATAAAATGAGGATGAAGAAAAGCTATCGATTTCGATTCGAATCCCCTTTATTCATCAATTTGTAATTAAAATTTTAGTTTTTTTTTTTTTTTTTTTTTTGATAAGTACTAAAATTTTAGTATCTATTTCTTAATAATTTTGAGATGTTATTGATTTCAATATAATTTGAATATATGATTAACTAAACAATACATCTTTTTAATAATTTATTAATATATATATATATATATATATTATTGATTTGAATACATGAATTTTTAAGATGATTATTAAAGTTAAGTATTTTTATCTTAATATTTTTTTATAAAAAAAATTAATAATGTATGTATTTTTTTATTAAGTACAAATTTTTGGTATTAATTTATATTTATTGCATATCTTTAAAGACATTTTCACTAATACTAAAAAAATAGATCATGCAACTCTTGGGCCCAAGCTACACTCTGTTGTTACCTGGGTTGAGACTTCTCACCCCTTGGTTTTATCTCTCCTCCATGAGGAGTGGTTTCATCTTAATGCATGATCTATTTTTTCCTCCAAAAAAAAAAAAAAAAAAAAAAAAAAAATTATTAATATTATAATTAAAAAAAATCAGCAATCTCGATATATTTTCATTCTTACTTTTTTGAACCAAACATTTGGATTATATTTTAATTTTTACTGGCAAAATAAAAGTAACTTTTTACTCCGAGTCTAAATAGATTTTTGTTTTAATTATCAAAAAAAAAAAAAGGATTTTTGTTTTTCATTCTTAATGCCACTGAGCCCATCAGAAGACTGGCCCAATTATAGTAGATTACGTTCCCTCAGCGTATACGTGGTAGTCTGTGATTAGTAATTGGAGGTTTTAGCCTTTCAACGACAGCCCCGCTTTGCGAAGATTTTAGGCGGGCATATCAACTAACAACAAACAGAAACATAATCCCAAAACGATATTCTTCACTTTCAAACTCTTTTAACACCAGATAAGATTTTTCTTCCCAAAATCTCCCAGTACTCTCTTCCAGTTCGTCCTTCACCCGATAATCTCTCAGTTTTTCCTCAGATTACCAGAACATCCACCGGTTTTTCAGTTCTCAAACCCTAGTTTTATCAATCTTCAATGTCGTAAGCTTACGAATAGAGTTGTTTCTAAGCGAAATTAAGTGCTACAGAAAAGTTTCAGAAGCTATGAATTTGCCGGCATGCTTTCACGGGAGTTTTGTTCCTGTACTGCAGTGTAACTCTTGCTGTGTAATTCGTTTGCAGCCGTTCGCTTTTCCTCGGGTAACTACTCGGCAAAAGTATGCCAACCTTCGGTTTTCCAGGTGAATTTGAACGTTTACGTGCTGATCGGATTCATTTCCTATGTTACTGGATTATATTTTTAGTTTTAACTTGTTCTCTTTGGATGGGTTTCCTAAAATTAGGATTGTGTTTAAAGGCAATGGAAAGGTGGTCTGCAGATTGGGTGAGATGGACTGTGAACCTGACAGTGATAATAGTGATGAGGTATGTTGTAGAGTTCTGCTAACTGAACGGAGCTAATATCCGTGTCTTAATATTTTCTGTTTTTTGTTGTACACAGGAAAGAAAATTGGGTGAAGAAGGCGATTGGCTAAAGTCTAGTGAGTCCATCTCTGGGAATTATTCTGATCGGGCAAACTCTGTATTTCTCTTTTTTCTCTTGGCACATTTATTTCTCTGGTTAGAATTTCCCTTTGTTGTTTGTTCTACGTCGTATTTGTTATTTACTGTGGGTACTGCTTGTGCCAGACTAAGGAGGAAAATGTGGAGATTCAGTCACTTGAGTCCAACAACCTAGAAGACCAAAACGGTCTAGAGATTACTGTTGAAATGGAAGCCAAGGTGCTTCTTTCTTTTATTATTCCAAGTTACAGATCTTTATATATTCATTTCTTATGCCTGATTTTTTTTACTAATTCATGCACTGTTGGATAATAACTCAAGTTTATTGAAAACAGCTTGAAAGCTTTGCATAGCTTGTTCCTCTTTATTTAAATTTTCTAGAAGTTCTATCTTCCTAATTGGTGTTTTTTTCAATATAATTATTGTTTTCTATGATATTACTTTCATCAATTGATTTGAGCAAAAGAAAAAATTTTCTTGAAGGATTTCTGCTCCTGTTGAATACAAACCATTGTTCACTAGATTCTGTTGTCCTTGTTTTTAACAGGACAATGATATACAAGTTGCAAGTGGATCACCTCTACCGGGGGTGAAGGTGATGAGAATTAGCACTCTCCTGTGATATGAAACCTCTATTTGCCACATTCTTTATTTTTGTTATCTTGGTTTTGATTTTCTTTGATTTTTTAAACAGCCACAACAACTTGATGAATCTATCAGGATTCCAAAAGAAACAGTTGATATCCTGAAGGATCAAGTATTTGGTTTTGACACATTTTTTGTGACAAGCCAGGAACCATATGAGGTTAGTCAATTAGATGATCTTTCCTTTTTCAATTAAAAACACTGGATTACAACGAATTTGTCTGATGGACAATAAAAGTAGCTCTGGAAACACAAAATTATATTTGTTACATCAGGGAACCTTCTGGTTAGGCCCTGTGAATATGAAATATGTGAGTGGCAAATCCATTTTCAAATGTTATGCCTGGTCGGCTGATGTTAATTGTTTTTAATACCCTTTTAAGTTTAAATTTGAAGGGCGGAGTTCTTTTCAAGGGAAACCTGAGAGGACAGGCTGCAAAGAGTTTTGAGAAGATAACAAGGAGGATGCAGGTTGATTTATCTGTCTTCTACTATTTGAGTTTGAGCAGTTCTCAGGTCTTAGCAAATATAGAGTTGATCCAGATTATATGTACAGGATAGACTTGGAGATGCATATAAACTTTTCCTCTTAATCAATCCAGAGGATGATAAACCTGTAGCAGTTGTAGTCCCTAAAAAGACCCTGCAGCCTGATACCACAGGTAATCTAATCTATACACTTGGAGATGTACTGAACAGGATTAAACAAAAATATCTAGAACTGATGTATAAACATCTGTACCTGGTTTTACATCTATAGCGGTCCCAGAATGGTTTGCAGCAGGTGCTTTTGGACTAGTGACTGTGTTCACCTTGTTTCTCCGCAACTTTCCTGCACTACAGTCAAACTTATTGTATGTATTCCCCTTCTTTGCTGGTAGAATATGTCTTTGGAGAGAAATAAATTGTCTATCTTTAGTTTCTTGTAGATTATTTTTCTAGTTAAAATTTCAGCTCTGAGACAATAAGACTCATGTGCCTTTTCCATCAAATTGATTGCTTTCAGATGAGGTATCCACTATTGTGTTGAATCTTGTAATTTCATAAATATTATGCATTTGTGTCTCATTGTGTGCACGTGGCTGCATGTGCTTTTGTGATGTGCCTGTAAGTGTAATTCCTTAGGGGACTGTGCTCGTGGTAGTGAGCAAGGCATATGAAAATGCTTATTCATTCCAATGTCTCTGTTGTATAGAAGGAATGGTAGTCTGAAACAGTTCCTGGATTGTTACTTATTTATTATACCTAACCAGCACTTAATTTCCCTGCTGTCTTTTGGCTGGCAGATCCACCTTATTTTTCTTATTTGGCCTTACTGCTTTCCTTCTTATCTTCATTACAATGCAGAATCTGTTTCTGATGGTTTTGATTTGATTCATGAAATGGATTTTGTCTGTTGTTCTTCTGAAAAAGATACTGCTTTTATTTTTCCTAGTTGACCTTAATGCTTTCCTTCTTATCTTCATTACAATGCAGAATCTGTTTCTTATGATTTTTACTTGATTCATGAAATGGATTTTGTCTGTTGCTCTGCCAAAAAAGATACTGCTTTTATGTTAGATATCGCATAAATTTTCTTCTGTCTACTCCCCAGATCAACTTTTGACAATCTTGAACTGTTGAAAGAGGGCCTTCCTGGAGCCCTTGTAACTGCATTACTCCTTGGCGTGCACGAAGTCAGCCATATTTTAGTAGCAAACAAGAATGGGATTAAACTTGGATTGCCATATTTTGTTCCTAGTTGGCAGGTGAGTTACATGTTCTTTAATTTGTGCTTTCTTTTACAAAACATTGCCTATTAAACAACCGTGGAATTATTTTCTTTTTCTCCTCTTTAACTCTGGTGACTGTCTAAACATGGTTTTCCTGTAATCATCTACTGTTTGATACAGACACACACATATATTGTTTAAATTTGGTCTTCTTTTTGTTGTCCCTAAAAGGTTGTCTTTGATATGGTATCTTATTGTCTAATTTGTATGCAAGAGGCAAACCATAAATTGATTTATTTTATTTCTCCTGTAATGTATCTGTTAAATGAAATCATCACATACCAATAATAACTATCAAGGTTGGTTTTACTTATTCTTCTGGAACTGCTTTTACATCTTGAAATTGTCTCATGTTATGTTGGGTTGAGTAAAGAGTAGCCTGGACTTTCAAATATGAATTGTTAAACCTGGTATTGGTCATTGAATTCATGAAGGCACATATTTTTGAGAAGGAATAAAATTTTGGGGAAGAAATGATGCACCTCTAGGATGATTTTGCAGGAGTAATTTAATTCTCATAGAAAACCCAACTAATTTGATTATACTTCACTGACTTCCAGATGATCTGTTTCAGAGGCAACTAATGTTATCCTTCACTTAGATGCCTTGTTGCCTAAGCCAGCATGCCTGCCTGCCTGGTCCAGTTAGCCATTTCACTGATTTCGGAAGCATATACATTCTTTTATCCTCTATTTTCATTTGACACTTGTATTTCTCATTAACTAATCTAGTTTCTACCTCGCTTTATCTTCTCTGAACTTTAGTTTTGAGTGTATACATGCCCAAGAATGTCTAATGATCTATTTTGGTGCCAGATAGGCTCTTTTGGTGCCATAACAAGAATCCAAAGCATTGTAAGCAAGCGTGAGGACCTCTTGAAGGTAGCAGTGGCAGGACCGGCTGCAGGGTTCACCTTGGGCTTCATTCTCCTACTTTTAGGATTTATCTTGCCACCAAATGATGGTCTTGGCGTTGTTGTTGATTCTAGTGTGTTTCATGAATCACTTCTTGTTGGAGGCATAGGTAAGCAATTAGATAAACACAGATGTGTTAGCTCATTTAGTCAACGTTATCTTCCTCCTGTCTAGCTTTAGTCCGTAGCTGTGACTATGTCCTTGTGTCCTGCATTGTCATGTGAATTATCTCCATGGTCGTGCATTATAATCCAGAAGTTTGTTCCACAACATATCTGCATGTGCAAAGACCTGAAAGTTTCGTATTCACCTCTATCCAGCTAAGCTACTTCTTGGTGATGTTCTCAAGGAAGGAACACCAATATCTGTAAACCCACTTGTAGTGTGGTCATGGGCTGGACTTCTGATTAATGCTATCAATAGTATCCCAGCAGGAGAGCTTGATGGTGGCCGAATTTCATTTGCTATATGGGGAAGGAAGGTACATATGCTTGAACTTAATTCTTGATTACAGATCTTATGTATATGATATCATGGAATAGGTGTTGTGCTGTCGTTATTTGGAGGGTTTTATAACTACCCTTGTTATGCAAGGACTGATGCATCAGTGTGCTGTTTACAAGGGCTAAATAAACTCATGCATTTTGCAGGCTTCATCTCGCTTAACATCCCTCTCTATTGCACTCCTTGGACTGTCCTCGCTATTGAATGATGTGGCATTTTATTGGGTAGTTCTGATATTCTTCTTGCAGAGAGGTCCAATTGCTCCGCTCTCTGAAGAAATAACTGATCCAGATGACAAATATAAAACCCTTGGCGTGGTTGTTTTGTTTGTAGGCCTATTAGTATGCTTGCCTTATCCTTTTCCTTTGAATAGTGAAGTCCTCCCCAGTTTCTAGAGCTATAGTGTGATGAAGACCTTTAGTTCGCTGGTGTTATTACTTTATAGGTCCCATTAATTGATAACCCATTTGTGTATGACGATCATATATAGGTAGAGTTTTTGAAGGAGTCAACATTTTGCCCTTTTTTTTCCCGCTTTATTTAGTAAACCAGTGTCAAAGCCTTATGGTTTGACAGAGCAAAAATGGTAAATAGTTGAAACCCTGGTTTTTTCTCATTTTGGTTTTTGTCAGCCTCTCTTTACAGTCAAGTATGGTTGTGTCTTAAATGTGTTTTCTCACAGGTATTTCCTCCTCTTCCTTCTTCCCTTTCCCTCTCATTTCGGAATATCAGATACGTTGTAGTTCGTCCTATTACAAGCAAGAAACCCCATTTTTTCGGCTGAGTGCAAGCAAGAACTCCATGTGCATGCATCGCTGTTTCTTTCTCCTAGAAGATAAAGTTAACATATAATATAAGGTTGCAACTTTATTCCATGGGCAACTGCCCTACAAGCCACATTGAAGTAGTTAATAATTAAGTTATTGTGCTTAATGGGTTGTGTTTATATGTCGAATTAACACTTTAAAAAGTATGTATATATAACTAATGCCGTAAATAAATTAATCAATTAGTCATACTCAAGCCCGAAAAGTTATTGAACTTTGTTAAATTTTCAATATACAATTAGTTAAACAATGCCCGTAAATGTATGCCAAATCTTCAGAGATCAGCAGGTCCATCATATCACATGCAGAGGGAATTTGCTCGATATGGGAAGTATTTCAGAAGAGAGCAACTAACAAAGGATACGACGAGGAAGAGGAACGCACCCTCGTTAAAAAACTGATAAGACATTGTTGAGAAAATATTAAGAAAACGAAAAGAGAAATAATTAGAGGAAAGGAAAAACATATTTTAATTACTAGAAAAAGAAAAAAAAACATACGTGTTTTACAAACTATGGAGAGAAAATTCGCTCTTACAACAACAAGACGAAGATCACTATCAAATTGAGATTTAAATTTAAGCTCTTATAAAAGGGAAGTTTTTGGATAACAAGGTGATAGTCTATAGTTTCTTTTATTTAGGTGTCTCTACTTAACTTGTCAAATGAAAATTTTGGATTTCATTCTCACTAATAAGACGGTCTTGATTCCCACTAAAATGATCTTGTGCTACAGGTTACCAAAAAAAAATAAAAGTTTTTTCCCACAAAAAAAAAAATGAAGAAATAATGATGAAGATTTGTTCTTGCTGTCTAAAAACATTCAATGATTATGAATAATTCTTTTTTTTTTGGATAGTTGATTATGAATAATTCTTGACCAAATAATGTAATTAATATCAAATATTATCTTGAATAGGAAAATTCTCCTCGTGTGGGGAGGCTTTGAAACAACCAACAATTGTGATGTTATATGTAGGTTCTACGCTGTGAGCTGCTAACAATCTTGGAGGGCTTTCGTAAGGCTACCGGTTACCGCTCATTATGGTGTCGGGTAGCCTACTAGCCATCCAAAGGATGAACAAAAAGGTCGTTTACTCGCCCCGGCACAGCCGAGTTGGTTGAACAATTACATTGATGGACTCTCAACCCCAGGGTGGAGGGTTCGATTCCGGACTGCCACATTCTTGGAAGGGAGATTTCATCTCGAAGGTAAGGCCAGCCACCTCGGGCTTATCTAGCGATTTACCTCCTCTAGGTGCTGAAGGACTGGTAGCTAGGGGTCCAGAATATAGTCTGGCGAAGTTGGGATACTTTGAATATAAAAATAAAATAAAATAAAAAATTTAAATATACGATTATTATTATTTTAATTTAATGTAATTTAAATTCATAATTTTTTACAATTATAATTAAGATTATTATTATGCAGTTTTATAAATAGCAATTATCAAAATTTTAATCCCTTTCAATCATATTAAAATACTAAAAAATTTTAATTTTATAAATATTTATATATATATGTTCCTAAACAGAAAGATTAAAAATAAAATAAAAAAAAAAAATCAAATTCAATATTTTTTATGTATTAAAAAAAAAAAAATGTTAGTAAGTATTGTCTTGCAAAGTTGCACCATTGCTATTCTTTTTTTTTTTTTGAAAAGTCATTGCTATTCTTTTATTAATTTATTTTGGAGATATTATTATGACTGGGAGTTTGATAACGGTTGCAATTGAAGTGACATAAATATTAGGAGTACGTGGCCATGTGCTATATGACCCCCACACCATGTCGCCTACTTAATAGTAATAATAATAATAAATTCTCTCTGGTGCAATAAATAAGTTAAGTAATGAGGGAAAAACAAATAATATGGAAATACGTTTTTACACTAATAAGATTCGTATCTGAACTTCTCTTCCAATAATGGATTTCGTCAAATTTTTCATCTAAAAAATGTGGATGAAAGACCATTGACATTTGACAAAGACATTAGAGTGCAATTTAGATACACGCCAATAATAACTTGATGATCAATTAATTCATAATTTTAATTATTTAATTCATCAACACGTTAACTTATTTTACCAAATAATAAACCATATACTTTACTAAAAAAAAAAAAAAATGCAAATAATTTAAACTAATAGGTTAATTCATTTTATTTTGAAGTTCTATAAATTAATAATAAAAGAAAATTTACCCATTATATATATATATATATATATATATATCTTGAATTAAGTGACACAATAATATAAGGTGAATGTACATTATAAATATATATATATATATATATTTTTTAAAAAAAAAAAAAAACTAAATTACAAAAACACTCAAGTGGCAAATTTAGAAGTTACAAAATTGGTAATTTCTCTCTCTACAATCCTAATTCTCTCCTCCTTCTCTCTTTCTTCCTTGCTAGTCGCCCCGTGTCCTCTTCTTTCTCTTGACCAAGAGAGGAACTCCAACTCCAATTGGAGTTTTTTTCTTGGTCGGAGATTTAATTTTTACAGTTTTTCTTTTATTTTTTGTCTTTTATTAGTGGTTTTTTGCTATGTTCTTTATTTTATCTATTATTTTTAAAATTCTGCCATCTTTTGTGTCTTCTTTACACATATTAGTTATGATCTTTCAGAACTCTTTTCTTTTTGAAGAAAAATCTATTAAACTCAATTTAGATCTAGGCCCCTTGTTCGAGCTTTGTCTTTTTCCTAGACTTTATTTGATGTTTTTGCCATGTCCAGGACTGATTAGTCAGTCGTTAACGGAAGAGGATGAAATTGAACCTATTTTGCAGTTGGAATATGCAGTTGATGGCTGGAGTCTTGAAGATTTAGATAGAATGTCTTTTATTTCTGTATTTTTTCTTGTTGTTTGTTGTTAACTTTTTATGTCGACACTGTTATTGTTGTTTTGCTGTCTTGTTGTGTCTATGTTGTCTAACTCCTACTTACCTAATTTTTATTAAGTTGAGTTTTATCTCTTCACCTAAATTTTTTAGGTTGATGTTTTGTCTTATTACCGTGAATGATTTTAAATCATTAATTTGTGTAATATTTTATCTTTATTAATGAAATCTCACTTATACAAAAAAAAAAAAAAAAAACTAAATCACAAAAGATTACATCATTGTTCACGAACGCACACAAACAAACAAAAAGAAGTGAAAAAGCAAAAGCCAGCAATTGCTTCTTTAAAACGAGGTATCCAATATTTTTCATTTTCTTCTTAAGAGAATAAAAAGGACATAGAATTATCCATATATTTAAAAAAAAAAAAGAAAATTAGTTGATTCAGTCTCATAACTATTTTTGTAAATTAACTAAAGTCTAAAATCTTTATTTTTAACATGCTAAGTTCTATATCTTTTTACGAGCAGTCTATTAAGTCCTTTCGGCTAAAAATTTAAACTTTTCGGTCAAAATTCATCACATATCAGCACGTGATTATTTTTTGAGGGGGCAAAATAGTTCAAACACTGTTCTTCTCTCTGTATCTCTTCGGACTGAGAAGTGGAGAGAATGGCTAGGCCATTGCAGGTGGTGAGAAGTTAAATCCCAATGGATTTAGAGTTTCGAAGCATTGTGAATACTTATTATGCAATTTATTCCTTTAAAAAAACGTCGACACCACCATTACTATTTTCTTAGTAAGATTATTATTATCAAAATTCGACATGTGATAAATTTTGACCGAAATGTTTAAATTTTTGGCCAAAAGGACTTAATAGGCTGCTCATACAAAGATATAGGACTTAACAGGTTAAAAATAAAGATTTTAAATTTTAGTTAATTAACAAAAATAGTTACGGGACTGAATCAGCCAAATTTTTTTTTTTTTTAAATATATATATATATATATATGTAGCAACTTTATCGGAAAGGGTCTTATGCATTTATGATATTAGGTCGCATGCGAGGCCCTCCTCATATATCGGTCATAAATGAAATGGGACTATGGGAACTATCATTTTTATCTTCCCCCCCCTCCCCTTCAATCCACAAAATTGATTATTTCAATTAATAACAATCACACTTATAATTTAAAAATTAAAAATTTAAAAATTATATATGAAAAATTAAATTAGTATCTACCTTATAATTATATATAAAATAATAAATATAAAAAAAAAATATTCATAATTATACTCTTTAAAGTTATTTTCTTAGCATATAAATGTACTTTAATTAGTAAAAATAAACATCATATATTTAAATTAAAGATATTGATACTAAAATAATAATAATAATAAATTTATCATATCATAAAAAGGAAAAATAATAATGTCAATTGTGAAATGAATTCTTTGAAATTCATATTTGCAATCGGACAAAAAGAATTCAATTATGTGTATATTACAAATATATACTGTCCAATGAAATATCATTCTTTTTATATACTCAAATTTGGATAAGATTCACTGAAGTGCGTGTCACTTCTATTCACCACCGAGTGTTGGACTAGGAGATAGGTTTTTTTTTTTTTTTTTTTTTTTTTTTTATAAAAAATAAAAAATAGTAAGTGAAATTTTCAAATTTATCCATATATTAGTTATTTATTACTTAATGGTAAACTAATTATTTAGGCTATATTTGGATAAGCGTTTAATTGAAAAAATAATTTATTCAAGACAAACTATTATTTAAAATGAATCTTGTCTCCTATTTTTAAAAAAAATTGAATTTTATATTGGAAAAAGTTGGGTTAAATATATAGATTTTATAGGTATAATGATTGTGTGTAAGAGAATGTTTTTAAGAAAAATGTATAAGAGTGATTTTATAAGAGACAAACATTCATTACTCAACTCACGTTGAAAGCTTGTCTAAATATAGCCTAGTTACGAGATTATTGTATTACTCATATTATATTGGCACGTTTGTTAACGTACTATATAGTCCCATTATTAAACAAAAAAAATATTTAATAACAATCAAAATAAATTTATCAAAAAAAAAAAAAAAAAAAAAAAAATCAAAATAAAATTATATAATTGGAACTTCTCCTTACATGTTGACCAGGTTTCTTCTATTAAATTCTTGGTTTGTCAAGAGGTCTAGGGGTCGAATATTTCCTTCCCACCTTCCTCCTGACTTGCCAAGAATTGTAAGGTATTCCACAATTTGAGATATTTTCGCACTTTTGAGTTTGAAAAGTCTAGAATACCACCGTCAAAAAAATTTAAAATTATACAAATATTATTTTGGAGCACATTTGACTTCTAATTGAAGTGAGGAATTGACCAGAAATTTAAAATTATATTCATATATATACACTCAATATTAAAATTCAAAATTAAAATCTATTCAACTCAAATAAGAATTAATTTAAATTTTTTCAAAAAAACAAAAAAAAAAAAAAAAACACAACCACCAAGAATTTGTATAATAGCTGATACTGGTTTTTTTTTTTTTTTGTGCAAGATACTAGAACTTTTTTTTGTTTTTTTTTTTTTTGATAATTAGATACTAGAACTTCTTATTGTCACGCAATTTAGTTCCAAAATTTTGGGAGTCTGTTATTAGTAGTATTAACCCCCGTTTTCAACGTGCTTTTGATTTAAAACCTGAAAAAAAATAATAATAATAATCATATCGAAACTCAGACAACGCAAATGATTATTGCTACTACTGCTATCCGAAACACGACGATTTTTTTTAAAAAAAATTAAATAATTTGATTATTTTGCAATAATCGATTCTTCAGTAATATTTCTTTAATCTTACAAATTTATTTTAAAAAAGTTTAGTTAGTTTTAACGAATTATTAATAATACAAAATCTTATAAAATTAATGTAAATTTTATTATTATTATTATTTTCTTGATATATTTTCAATTAACTATTTACAACTGTTATATTTATTAATTACAAAAATTAAAATGTATTTAGTATTAAAACTTTTTTATTTTTCCTGAAGGTGAAAATGTAAAAGAAGCATAAATTTCAAATATAAATATATATATATACTTTTGAATAAGCTCTAAATTATTCGATGTAATAAATAAATTAAAATAATCAATAAAGAATGAATGATCGTTTTTTTTTTTTTTTTTTTTTTTTTTTTTTAATAATAAATTATTTGGAGCAAAATTTTTTTGAAGTAAAGTTATTATTTTCGAACAGGATCGGTTTGTGAATGTTAGCACATGTTTTAATTGTCTTTTAATGTCTGTTTCAAGTCAAATTCCTTCGTCCACTGTACCAAAAATGAAAATGGTTCAATTCCTTCAGCTTTTGACACTTCCACGTTTTCAACTGCCAGCGCCCAGCGGTTATCCTCCTTCTCCCGTGGTAAGCACGTGGCTTTTACAGACAAAATTGGCCCCGAAAACAGAGTTTTATTTTATTTTTATTATTATTTAACGTCCACAGATGGCCGGTGCTGTTTTCCATTATTATTTGTTTTAACAAAATAAAATATTTGTCCATCTATTTTTCTCATTATTAATATTGTATGAGTCAATAATAAGAAGTTAGTTCAATATTAATAACAGTATATAAATATAATATAATGTAAGGAAAATTTATCGGTTTAATTCTATAACTATTTATGTTTTTCTGACAAGGTTTTATAACTTTTTTCTTACTTTAATTAGTCCCGTAATAATTTTCATTTACTAAAATTAGTCATTCCGACCAAATTTTTGCTTGTTGCTCCGATGCTCAGCCGACATAGACAAAAATTGACGGCATTTTCAGTAGTTTCAATTCTGGAAAAAAAAAAGTGAAAAATTAAATGGAGGGAAATTTTTTATTCTTTCATTTATAGGGCTTCTTCTTTTAGTGAAAAAATAAAATTTTGACTACAAATTTGGGCAAATTTTTGACTGCAAATTAATTTTGCCCAAATTTGCAATCGAAATTTTGATTTTTTGCTAAAAAAAAACCCTACAACTGGAGGAGTGAAATTTTTTTCTCAATTTCATTTTCCACGTTTTTTAGAATTGAAACTTGCGAAATGCCTCTCAATTATTGTTTACGTTAGCTGAGTACCGAAAAGTTTGAAAAAAATTTGACCGGAATGACTAATTTAAGTAAACAAAAATTATTATGAGATTAATTAAAGTAAGAAAAAAATTATAAAACTTTGTCAAAAAAAAAACATAAATAGTTACAGGACTAAATCGATAAATTTTCCTATAATGTAAATACAAGATGGATTTTTATGGGACATATTCGCGCATTGGTCCGATATTTCTTACTGGTATTGTTGAGTATCTCTAGACAGATAGAAAATCCCATCGTATTAATTATACATTCACTCATGGAATGCGCTATTAATTGTTTATTTCTTATCCATTGAATATTAATTATAATAATAATAAGATCCAGGAAACTTGAATTATAGAAAAATTTACAGGTTTAGTCCTATAACTATTTATATTTCTCTGATAAGGTTCTATAACTTTTTTCTTACTTTAATTAGTCTCGTAACAATTTTTGTTTATTAAAATTAGTCATTCCGATCAATTTTTTGTCTGTTGCTCCGATACCTAGCTGACGTAGACAAAAAATTGAGGGGCATTTTTGGTAGTTTCAATTCTAAAAAAACTTGGGAAATTAAATGGAGAGAAATTTTTTACTCTTCAGTTGTAGGACTTTTTCTTTGAGTGAAAAATCAAAAATTTGACTACAAATTAATTTTGTCCAAATTTATAGTCGAAAATTTGCCCAAATTTGCAGTTGAAAATTTTAATTTTTCACTCAAAGAAGAAGCCCTACAATTGGAGGAGTAAAAAAATTTCCATCAATTTCATTTCCCACGTTTTTCATAATTGGAATTACTGAAAATGCCCCTCAACTATTGTCCATGTTAACTGGGTACCAAAAAATTTGAAAAAATTTGGCCGATGGACTAAATTAAGTAAACAAAAATTGTTACAAGACTAATTAAAGTAAGTAAAAAATTTTAAAATCTTGTCAGAAAAACGAAAATAGTTATAAAACTAAACGGGAAAATTTTCATCAATTATATCAATCGTCATATTCTTTACTCTTTCAAACTTCATAATTTCATTGGATATTTAATAAAAACTAGATGCCATGTATCTATCTATACTCCAACCTTTTCTATTCTACATAATAATTTTTAATCTTACTAAAAAAAATGTAATTTTTAAATACTGGTAGTTATGCAGCTTCAATTAACCACAGAGGAGATCTGGAAGGAATCAGCTATCGCAATTACTTCTGTCAGTCAGAAGTACAGCTGTGCTGGCTGGGGGAAGTGTGCAAAGGAAAATAACAAAGGTCAAAAGAAAAAGGAGAAATTGGGGACCAAAACCAAACAATTTACTTAACGTCTACCAACACCAATTTGCTTCTTCGGTAGTAGTTCTTTGGCGCCAGTGTATATATATCTCAATTCTGAAGCACACATGCACCCCCCCCACCCCTTCATTTCTAAATTGTAAAGTCCACGGGACGCGAAGCGACGGGACTCACCGCTTCGTCATATTATAATCTCCTCAACGCCATTTTCATTTCTCCTCCTCCTCCTCCTCTTCCTCTTCCATTCTCTCCCTCTCTCTAACGTTCAACTGTCTCTTACATTGGCATTCAGAAAGACAATCTTGGATAGCCGTCCGTTGCGTGTTAATTTGTGTTTGTGGGAGTCACCGCTTCACATCCGTTTTGCTTCCCGAGGCCGTGTGCTTTTGAATATTGCTCTATCGAAAAATGCATTCTCTATGTATTTCTCCGAACCGCTTGCCTCTCACTGACCTGAGTTCGGCTTCATTGTACTCCAACCGCTTATCTCTGAGGGGTCACCGCTGGTCTTCCGTTTCCTTCGACTCCAACAGCAGCCGTAGCTCCGCCGCTTCTTCTCTCGCTCTTAGCTACTCTACAATCCAATGTTCCTCCCTGCGCTCTTCGTATCCAGGTTTCTATGTTTTTACATGCTAATGCGCATTAATTTTGTAATGTTAATAGATGAACTTATTCCCCTCCATTTTTAGGTAATTTAAGCAATTTTAGTGAAGTGTATTCGAATGCTATTTTTGAATTTTTGGCCTGTTGGTTGTAGGAACTGACGAAGTGAGGTTTATGGAAGCTTCGAGGAATGGAAACGTAATTCCCCTTTATAAGTGTATTTTTTCGGATCATTTAACTCCGGTGCTTGCTTATCGGTGCTTGGTTAAAGAAGATGACAGAGATGCTCCGAGCTTTCTCTTCGAGTCCGTCGAACCTGGTTTCCGAGCTTCTAATGTCGTAAGTCCTACTGGTTATCTTAGTTAAGAGTTTCTTTTCCTGTTTGACAATCACTACGCTTTATTGTTTGATTGGTTTCTAAATCGATTTCTGATAGGGCCGGTACAGCGTTGTGGGTGCTCAGCCAACAATGGAAATCGTGGCGAAAGAAAATAATGTCACGATTTTGGACCATTTCCGTGGAAAGCTAACTGAACAGGTTGTGGAGGATCCAATGAGCGTTCCAAGAGTAATATCAGAAAGCTGGAAGCCTCAAATGATTAATGGACTTCCTGATACATTTTGCGGTGAGAAATTCATTGTATTTTTTAACTGTACATAGAATTTCATTTCTTTTATCTTCCTAGGGACTTCGATTGAACTTTAACTTCATATGGCTCTGTGGACTTCCAAGTATCGTAGGCCCTGAACATGATTCTAATTATAGCATTTTCAGTTACTGCAATGCTTAACACCTTGTTGAGAAAAATAATGACAATTGACAGGTAATCCTGAGACAGCGAACCACAAAGAAGTGTACTATCAGTATGTCATACAAATATTTCTTTCTCAACAACCTTCTATAACTGCAAATAAATGACCTTAGTAGGGCAAATTGAGTATGATAAAATACCTGCATACCTCTTTTTATACACTTGTCCGTATGAGTTACATGATCTTTTATCTGGAAAAACTGGCATGCCAAACTCATGGTGAATGCACTTAATAACTTTTACTTATATGCTTACATTTCTATCTCATTGGCATCACAAACAGGTGGATGGATTGGGTATTTCTCGTATGATACTGTCCGTTACATTGAGAAGAAGAAGTTGCCCTTCTTCTCAGCGCCACATGATGATCGCAACCTTGCTGATATTCATCTCGGGCTCTATGATGATGTGATAGTATTTGATCATGTAGAGAAGGTATTATTGACTAAAAGAAAAAAAGTCTCTCTGTTTTTATTGTCTGTCTACATATGTGATCCAATAAATTTGACTTGTAAAAGGTAATAAGTAATGTCTATAATTGAATAATTCTATTATCTAGTTTAGGTTCTTGTTAGATGACGTAGAAAAATGCCTTGGTATTTCATCAATTATGAAACTTAATGGTCAGATACCTCAATAGTCTGAGTAGCTTTCCACAATCTCTTCACTGTTCGAGCTAATAAAGCTGACGCTTTATGTATACTAATTATCCAACAGAAAGCATTTGTAATCCACTGGGTGCAGTTAGATCAATACCCATCTATTGAAAAGGCTTATAAGGATGGAATGGAGCGCTTGGAAGTTCTTTTATCCAAAGTGCAAAACATTGATACGTGAGTTTCTACTTTCAGAAGAAATTTTCTTGAATTTGTTTAATTTTCATCAAGTTATGTGAATTTATTCATGTTCAGACCAAGGCTATCTCCGGGCACCATGGAGGTAAGGGCCAATAATTTTGGGCTCTCTCTAAACAAGAGTAACATGACAAGGGAAGAATATAGAAACGCTGTTCTGCAAGCAAAGGAGCATATTCGAGCGGGAGACATTTTTCAAATTGTTTTAAGTCAGCGTTTTGAAAAGCGAACATTTGCTGACCCTTTTGAAATCTACAGAGCCTTAAGAGTAATCAATCCAAGTCCATATATGTCTTACTTACAGGTCTGTTCTTCTCTTTCTTTGAAGACCAGATTTTTCACTTAATTATCAGCCTTTGGTTCTTCAACTGCTTAGAATCGTAATGTGTTTATTATCAGGCAAGAGGATGTATCTTAGTTGCTTCCAGCCCAGAAATTCTGACACGGGTAAAGAAGGTAATGTGACCGACAAGATCCTGATTATCTCAGAAGATTTTGGTTGCCACTAAAAATTTATGCGAATTACCTTTCTTGTCAACAGGGAAAGATTGTTAACCGACCATTGGCTGGTACTACAAGAAGAGGGAAGACACCCCATGAAGATGAGATGCAGGAGAAAAACCTGCTAAAAGATCAAAAGCAATGTGCAGAACATGTCATGTTGGTTGATTTGGGCCGAAATGATGTTGGAAAGGTAATCCTATGCAGATTATATTTCATTAGATAAACTCCAGACATAGGGTTCAGGTTAGCTGTATGGTGTAAATATCATAAACTACACGAACCTACCTAACTGCCACACACATTAATTAGCTATAGCCTTTTAACTGACTGGTTCCTTTTTTCTCGGTCAGCTTCTTTATAACATATAATTCACATTGGGTTGTTGATCTAGGTCTCAAAGTCTGGCTCTGTAAGCGTTGAAAAGCTCATGACTGTTGAACGGTATTCCCACGTGATGCACATCAGCTCAACGGTGAGAATGTTCCTCAAGTTGTAAATACTTGTTTGACTCTAAACAAAATTTCTGTGAAGCTGTGTATCATGAATGACACTGTATAAACCTATCTATGTCTTAATTGCAGGTCACAGGGGAGTTGCTTGATCATCTTACTTGTTGGGATGCACTGCGCGCTGCTTTGCCTGTTGGAACAGTCAGTGGAGCCCCAAAGGTCTCCATTTACTCTAATCTAAGTTATTTCTTTGGTGATCCTTAAGTTTGGCATGTAAAATATCATATCATATGATGATAAAATAGTAGTCTTCAGTTTGTCTTTTTGGTGTATCCTACACTGTTTGGGAGGCATGTCTAAGTAGCTGATCCCATTATAAATAGTAAATTCTGTGCAAAGCGTAGTTAGGACAGCTTGAGCCCGTCTGGAGGTATTGACCTGAAGGAGGCTAAAGGGAAGTAATATGCATATGCTTTGCTTTTGTAATAGAGATATGAGCTCTAGCGAGAAGTTTCATTTGTTTTTAACAATGCTTATCCTGTAGCAGTAGAATGTGAAGTTTGACACATACTCTTCATCCGCGTTGTTTCACAGGTGAGAGCCATGGAGTTGATTGATCAGCTTGAGGCTGCAAGACGGGGCCCCTATAGTGGTGGATTTGGGGGTGTCTCATTTACAGGTGATATGGACATTGCATTAGCTCTGAGAACTATAGTATTCCCAACAGGGAACCATTATGATACAATGTATTCCTATAAGGATGCTGCCAACAAACGTAAGGAATGGATTGCTCACCTTCAAGCTGGAGCTGGAATTGTGGCAGACAGTAACCCCGAGGATGAGCAGATGGAGTGTGAAAACAAGGCTGCTGGCCTTGCTCGTGCCATTGAGTTGGCTGAGTCTACATTTGTAAACAGACAACCTCCTGAAAAGCAAAAGCCCGAGAAAATTTATTTTTCTGGCCTCCAAATGAGAAAACGGTCAATCTTTGAGGTGGAAGTTTAGTTTAATTGTACATAAGAATTTGGATAGCATAATTTGGATATATGGGGTACAGTGTACACAAGAAAGGACCAGCATTTTATTAGATGGGATCTAGGTCGCACACCTCCTGACTTTTGCAGGAACGTTTGCTATAAGGAAAAATTAGAAGCAATATTATATATAATATATATGTATGCGCACTTTATGTTATTTTCATTAGTAATATGCAAGGGTACTTCCCCATCATGTCCAATTACTTTGTTCTTAACTCACTCATTTTCTTTTTCAACTTCCAAATATAAATAAATAAATAAATAAAAATTTCCAAATATAGAAAAAATAATAATAATAAATGAAATGCCCCTTTATTAGTCCAATAGAAAAAATAATAATAAAAGAAATGCCCTATTTCCTGAGAACGCCTCCAGACGCCTAAGTTCTGCCTACCCGTGAGGGCAAAATGGAAATATAGGAAGTTCTATACTCAACGAAGCTTTCTTAAGATTTCGAGGGTCAATTTGAAATTAACCCTTTTATCCAAAACGGCAAGTTTTAAATGGCCACCAGCAAACCAGAGTCGTATCCAGTGTCGACTCTCGCCTAATCCTGAAGCCTGCCCGTCCCGATGGCATTACTCCTCGTCGGAGCCGTTCCGGTCGTTTCCCAGTTCTCTGCTCTTTCCTTCTCTCGCTCTGCCGCTTCCTCTCTCCCAACTTCACTTTCATCGCCGTCACCAGCTTCTGCGACTCTTCCTCTCAGTAAGCAACCATTACTGAATTCCCCACTATATACATATGCATTAATAATATACGGCTAATGAACTCGAATTGTTTTTCTGATTTCAGTTTATTGTGGAAGAGGAGACAAGAAGACCGCGAAAGGCAAGCGCTTCAATCACTCATTTGGAAATGTGAGTTTTTAATTTTTTTTCTGATAATTAATTTGTTTTCAGTTCTTAATTAGAGGTCCTAATTCTATGTATATATAGGCAAGGCCAAAAGATAAGAAGAAAGGTCGAGGACCGCCTAGGGTTCCAACACCGCCGGCGCCTCCTAGGAAAGATCGGTATGATGACGGTGAGGTGGTTAAAATTGAGATTGATGAGTCTCTAGGTTGAGCTGATGAAGATCAATTTGACTGTTCTGATGTAATTCTGGCCTCATCGAAGCAATTATCACTACAATTTCGTGTTTGTTCCTTAATATGAAAAAAAAAAAAAAAAACATTTTTAGTGTTTCTGTCTCCTATTGGTCAATTCAACCAAATGCTGCTTCCGGGAAGCTTTTTTCTGTTCCATTTTCCATTTTTTCCCTTCACTTCCAGCAGGGGGAGCAGGAACTTAAAACTAGTAAGCATAGTGATAAATATTAATAAGACTGGTTATAGAATTACTTTAGTCTGGGAACTGGTAACTGAAGAAATGGTAGACTGGTGAGGTTGTTTGCTCTATATTTCGTTGCCTCTTGCTCCGGGAAACGGTAGCTAACAACCACTGGAAGATTGTGAAGGCTTTTAACCCTATCTTGAATGCAATTGCTTCCAGCTAAACATCACTTTTCAAAAGCAATTTGGTATGAGAAAAACTAAACTAAACAGATTCTGAAGAAATAGTTAGTAGTAGTATACCCTGCTTGTTTTATTTTGTAAATGGTAGATGCAAAACTTGTATTCTTGGAACTAATTAGAATATGTGCAGAAGCGTTGAAGGACAATAAAT
>JAXGGT010000001.1:702708-716654 GCA_035583425.1 Marsdenia floribunda
TTCATTATTTTTTTTTTTTTTTTTTTTTTTTTTTTTTTTTTTTTTTTGTAAACCATTCCATTCATAATTTAAAGGCAAATTATTATTGGATTCATCTTTTACCATATAATTTTTATTATATTATATATATATATATATATATATATATTAGATTTTAATTTTTTTAGTTTTAAGTGACATGAATAATGATCTTTTAAAATATAATTATAAATAACGTAATTATCAATTAAATTAAATTATTATTATTTTGTTAAAAGAGTTTGTTCTCTATAAGCTAAAACTTTATTACGTATACATATACTCCTAATAATTTTGATTGGAGTTTTTAGGAAAAATTGGCCGGTTTAGTCTTGTAACTATTTTCATTAATTAACATAAGTCCACAATCTTTTTTTTTTTTTTTTAACCTGTTAAGTCCTACATCTTTTTACAAGCAGCCTATTAAATCCTTTCGGCCAAAAATTTGAATTTTTCGGCCAAAATGCATCACGTGTCATGCACGTAATGCTTTTTTAAGGGTAAAATCGTCCTCTTAAGTATTATAAGACTATGAACTTAGACTAATTGCAAGGTCTTATAAAGTTGTTTTTTTCGTATAAAGAGGACAATTTTGTAATTAGTTTAAGTTCACAGTTTTATAATACTCAAAAAAACGATTTTGCTCTTAAAAATTCATTACGTGCCCGGCACATGATGAATTTTGACCGAAAAATTCAAATTTTTGGCCAGAAGAACTTAATAGGCTGCTTGTAAAAAGATGTAGGACTTAACAGGTTAAAAAAAAAATTGTAGACTTATGTTAATTAATGAAAATAGTTAGAAGATTAAACAGTCCAATTTTGCTAGTTTTTATTTTTCCTCTATTACATTGACATTACTGTTGAGCTAAACTCTCTTCTTTTATATATTTTTCTACTAATATATATATATATATATATATATATATATTTGTTAAAAACACATTAAAAATTGAAGAATAATTGTCTTTTTTGTCAAATTCATCCCTATTTAATAAAACTATTTACATACACAAATTTAAAACACAAAACATGTAATATGCACTATAATTCTTTTCCTTTTTTTTTTTCTCCCCTCTTTTTTATGTATGTAATTGTAAATAAAAGTAAATAATTATTAATTAAATAAATTATAATTATTGTATGAATATTAAAATAAATAAGAAAATTTAATTCAGTTAATAATATCTTTATTTATAATTATAAAAGATTTAAAAGATCATCCTGAGTTCAAGTTAATTAATTATGTCAAAATCTTTTATTTTATATATATATATATATATATATATATATATATTACATCAATACAAATATAATAAAATTTATTATTTTATTAAAATTTAAATTATTAATATAATAGGAGAGAGCTAAATATGACATCATAATATTTAAAATATTTTTTAAAAATACAATAATTCGACTAATTTGAGAAAGATTTTTGGATAAATCTCAAGATTATATTACATAACTAAAATTCAACATAAAATTGTCTTTGTTTAAATTCGAACCCAAATTCTTTATTTGACAAACAAGATAAAAGATAAAAAAAAAAAAAAAAAAAAGAAGACAACCACAGCACTAGACTCTCACCTGGTTATCGATAAATTGAAAAGTTGTCCACCAAAAGAGAAAGATTGATTGGAGAAGAGTATAATGGGCCTAACATTAAAGATTAAAAAAAACAAATCCAATGATAGGAAAGCCCAATTAATTGAAAATCGCTTCTATCTCCTGATTCTCCTCCATTTTCATTTTCCTTGGAAGTTTTCTGGTACTACTACTGTTTATCCCCAACATTTTTAGCCACTGAAAGGAAGGAACAGTGCGATCACCGGCTAAACAATGTCGTCTTCTTTTACCGAGTCTTTCGATCATATCAGTGGCGACTCACCCGCCGGTTCGGCTCAGAAATTTGAAGACGGTTACACAGGTTACGATTCTCAGCAGTTCGACTCGTTCTCTAACTTCGCCGACTCCGAGTCGATTAGAGATTCTGCCGCCGACGGTTCTCCGCCTTTTACTTCTCAGCATATGCCTGAAAGTCCTTCTTCTCCTCCGATCTATGTTTCCGGAGGTGAATTTGGCTCTGATCCGGCGGAGTTCTCCTCGGGAGTTGATGGACAGCCGTTGAATGGTGGCTATACCAATTCGAATGGACCGATACTGCCCCCTCCTTCGGAGATGCAGGAGGAGGGTCAACTTCTCAGGGAATGGAGGAGGTAAAGTTTTGCCACCCCTGACTTTTCCTATTTGATGCGTCTTGAATTTGGAGCTTCTTTAGCTTGTCAGTACTGTGATATATATCTTCTGGATGATTGTTGTCATTCTCAGTGTACCTCATGTGAGGCGTGTGAAAGCTGGAATTTATGTTTAAACTTTTGATAACTGGCAATTTCGACTTGATGTTTAATTTGTGTTCCTGAGCTTGTTAGTTGTGAAGTTGAAATTTTGGATACTTATTCTGTGCATTTATTCAATTGCTTGATATTAGCTTTCACTTATATGGATTGACCTGAAATAAATCATGAAGCGAACGTTCCAAAATCATGAAGCATCGTGTTATGATTTCAGTGTCACTGTATCTTCTTCTTGACATAATATATATTATTCTTTGTGGAATTAGTGCCTTGATGTACATTACACAAACAAATATGTTTTGAATCCATTTTCTTTCATAGATTCTGTGTCCTGAAGTTTTATTAGTTTTCCTGGAATAACATTCTGGACTTATTGCATCATTATCTTGTATTGAATGCTTGTTTCTCAGGCAAAATGCCGCTAGACTTGAGGAGAAGGAAAAGAAAGAGAAAGAGTCCTTGAGCCAAATTCTTGCTGAAGCAGATGAATACAAAATTGAATTTTATAAGAAGAGGGAGATCACTTGTGCAACCAATAAGACCACTAACCGGGAGAAGGAGAAGGTAAATTTTCAAACCTTTAAAATTTGTATCTGGAGACTCTTCCAGCATTCATTCAGTGATTCATACCAAGTAGAATCCCTGCTTTCAAATGTTACTTTGTTTGTACCACCAAATTACTCATTCATAGAAACTAGTTCTTGATGGCAAATGAATCATGTTGTCAATTATTTCTTACCCACAAGATAAATTTTGCTGAATTTATGTGTCATGTTGCCTTACTTTCCTTCTATGCTTTTTGTTCTTTGACTTCTAAGTCACTCTGTTGAACCAATTTCTGACAAGCAACCACTTAAAATAAGTTATGGAGAAGGAAATCTATCAATTGGCTTCTACTGATAGTTGGTGTTTACCAGACCACCATTCAGACAAGAAATAAGCAATCTTCCAGTGAAACAATTATTTTGACATTAACTTTACTTTTGAGTAATTGTGCCTGACATATTTTGTGATGAATTTAGTATCTAAAAGAAATTAGAATATAAAGCATGAACTAGTTTAAATTTTTGTATTCTACCATGAGATGGATTCCATTTCTAAAAAAATTTCCTTAGATGTATTGTTGTCTATTTATGGATACAGAAGAGTAATAATCTGAACTGATGAATTTACCTTGACTGTTTAAATTATACACATAGGAAAAATTAGGAGAAAAATCATAAGCGAATTTTGATAGTTTAGGTAGATTTGACCACATTTCCTTGTGTAACCAAGAAATGTCTGTTTGAAACCATGGTCAACCATTCCAAAATTCTAACCAGGACCATTTTCTAGTTCCGAAACAGAACTGAGAACCTTTAGAATTAATTCTTAAATTTTATTATGGGAAAATTTTCTTTCATGTATCAAATTTCAAAAGGATTGGTGTGTGGTGAACATTTTTTTTAAAAAAAAAAGTAAAGAGAAATTTGATATCAATAGGCAAATAAAGAGGTGACTAACAAAGGCTACGTAGCTAAACACTAAAATAAATTTCAAACCCATTTCTTTACTAAAACTTTCTTTCTACAAATAGCATTTTTCTTCCTTTGCCCCTCCCGTAAGTCTTATGTGGAACTGTCACTAGAACCATAATAACCGTTACTAGAATGAGAACCACTAAGAACTATCTATAATTGAATCATTTCCAGAACCATCATTGGGACTGAAAACCAGTAGAACTTCTGGTTCCATAAACAAAAAAGAATCAAACTTTTTGAGGTTCTGGTTTTGGAACCAAGAACATGCGATTTCTGTACTATGGTCAAGTCAAGTTTAGGGGAAACTGAAACTATACAAGAGTGCCAAAAGACTACCTTTAGCTAGAAGGATGGTCAATATTTTCTGACACTCTATGGAGATTTATGTAATTTTTAATTTAAGAAATGATTACCCTGGGATTTAGTCTATGAATGAAATAGAAGTGTAGACTTGAGACCACCAAGTCATTAACTTCCTAGAAAGACAATGTCTGGCAGTTCTTTTCTGTTAGAAAAAATTATCTTGTGTAAACAATGTGTCCGAGAGAGCTTAGTCAGTAGGAGTAAATGCATTAGGATATGTGTGATGTCATCATCCCAAAAGTTTTACGGATTCAAGTTTAGATGTTTCATGTATAAAAAAGATTTCTTTTTCACCACTGCACATTATTTATGTTGGAACAATTAAGAATAGGTTCATGCAACTCATTCTGTTGGGCTATTCTCTGCAGCACACACTTCTTTGGCTCTTTCGCAATTTAATTTGTTTTCAACTTTTCTTTTCTGGCTCTAATCCCGAAGTACAAAGTCAACATTAGATGTAATGTTTCTGACTCATTGATGTGAGCAGGTGTTTGTTGCCAACCATGAGAAATTCCATGCAGAAGCAGACAAGAATTACTGGAAATCAATTGCAGAGCTGATCCCCAATGAAGTGCCTACAATTGAGAAGAAGAGGGCTAAGAAGGACCAAGAGAAGAAACCCTCCATTGTTGTGATCCAAGGGCCAAAGCCTGGTAAACCAACTGATCTATCAAGGATGCGTCATGTACTCTTGAGGCTCAAGCATAGTACCCCATCTCATTTGAAGCATTCTCCACCTCCAGCACCAGCAACCACAAAGGACCCTGAATCTGAAAGTTCTGTTGCTTCAAAGGATACAGTTGTAACTGCAACCCCTGAGCCTGTGGCTGTTGCTTGATCATGGCCTTTGGTTGTATGCTTTTGTTAAAATATTTCTATAGAATTCTACTTGTTCTATTTGTATAAAGTATGGATGATCAATGACAGTTAGCTTGGAGGCACACTGAGACATTAGCTGTTTTAGGATTCTTGTTGATTTATGGAATGCAGCATTTCAACTGATATGAGTTTAAACATGGTTTTATCGCGCTTTTTTTTTTTTTTTTTTTTTCTTCTTTGTTTTGTTTCCTTTGTCGTGGGGGAGCGGGAATGAGCACTTCTACCATAAGTTGTCACTTTTGTTTATTGTTTTAATGGATTAGATTTAATTGGTGTTTATTTCTATTTTACAATTTACCATTAATGCAGTGCTCTCTTAAGGAAGCATCTTTTCTTTTGAACCATGACCAATTAGTCAATCATGTTCTGCACTTGCCATGCCACATAACTCAGCACTCGGTGTTCGGCATGTGAGTGACTTAATTGGTACATCTCAATGTCCAGTACCACCAAGTGGAGTAAAGAGTGGCCCCCAAGTGGAGTAAAGAATGGCCCACATAATGGGATTGGACCATGCGCTCAAAAGTTGAGTTGTCCAAACTTCACGTGGTTCTAACTTTCTGCTTTTTATCACCTTTTCCATAACCAAATCATACCGTTATATGTAGGGAGCAAGGAGTTCTTCAGTGACAAGGTTTCCTAAGTGCTATATTTGTTTCATGGTTTGTACACTAGGAATTCCGCCTTACCTCTTTGTTGGGCTATTCTCTGCACCACAAACCTCATTGGCTCTTTCGCAATCACCATACCCTCGTAGCCATCCGGAAGGAAATAAATGCGTTATCTTCACTTATAAACAGAGAAAGAGCCCATGAGATTTGCTTAACCTCATAAGGTCTTACTAAATAAACTGTCCCTTCTTTCCCGTTCAATATCTCCCCTGTTATATTTTATATAATAAACGAAAGTTCCAGTTGGACCAGAAGTTTGAACCCAAAACCATCCATATGGGGAGAAATGTTTTCACATAAACCTAGGATCTAAACAAATATGGTAGGAGAGAACAAGGTGATGGCCCAATGGTGTAACTCTCTTTGCTTAAATGTTTTCACTTGACAAGTCAAGTGAATGACTTGAGTTTGATTCTTACCAAGAACGATTTTATACCGAATTTCAGCCATGTACTGTAGTTTTGAGAGTATACCCCTATAGATCCCTCCCTTATTAGTAAAAAATAAATACCTTATTAGTAAAAAATAAATATGGTAGGAGAGCCAGTATCATAAGTTCTTCATAAATATGGTCAGCCAATGTGGACTGTGGGCTGTAACCCATCACCAGCCAACAAAGCATGAAGGTGATTAAGGATATTAACTCTAATAATACAAAGGCTTCAGTTAATACAGCCAGGCAGTACATTTCACTTTACATAGAATCATTCAGTCTGAAATCCAGCAAGTGCTTCCCAGAAGTAGGTCTTTCAATTATCAGAATGATCATGCTGGCAGCAATACAAAAGGTAAACTAAAAGATGAATTTCAAGCTCAATCACCTGCCACGAACACTGGCTGGAGATCTCACTCCTTTATCACTGCTAATATCATCATCAATTTCATTTCCATCCACACAAAGGGCATTGTTATTGACACTAACTTCAGAACTGGCATTACTGCTTGTTGCTAATGGGGAGTCAGAAACACTAACTGTCCGGCTTCTAGCAGGCCCTGATCTCACGCTATACATAGAGGATGCTGGGATATTAGTCATCAATGGACGAAGGTTACCTGGAATGCTCCGCCTAATATCCTGCTCATGGAGAAAAATGTTAACAATGAATCCTAAAGTCAGTAAAACTGAAATGACTGACTTGTATTCGGCTCAATCTTAAAAGAGATCCCACAATCCCTAATACAATACTTGGAAGTATACATACCATATGCCTTATAGCCATGTCCAAAGATTTCTTAGAAAGTGTTCTGCCAAACCCAGAACTGTCAGGTGATGAAGACTTTGCTGACAAGTTGCTATGGGGTGAATGTTTGTCGTCTTGCTTTGGTGGAGCCAATTTCCGCATATTTATCACTCTTTCCACCATTTTAGTTCCAATCAATACAGGGCTGACATTGTCATTTGCTTTAGCATGTAATCTACTCAGAGCAGGTACAGGTACAGAGCTTCCACTGTTGTGGATAAGACCATTTGGAGGTCTGCCTCTTGCCGGAGAACACGATTGTCGTCTAACCCTTCCATTGGATAAAGGTTCAACAGATGAAGATCGAACACTTGGAGCCCCAGGTCGGCCCCTATTTGCTGAGATTGGCCTGTCAGGTAGCGTTGTTCTAAGATTTGGAGGTGCATCAAGGGAAAACCCAGGCATTTCTGAGGGCTTCCATGGTCTAGGTTTGACAGTTGGGGAATTAGCTCTTGGAGGTGCTGAATTTTTTGTGGCAACAGAAGCTACCTTGGTAACTGAAGAGGAAGATGGCGATCTAACTGGAGGTCCAGATGAATTGTTTGCCGTTGAAACTGTTGAGGGCCTGCGTGTTGGGGTTGCTGCCCTAGATGTAGACTTTGAAGCTGGTACACTTGACCTCGAAGTCGGAGTAGATGATCTCGATGTAGATCTTGCAGTTGGTGTAGAAGAACGAGGAGGAACTGTGGTCTTAGCTGAAGTCAAAGTAGCACGAGAAGTTGGCGTCGCAGACCTTGTAGGTTTAGATGTCGCAGTTGATGTTGATTTGGATGTTGTGGTTAATGATGATTTTGAACCTGTACTTGTTGGTTTAGGAGCTGAGGTTAGGGTAGACTTAGATGGAGCACTTAAAGTAGGGCGTCCTGTTGGAGTTCCAGGCCTTGATCCCCCGGATGAAGATGGTCGGCGAAGTCCTCCACTTGAAGTAGTTAACCCAGGAGATGATGCTGGCTGCCTGGATGATAAGTTGCTCCTTGCAACAGGCTCAGTCTGGGGATTTGCTAGCTTTAACCAATTTAAAAAAATAGCGGAACAAAATTATTGTATCATATAATGGTGCAAATGAAAAGTTACAGATATAACATTAGAAACAAACCAAAGAACAGCTCAAATTTCAAAAGGCTTTTATATGGGAGAAATGTTAGCATATATAAACTACCTCTTAAAAGAAAAATAAGATAAGTTGACCCAAAACACTGGAATACATGTTTTCTAGAAGTATTTTGAGATCATGTGAGACCATTCATTCTCTCTTAGCTACATTATGATACGAGCATTATACTTCCTCACATAAAAAAGGTGTGTTCCTTTGGTACCTTGTGCTATATGCACCTCAATTTCCTATTGATAAGTGAAATTTTCCATTAATGAATTTCATTCATAGAATCATAGTCCAAGAGCCCATTGTTAACACAATTTTTAAGAAATAGAAAGTGGCTTTTAGACAAACATTTTTTATATTTCACATAAATAGAAATTACACATAAACAGTAAACAAAAATCATAGGCCCAGGAGATCTATTTTTTAAACTTTAAGCTCCTAGTGGGTCTATCAGTAGAAAGACAGTACTTTAAGATATAATACAATACCTTCAATTCATGCTAAGACATATTTCTATCTACAATAAACCAACAACAGTTTCTGCCCTTTATGGTTACCCCATCCACCCAAATAAGTCAACATTCTCATTCCTCACCAAACTTCAGAAGTTCCCAGCAAGGTCATAATATTATTTCTTGACATGCTAAGTCATATTTCTACCAACATTAGACCCACAAAAGTTCAGTCCTTGAAAGTAGCAATATCTACATAAATGAATTAGCATTCTCATTCCTCTTACCCTAGATTTCAGAGCCAATGGGCGAGTTTTAGGGGCTCCCAGCTGACCCATAACAGTTTTCTGAGATTCCATCTCCAATGAGGGGAAAAGAGGAGTACCAGGAGGTGTTAGAAGCCTGAAAATATGAAGGAAATGTATAAAAAAATCTCTTCCGATAAAAGTGGAATGCATAAATTAGCAGAATAATCAAGCCAAATATTCAGCTAACAATATGCGATGGCTGGTAAAAGATTAAAGGATAGTGAAAACACGTAATTTAACATATGATTATAACAGAGGGATAATCTCTCGTTTGAAAAGGATGTGGAAGTCCTTCCAAATGCAGTTAACAAATTAAGTCAATCCACTTTTTCAGCTGAGTGACTACAGTGAAGATATCCTTTTGAGCCATCTGTCTTTATAAGCAAGCATATCTATGTCTACAACAGTAAAAGCCTTTGGTAGCAGAGTAGAGTGAATAGTTCAAACAGAATGGATACTGTTAATCTTAATCTTGTCCAGCTCTCCAACCACAAAATCATGCGTGCTGAACTTACCCTACCACATTATAACTCTAATCTCATTGAAAAAACATGTAACAATGAATTAAAAAGGCAAGTAGAAGAATACACAAGATGAATAGATAGTCCTTGAAAACAGTATAATGGGATGATTTTCTTGTATTGGTGGGTAGCACTTATGCTCACCAGCAAATAACCTAACTTCATCAGCAATATGAATGATTTCATACATAAACTGCTTGATATATAAACAACATCAAGCTGCTGATTAAATTCCCTTTCAGTGGCAGATTGGCAAAAATATGTGACCATGTTGCCTAGAGCGCATGTCTATAATCAAGTAGGTAAGTACATCCCTCAATGGAGAGAAAAAAAAAAAAAAAAAGGTAAGAAGAAATCCTAGAACTGTTCCCAAGCATGCCAACAAATCAGCATATTTTTCTATTCAAAGTCTGGACTAAGATAAAACCGTTGAAACACCATTACCAGTCATAATCATTTTTATCATTGTCAGAATTTAGGAAATCATCAGTAGCAGTCTTCCGAGCAGGTGCAGGCGTATTCGATGAAATGCTAAATATTGGAGAACTGCCAGTTCTTGATCCTGCGGATAGAAAATGACAAGAAGTTCTATATTAACTTTTTAACTGGAGGGGACAAGCAGTAAGAGTAATAAGCAAGTAAAACCAAAGAGACCAAAATACGACCAGTAAAGAACAAGCCAGCATAAAATTTCTAACCTAATCAATTTTTTAATCCTTCAACATCCATTACATTACGCCAACAAAAGGTCGAATTTCAAACGAAACCTTTCAAAGGATTCAACAACCAATAAACCTCTAATACAAAAGCGAACTATTCAGTAAGTTCACACCTAAAAAGGGGAAAAAGTATATCCTATTTCAGAAAATAATTATAATCAAGACCGTAATAGGAATCCAAATCTAATTACCGAGGTGAGTATCAAATTCATCCGTGTTTTGGATTAGGAGAAGATTATTCCGCTCCTTCTCCCTTTTTCGCATCTCCAGAAACAATGCCAGCTCCTCTTCTTTCTCTTTCATCATCGAGGTCCTTAAACTGCCCATTTGCGGCTGATGAAGTGGCTGCCTTTGCTTCAGCCCAGTTTCTTCAGCCCTAAAGCTCCGATTCATTTTGCAGACAAGTTTTCCACGTCACCAGAGACCAAAGCATTCAATTCATCACAATTCTAGTCCAATCTCCAACCTCAAAACCCTAGCTTCCAAATTCACCAGCTCAAAAGCCACATAGATAGTATTCCAGACACTTCAGTCAGTAACAGAAGATCGGGAATCCAGCTAAAATACTTCCAAAAAGAAAAAAAAAACTCCACCTGAAATCACCTCAAACACATTCAACCATTTCACCGTTTTCGGAAAAAAAAATCCAAGGCCTTCAACATTTTACAATAACTTTAAAAAGATAAACACTAAATTCTTCAATTCCTATGTATTTTTATACAGATGGCAAAGGCTTTAAACGAGAAGCATTCGAAGAAAATTTTGAGCTAAAATAAGGGAAGAACGCGAGAGAGGCAGAGAGAGAGAGAGAGAGGAAAAAGAAGTTTTTAGCTGGTAGAGAGAGATAAAAGCAGAACAAGGATTTGAAGATCAGCGTGGCAGCGAATGTTATTTGAGGGGGAATTGGGGGGAATATCAATTATCGGGGAATGCGGGTGGTGACATTGTTTTTCTATTATATAAAATATTATTTCTTTTATTGGAAAATACATATACATATTTTAAATTTCACTGATAAATATATAATTATTATAATAATTAAAAAAATAAAAAATAAAAAAAAAGGAGTGAGAGGTTAAGTCACGAGAGATGGGGGAATTATTAATGCAACTAACAGAACCATGTGTTTTTCTCTCTCTTGAAGGCTACGTTATCAGGGTCACATTGTTCTTTGATAACCGGATAATTACATAACAACCCCTTTGAATCTATTTATTTATTTTCAAGTTCAAGGTTGTCTTCGTTGTGCTCTGCTGCCCCTACAAATTTGTACAATTTTAATTTCTTTATTAGGATAGAATTACCAAAAATTTGTTGATCTTATTAATAAAAAATAAAAGATCTTAAATAGAATTTCAAATTTAAATTTTATAAACGAAGAAATAAATATTTAATCTTATTTTTTTATCTTCATAAATTTAAAACAATTTTTTTTTTTTTTTTAAGAAAAAAAAAAAGGGGGAATAGCAGTCAGTTATTGTTAAAGAGTAGATTTCATGTGATTAAGTTATTTTCCTCTTTTCTGTTTTTTCTTGAAGGGAATGTAATGAAGTATTGGGGATTAGTTAGGTGAGTGGGTTCCACCGAAGAATGTATAGTTTGGCTGAAGGGGGAATAGGACTTGGTTTGGAAGAGAAAAAGACGACAGACCGTAAGCGACGACGGAGATATTGAAAGGATCGAGTAAGTAATATATATATATATATATACTAATTTTAAGTCGTTTCAAAACTAATCATGCATACCATAACCATATGGTAAGGATATAACATTCAATATATGCTTGGTTTAGGAGTATTTTTTTTAATACTACTTAATGATGTACTAAGTTGATAGTAGGTGTCGCAATCATAATTAACTATATTGTATTTAAAAATACGTACTTTATATTCTTTATATGTACTAGTTTATATTATAATTATTATTATTATTTTTAGATTTCTTTTCGTGATTTGAACTAGTTTGTTCTTAAATTATAAGCTCATATATTAGTAATTAAGTTAAGTTATATCGTCTATTTATGTATTTAATTATAAGTTCATTATAATGATAAAAAGAAAAACTATTTCCTAAAATTGAAACAAATAAAAATAAAAAAAAAATCAGGTATTTTTTGTAAAAATTGTCTAAAATTTTGAGTGAAGATTGATACGTAATTATCATAGTCAAAATTGGTAAGATTTATTTATCAAGTATTCAAGTATTAACCAATAATTAACCTAATCTTATTCAATAATTGAGTGAAATGCTAACATCCCCAACCAAAGTTAGCTTTGTACTGAAAACACGATAGCCATTTACTCCTATTCCTATCCTTGAATGATGCTCACACGAAAACCTTAACCGTCGCTTTCTAAAAGTGTGTTCTTTTTTTTTCTTTTTTTTTTTTCTGATGATGTAAAATTCCAATGATATGCATCATCATTTTCTCTTAGTATTAAATATTAATATATATATTCATGGAATTTATTATTATTTTGAATCTTTTAAAAGAAAAATGATAATGCTGCCGTTTGTATAATTTTTATCCGATGATGACAATTAAAATCATACCCAATGAAAAATTTGTATTTTGATTTTTTTTGATTGAGTTTGGAAATAGAGATAGTAATTGTCCAAAGAGAAAACCAGGGATGGGGACGGGATGATATTAACATTCGATCCCATCCCCGTTTCCGTCCCCGACCCCGAATATATATATATATATATATATATATATTTAATAAAAAGAATATAATATAACAATTACAATAATTAAAATTTTTAAAATAAATTATAATAAATATTTAATAAATATTAAATTAGATATAAATTAATAAAATAATAGCTATATACCATTTTAATTATACATACCATATATACTTATAAATAAAATCATAACTATTATCATAATTATTGAATTTTTTTTTTAAAAAAAAAACTATTTAACAAATACTAAATTGGTTACAAACTAATCAAATAATAATCATAATATTCAATTTATTAATTCTATATTTTATAAAAATAAAATTATATTAATATAGTAATTGTATTTTTTTAAATATGACATTTTATTTATAAGATTATAAATTTATAATACCAAATCATCAAGTGTTTGAATAAATATAGTGATTCTATTTTTAAAATTTTATGTAAATATTTAATATGAACAAATTATATATTATATAAATGATAATATTAATTTTAGTATATACATAAAATATAATTATTTATAAATATATATTTTCATAATTAACTATTTTAAAATTTTAATTCAATAATATTTATAATTTTATTTTTTTACATGAATTAGTAAAAAACTCCAATCACGTTGAAATGTTAAAAATGTTGTTTTTCTTTTCTTATTTTATTTTAAAGTTTAGTTTTATAATTTTAATTTGTTTTTTTAAAAATATATTTATTTTATGAATTTATTGAATAATTTTTTATTAAAAATAAAAATAAAAAAATTGATAAGAAATATAGTGTTGAAAAATTCTTGTGGTGATCCCCATTGGAGGCAGGAATGAAATGTAAAAATAATTACTTATAAAAAATAGGAATGAATATGGAAATGAAAATTATATATAAAAACTGGGAATGAAAATAGGAAAAGAGTCCCTAGCAAATCCACGCGCCGTTGTCATCCCTATCTCCATCTCCATCCCTCTCCTAATTCTTTAAGTGTAGTGTAGGGATGGCAATTAAAACCATACCCGATGGAAAACTCGTATACCGACCCCGTTTTGATCGGGGAATCCCCACTTTGACCTGGTTAGGGGATGGGGACGGTGATTCCCCGAAACAAAAAATAGGG
>JAXGGT010000001.1:763947-787328 GCA_035583425.1 Marsdenia floribunda
CCCCCCCCCCCCCCCCCGCTTCTGGTGCAATGATTTAGAGCTTAATAACTCATGGCAGGCACACACACCTTGATGATCCTGGAAGAGAAGATTGGGAAGGATTTCCTTCTGGAACAAGAGCAGCTGCTGCAGGTATTTTATGTTCTACTTCTTCCATATAACTTTACCAATATTAATGGCTGTAATGATCAATGTCTTCACTTATGTTTCACAGGTGGGATCACAACGTTGATTGACATGCCTCTCAATAGCTTTCCATCAACTGTTTCCAGAGAAACTCTTATGCTAAAGGTATGAATCAGTCACAACTGGGAAGGGATTTCTTGAATAAAAGAGTACAATTTTTTTTCCCTTTTTTTATAAGTTGCTTTGCTCTATGATAGGTCAATTCTGCTGCTGGGAGGATATATGTTGATGTTGGTACGGTTCTAAAAGTGAAATCCATACATTGACAAAATCTGGTTTTGGTGAGTGGTCTCTAACTTTCTGTTTACAGGATTCTGGGGAGGTCTGGTTCCAGAAAATGCCATGAATACAAGTATTTTGGAGGATCTCCTTGATGCCGGTGTTCTTGGTTTGAAGGTATGTTCAGGAACTCCTAAGCCTATTTCTTATTTATCTCCCCATTTTCTGTCTATTCTGCTTAGGTAAGATTTTGTTTCAACTATGTTGTAATGCTGTTGACACGTTATGAGATTATGTATCTAGGCATTTAATCAGGAAAAAAGAAAAAACATAAAAATAAAAATTGTTAAGTACTTGGTAGAACCGTGGAGATTCTTACCCCAGGCCTCCTCTAACATGGTTCTGGTACTTGGCCATCTGTTTTTGTACTCCAGTTAGTTGGAGGAAAATTTGTAGCTGGATAACCATTATTTGCTTCTTCTAGTTCTCATTAATGTCAGTTTGAATGATTGTTTAACGTACTCCTTGCCTTTTTGTGTCTTCTTTATGTAGTCATTCATGTGTCCTTCAGGAATCAACGACTTTCCTATGACGAACATCACCCATATCAAGGTATTCCTTGCCGTTGGTTTTATTCTTTAGATGTTCATACCTGCAACTATTATCTTACAGAATAAATTTGAATTATAATGTATAACCCTGTTTTTTTCTTTTCCCCCTTTTTTTCCAGCTCAATGCTGGATTGATGTTCTTTTGATTTTTTTTTTTTTTTTTTGAACAGAACCTAAAATTTTTTTCTTACAAATCAATATCTACTACTGTTACAGGAAGGAGTCAGTGTGCTGGCAAAGTACAAAAGGCCTTTACTTGTACATGCAGAAATGCAACAAGAGCATGAGGACACAGACGGTGCCAGTGATGCTAGATCTTACAATGTGTATCTCAAGACTAGGCCTGCTTCTTGGTAAGGATCAAGAAAATCAAAATGGTGTAATGGTCATTTTTGAGCCCTTTAATCTCTTAAACAGATTTTGTGTTTCTCTTGAAAACTTGTTTAATTAGGGAAGAAGCAGCGATCAAAGAACTCTTATCCGTATCAAAGGATACAAGAAATGGTGGTCCAGCTGAAGGGGCTCATCTTCACATTGTTCATCTGTCAGATGCAAGATCTTCTCTGAACCTCATTAAGGTGCAGTGCAACTTATCCTCCTGCTCCTCTTCCTCTTCTTTAGTTTTTACAGAAACCAGAAACTGAGTAATTGTTATTGCATTTTCCAGGAAGCAAAGCAAAGTGGTCATAGCCTCACCGTTGAAACTTGCCCCCACTATCTTGCCTTTTCAGCAGAAGAGATTCCAGATGGAGACACTCGATTTAAGTGTGCGCCACCCATCCGTGATGCAGCAAACCGAGGAAAATTATGGGAAGCTTTGATGGTAGGTTCCAAAGCCAGATTGTTTATTTTCTTTCTGTTTTTCTTTTATGGGGGTGGTCTAATGGTGGTTCTAATCAAATATGATTCTCTGATCATATCTCAAGGATGGACATCTTGACATGTTAAGCTCAGATCATTCACCATCGGCACCAGAACTCAAGCTTTTCAATGAGGGTGATTTCCTTAGGGCCTGGGGTGGCATATCGTCTTTGCAGTTTGTCCTGCCCGTGACATGGTCTCATGGCCTTAAATATGGAATTACCTTCGAGCAATTAGCTTCATGGTGGAGCGAAAAGCCTGCAAAACTTGCCGGCTTAACTTCAAAGGTTGGTAACTTTCTAATCTGTTGTTAACCAACTCCCTCCCTCTCTCCCTCCCTTTTAGGGCTTGAACTGAATTTGCTTGTTTCTGCAGGGCACAATTGAAGTCGGTAAGCAAGCAGATTTCGTAGTTTGGGATCCTGATTCAGAGTTTGATCTTGACAACAACTATCCCATATACCATAAGCATCCCGTATGACCAATCCATCAAAATATGCGAACTTTTTTTGAAGGCCCTCTTTTTTATGTGAGATTTATGAGAACATTTTTCGATTTCTTTTTTGTGCTGGTGCAGAATATATCAGCATACATTGGATCCAGACTCTCGGGCAAAATTTTGGCAACAATTGTGAGAGGAAATATTGTTTATGGGAGAGGAAAGCATGCTCCTTTATCTTGTGGTCACAAAATCCTCCATTGACAAAGATGATGATGATGAAACACTCTTCCATTGTCTCGAGGGCGCTGGGCAGGTTCTTCCATGTCAAGAAGTCAAGCAGTTCTCTCTTCCATTTCAAGACATTGGAAACTTATTAATACTGGTGCTTGTTAAAAAAGAGCTCAGAAATCTAAGCAAAAACTTTCTGTTCCCATAGATTGCCCATTCCCCCAATCCCCACCACTAATTGTGTCCTTTCATGAGTTAAACTCTACTGATACATCTCGAACTGAAGATAAATTAGTCAAAGTAGTTGCTCGATACGTAATAATAGTGTAATAATAGTGAGTTTGACACTTATTATGAATATTATATTAAAGTCAAAGATAAAGCTATGAGTGGTATTTAAGAGTCTAAAGTAAAGTCTTTTTTTAAAAAAAAAAAAAAAAAAGCATTAGACTCTGTAAAAATAATTTTAGTTAAATTTATACTGATCAGAGCATTTACTTAATATGTAAAAGTCAAAAAAGTTCGAATGTAAAATCTTATTTGAATAAAAATTAAATTTTTAAGAATTAAATTTTGTTAAAAATTGGATTTTGTATGAGCTATTCAAATCAAATTTAAGATTGACGAATTATTATAATTTTCTTTAGTCACGGTGATCTCAAGAATTTTTCCTTTTGAATTTATTATATTATTCAATAAAATTTGTTGTAGTGATATTTATTAATCAAACCATTTAGTATGTTTTAAATTATTAATGTAATTGTAATATTTTTTATAAAAAAATAATAATTAAAAACAACAAAATAAATATTCACTTTTAGCATTGCTAAAAGTTATTTGTAGTATTGTTTTATTACCTAAATAAAAACAAAATTTATTTTAATAGTAATTTTGGAAATTAAAGACTATAAAAAGAAAAAAAAATTGATGAATAAAAATAATGTAGAATAAAAGATTAAAAGATTAATTTTTACAAAATTTATGGTTTGGACAAATCAAAATTTATTGTTTGACCTGTCGAAATAATTAAATTTTGTGGAAAAAGGGACAAAATGCATCAATAATTGAAAAGATCGGGGACTAAATTTATCAATTTTTCAATTAAAAAATAATAATGTAAAGGAAAATTACTTTGATTATCCCTTAATAATACTGTCATTTTAGACCCTTAATAATTTATTATTATTGGTGGTCCTAAAATTTTTTTTTTTAAAATAAATTGATCTCTTGTTTAATTTTATTTGTCTAAATCAATAAACCTAATTGATAATTAACAAAATTCTGTCAAAATTCTCGCATTTGTTGGATATAAAATTATTATTAAGAGATTAAATGATCATTTCATTTTAATTTTATCTATTTTTAAGTCATTCAATTTCAAAGACATTATCTAATATAATAAAATTTTAACATTTTACAGGAGAGATCGAAGAATCCTTAATAAATTTAGTTTCTTTAACAATACATTGAAAATTTTAATCAAAATTTGTTAATTACTGACTGAAAGAATTAATATGAATAATTAAAATTAAATAAGGTATCAATTTATTTAACAAAAAAAAAAAAAAAAAAAAGATTCAGGACCAATTTGAGTAATGAAAAATTGTTAAAGGAGTAGACTGATCAATTATCCAATCCTCTGTGGCTGAAGAAAAATTTTGATTCAGACAAACTCCACGGTTTGGTCTGACTATAAAAGACCCGAAATCAACATGAAATTCCGACCGGTTCTTCAATGATCCTCTCCAGTGGTTTCATCGCCAGCTCTGGACCTCGCCCACCACCACAGCTTATCTGCTTCCTTCACCGGCCCAAATTTAGCAGACGTTTCTTCATTTCCCTCTCGTTCGACTCAACTCACAGAGTGAAACTCGCCGAGTCGCTCCAATCGGAGACGCTTAAAATCCTCGAATGGCCTGCCGTCTGTTCTCAGCTTGCGGCCTTCACCTCCACTTCCATGGGCCTGGAAGCAGCACGCTCGGCAAGGATTCCTTTAGGCCGAAGTCTCGAGGAGAGCCGGAGACTCCTTGCTCAAACTTCTGCAGCCTTGGCCCTCCCTAGGCCGTTGGATTTCTCAGGCATTCAAGATATTTCCGCCATTGTCGATTCTGCTGTGGCTGGAATAATGCTGTCGATTGCAGAGCTCTGTTCCGTGAAACGGACTCTCAAGTCGGCGAGACATTTGATCGAACAATTAGAACAATTTTCAACGGATAAAAGTTCACCCGGAAGGTGTGTATCCCAGATAGTTGTAGTTTGAACATGTACAAATGCATTGCTAACTGGAAATGAAAATAAAATGAACCATATCTGGTTCTTCATATGAGTGATGCTATTAGGAGTTTCACTGAACGTGAAAATGAGATTAAAGAACCTCGTAGTTTTTTATCTACTCATGGTTGCCAAAAAGAATTGATGTAAATCATTCAGAAATTTGTTGAATATATGCACAAGTTTTTGCCTGTTTCGATTTTGGGTATCGTATTGTTATCACTTATTAATTATAAAATTCTTGTTGAGAAATATATGCAATTGGAACGCATGATAGATGATAGATATAGTTGTTCATTACTGTAGAAGCCGTTATATGATGTAATATATCCAAGAGAGAAAGGGTGGATTCATTGCGTTCCATCTGTCTTTACTGTATTTATCCAGGTACTCTCCTCTGCTTGAGATTTTCCAGAGTTGCAGTTCTCTAGTGGAGTTGGAAGAAAAAATAGAATTTTGCTTAGACTGTAAATTTTCAATGGTCCTTGATAGAGCTAGTGAAGAGTTAGAGTTCATTAGGTCAGAAAGGAAAATGAATATGGAAAATTTGGAATCATTGTTGAAGAAAAAAGCAACCTTGATTTTTCAGGCAGGTGGGAGTGACAGGCCATTAGTTACTAAGCGTAGATCAAGGATGTGTATTTCTATTAGGGCTTCTCACAGATCACTGCTTCCTGATGGAGTAGTTTTGGACGTTAGCAGCTCAGGTGCTACATATTTTATGGAGCCTAAAGAGGCAATTGACCTGAATAACGAGGAAGTTAGGCTCTCAGATTCTGAGAAGATTGAAGAGCGAGCTATTTTGAGTTTCCTTACATCAGAAATTGTCCAATCTAATAAAGGGATCAAATATTTATTAGAGAGAATACTGGAGCTAGATCTTTCATATGCTAGAGCTGCACATTCTCAGTGGATGAGAGGGGTATGTCCAATTTTCACTTCAGAAAATGTTGAGGATTCTGGATCAAATTCTTTGCTCGTAGATATTGAAGGCATACAACACCCTTTGCTCCTTGAGTCTTCTTTGAGAAAATTATCTGATCTTGCAAGATCTAAACTGGGAAATTCTGTTACACCATATAAGGGAAATGACAATGCAAATTCTGCAATTTCTCCTGTGCCTATTGATTTCAAGATTGGGCATGGTGTTAAAGTGGTCATAATATCAGGGCCCAACACAGGGGGCAAAAGTGCATCCATGAAAACCTTAGGGCTGTCCGCTGTTATGATGAAAGCAGGCTTATTTTTACCTGCAGAAAACCATCCACGGCTTCCCTGGTTTGAATCCATTCTAGCAGATATTGGAGATCAACAGGTAGTTGATTCTTACAAACTAATATTGACGTTTTTTTTCTAGCTTAGTTTGTTAACTCTGTTATGCTGGCTCAACATTAACTCCAAAATTATCTTAAATTGAAGTCTCTCGAACATAATCTTTCTACCTTTAGCGGGCACATTTCAAGGCTTCGTGATATTTTAGAAGTGGCCTCTGAAAGATCTCTCATCCTTATTGATGAAATTGGTAGTGGGACTGATCCATCTGAAGGTATGGCTCTTTCTGCCAGCATTTTGCAGTATCTCAAGGATAGGGTCAATTTAGCTGTTGTTACAACCCACTATGCTGATTTGACTAGACTGAAAGAAAGAGATATCAGGTTTGAGAATGCTGCGGTGGAGTTTTCAATGGAAAGTTTGCAGCCTACCTATCGAATGCTGTGGGGAAGCATGGGAGAATCCAATGCCTTAAGTATTGCCAAAATGATTGGCATTGATGAAAAAATAATTGCACGTGCACAGTCATGGGTGAGAAAATTGAGACCAGAAAAGATGCAGGTGCAGAGAAGTCTGCTTTACCAGTCGCTAATTGAAGAAAGAAACAAGTTTGAAAGTCAAGAAGAAAGCGCTGCATCTCTTCATGCAGATGTCATGAATGTATATTCTGAGGTATATGCTTATCTTTGGTAGAGTGGAATATATAGTCTTTTCCTCAAATTTTAGCTAAAAGCAGATCAACTTTAATATCTGACTTGTAGTTGTGAAAGGTCTGTGGTAATTCTCCTACTGTACAAGCATCCCTGTAATTTCTGTGTTCTTCTTTTAGTTTATGCACCGAATAGATAGAATGCTACCAACCAGCATTTTAGTTGAATCTGGGGTCTGCATTTCATTGCAGGCTCTGCTAATGATACACGTTGCTTCTCCTTTCAAGATCATGGACCATAAGTTGTTTATCACATATTTGTGCAATGATTTTCCATCTGTTGGCAACTTGCAGCACTAAAGAGAATCATGTAGATATGTGCTGTATGCATATGACCATTTATGCACTTGATTGAATTTGATTGTGATATCAGATATGATTTGTGTATGGTGCATATTACGTTTCTAGGCATTAGCCATGTCAGTACTATGCATACTGTAAATTTATGCTGCAAGCAATACATGGCAAATAATCTTTTACTTTAGTTATTTTCATCTGTGTTTATTATAATTCATATTCTTCCTTCTCTTTCCCCCATGGAGATATGTGATGAGGCAGCTGATCTTGATGCCCGTGAAGCAGCTCTTAAGGTGAAGGAAAGGCAGCAGATCCAGCAGGAGTTAAAGGCTGTAAAGATGGAGATTCATTGTATAGTGCAACAGTTTGACAACCAACTGAAAACTGCAGATGCTAATGAGTTCAATTCGTTCCTGAAGAAGGCTGAGTTAGCAATTGGATCTCTTGTTGAAGCCCATCAACCTAGAAAAGATCTTTTGTTCAACCAAACCGGCAGTAGTTTCTACATACCCCGGCCTGGGGAGCAAGTTCAGGTAGATGCGTTAGGAAATAAGTTGGCTACAGTCGTGGAAGTTCCTGTAGAGGATGACATGGTCCTTGTTCAATATGGAAAGGTTAGAGTCCGCGTAAACATACGCAACATTAGACCTCTCACAAAATGTGATAGTGGTGCTAAAAGAGCTTCTGTTCCAAACTCCAAGAGGCAGGTACAGTACAAGAGGTGACATTAGATGTTTGCATGTGATTATGGTATTTTTATGCACGTGTATGCTAGCACTTCTTTTGCTTGACAGGGAACAAGCTTTTTGGACACAGAAAGGCTGTGTTTCTGCATACAAGCTTGTTCTTATGGGAGCGGCTTCATTTAATCTTTATAGAAGACAATAATGGACTTACCACATAACTATTGTTATTCCGCAGAACCCTATTCTAACTGTTTAACAGTGCTTTTGCTTGCACATTTTGATTCATAAATACTCTTTCATACTCTTTAGCCTGATTAAGGCAACAGTTCGTGCAAAGCACAAACTTCACAATATTTTAATATACTGTCGTCGTATGAAAATTGGGTTTTGATGTGCTATTGATTCTTGAAGTTGATGGATTATTGGTCACGTTGATAGTGAGTAGCATTTGTTTGATGTGCAGGGTTACCAGAGGCAGACAAGGAGTAATCTGAAGGGTCTTCGAGATGCCCTGGAAATGACCAAAAGTGAGGAGGTTGCTCAGGGTCCTGTGTTTCAGACATCCAAAAATACAGTTGATTTAAGAGGAATGCGAGTTGAAGAAGCAACTCGCTACCTTGAAATGGCCCTTAGTTCAAGAGAGGGGAAGTCAGTTATCTTTGTTATGCATGGGATGGGCACTGGGGTGATAAAGGAGTGTGCCCTCCGGATACTAAAAGATCATCCCCGTGTCGCCAAGTTTGAACAGGGAAGTCCTACTAATTACGGCTGTACAGTTGCTTATATAAAATAAAGTAAATGGACTCCTTGTATCCAAAATCTTTTATTTTCTCATGCTTAATTTCTAAAATCCTGGTGGTGTTTGAATGATAGATTTAGATAGTGAAATAGTTTAAATTTACATTTTTCCTTTAGACAAAAGGCCGACCCAGAAATTTGTACCATTCAATCATATTGATTGGGCAATAAAATATTTAAAGTGTTTTTTAAACCAAATTGGGTGTTCTCATTTGTGTCTAAATGATAATTCCAGAATTTAAGTGGTCTATCGTTATTGATAATGTGACAGGGACAGAAAGTTAATCGCATTTAATTGGAATCGGATAGAATCTGCTTTGCTCTCCATTTAAATTTTCTTTGGCCCACGAGGGGGAGGGATGATGGATTGGATGGATTACATGTCAGTGTATTTGTATATTTCTTTTCTTGAACTGTGGAAATGGCTAAGCGTTACAGACGATGACAAATTCGGACAAATTTTTTGTTATGGCTGTATGCCCTCATCTTATGCCAACGTTACAGCGTACAAAGTCTTGAGCCTCAACGAACCACAGTGGTGCCACGTCTTCTCTGATAAGTCACAGCCATCTTCTTCAACTGCGTTCAAAAGCGTCTAATATTATTTTTATCAATTGGATAAGCATTATTCTGTAACAGGAAGCCCAGAATTAAGTATTCTAGTGAGGGAGTTTGTTGGTCCTTTCAAGAATCAAGATGTTTGCAGCTTTTGAGCAATCCATAGCCAAGGCACCGGAGGAGCTGGAGCTGAATCTTTCATCAGTTGTGGGGCGTCCAGCCTTCGAAACCAGGGAAGAAATTGCTGGTTTGTACCGCTCATGGAGGCCAGAGTCAATGCTTTATGGGCTTTCAAATGGGAACTTCATGGCTCTCTCTCATGAAAACGAGAGTCTTTCAAGTCCCAGGTGGGTACTGGTGTAAAATTTTGACTTGTTTCCTTTAATTGTTGTTGTTGAGAGCCTATTTTTTTTTTTTGGTTTATGGATCAGATCTATTGTTGTGATGGATGACATTTTCTGCATCTTTTCTGGGGCTTTGGATAATACAAGTGATTTGAGACGTTATTATGGGCTTCACAGACAAGCTACAGAAGCCATGATCATCGTTGAAGCTTACAAGGTTCTGAGAGATCGGGCACCATATCCTCCCGACCAAGTTATCAAAGAGCTTGAGGGGAAGTTTTCCTTCGTTTTGTTTGATTCCAGAGCTTCCGTTCTGTTTATTGCAAGGGTAACTTAATTAAAAAATTGCTTTTTGCTCTCGTTCTTCGATCGAGGATTAGATTTGAAATTATTATTCTTGAAACTGTGTTAGGACCGGGATGGACTGGTTCAACTTCACTGGGGAACTGCTGCTGCCGATGGCTCCTTAATATGTTCAGATGATCCAAAACTCTTCTCAGCTGTGTGTGGAAACTGCTACACACCCTTTCCTCCAGGTCGGTATACTGTAAAACTCTCCCTACTTCTGGTCTCCTCTCCTCCAATTGTTCATTTCAGATTCAGATTCAGAATCAGAATTACACCTTTCCCTTTTCTTTTGGGGCATTTGCAGGTTGCATATTCCTAAGTGGTAACGGGCTTATTAGCTTTGATCATCCGCTGCACAAGGTAAGGCCAAAGATTCGTGAAGACGAAGAAGGAAAGGTCACAGCTGTTTTGTTTCAAGTGGACTTGTACACAAGACTCCCCAGCATTCCCCGTACCGGCAGCGCAGCAAACTGGGCAGATGCCACCATTGTTAAGTCTGATGATGAGTATGGTCAGTGATGTGATTTGTTGTTGCTAAACGACATTGTTATGTGAGCTCTGCTTTGTAATCGGATTTTTAACAACTGCAAATAAGATCCTTTTACTAAGGGGATTATCAAAGCATTTTTTTTTTTGTTTTTTTGCATTAGCCTTTTAACATACATACATGCAATTAAAACTCAAAATTGATGTCCAAATACAACTTGTGCTTCCCTATTGATCCCTCTTTATCTTCTTCTTCTTCTTCTTCTATATTCTTTAATAATCTCCAAATAACATTTCTTTCTCTTTCACAAGTTTGAGGATCAAATAGAAAAAAAACTTACAAAAGCTTCAATTTCTTCCATTTTTCTCGAGCACTAATTCCATTTTAGAACACCAAGGATTACATTGCAAAGAGAGAGGGGTCATGTGACAACAAAAAGTGATGGTTGAATTGTGTAGTTCTGTAACTGTAGTTGTTTTGTCAGATTAAAAGTGCATTTGAATTTTAATTTAATTAAAGTTAAGTGTGCAAAAATTATATCTCAATAGGTTTTTTATGTGCACATCATTTTATTTTATTAGAATAATGAGTTGTCTTCTACCAATATAACATAAGAAAATAAGTTTGTCATCGCATCAATATTTATTAAAATAGTGATCTCTTTGCACTAAAATATCTTTATAAAATTAAAAAAAATAAATAATAATACTATACACTCTTATATGAGTTTTATTATATTAAAATATTTTTTAAAAAATTAATAAAAATAATATTATACTTTTTTTTTTTTTGTAAATGATAAAATAATATTATATACTTTTATTAAAAAAAAAAATTTAATAAAACTCTTCATTACATTACATCTCTATAAAACTTATATACTAAAAATATTTTTTTGACATAAAATTTATTTTTAATAAAATTATAAACAAAATTTATTTTTAATTTCACTCAAAATAAATAAAATTACTTTTTTCATTTTAAATATTAATCGAAACACACCATAATTTTTTGACTAAAAAAATTAAGTTTTTTTTTTTTTTTTTGATTGAAAAAGAAGAATTGTAAAGAGATGTTATTAAAAAAATAATAATAAATTTAAAGATTTAGGATCGAGAAAATATATATATATATATATATATAGGTAAAAACGGAAAAAATTTCAATGTGAATTGAAATATGCGAAAATTTTGCAAATTGGACAAGAAACAAAAATTGAAAAAAAGGATTTACTTTAAAAAAAAAAAAAAAAAAAAAAGAAATGGAAAGAAGTGAGAGAGAGAAAAGGGGGAAAATTACCCAGGCCATATATATATATATACCACACAGCCCACGCAGAGTCTGGGAACCTTGAGAGGGCATCAGATTCCTGAGGAAAAAGCATAGAAATATTCATCTTAATCTTGCAGGGGAAAAACGCAACAATGGTGGGAGGAGGATCGGTGAAGGAAATTAAATCAAAGGCAGAGCTCGACAAACTTCTCTCTGAAGGGGCTCCGGTGGCTTTACACTTCTGGGCATCATGGTGTGAGGCCTCTAAGCAGATGGACCAAGTTTTTTCTCACCTTTCTACTGATTTCCCACATGCCCACTTCTTGAAGGTAATCCCCGATTCCCACTGCGCGCTTTGGATATCTATTTCTTTACTTTCTCGGTATCTGTTGATTAGTTTCTGTATTTGTCTTTTATTTGCGGGTTGAATTCGGATTATTTTTCTCTTCCTTTCAAATATTGTTGGTTTCATGATTATGTTGCTTTCTGTTTTCTTGAGTTTTGGGGCTTTTATTGAACTCTGATTCATGGTTAATTAATTAATAGCAACGTTAACATATAATTGAGAGGAAACTGAATCTCTTTTGCCTGTAAAATTTGGAAAGAAGCAACCATTTGACGGTTCTGGAGGTCATTTACAATATGTACACCTGAAAGAAAAATGATCAATGAAAGTTTAGATTCATATTGGGCAGGAAGTTGGAAAATAGAAAAAGTTGGGACTTCAATTGAGCTTACCCATCAAGGGCGGAAGGTATGGCAGGAGTCAGTTAACCGTTTTCGCTTAGAGGATCTGAAAATGGAATGTCGTGAGCCCATATTTCTTGGCATTATTCTAGAACCTCCTCTGCTTAGCATTCTGGAACCTCCTCAACTAGGGATGCCTTAAGAGGATTAAGCGGCAGAAGTTAGATATACAATTTAGTTGCCACAAAAAGTTCACCCATTTATTTTATATAAGAGACTGGAACAAACTTGAGAGCATATCCATGCAAAGCATTCAGCTTTCTTTTAAACTTTGCTCTCACTCTGTAATTTTAGTCAAGTTCACCCAGTTGGCCATGCTTCTGCTTGCTTTACTTGAGCACGTAATCACTTGCACACAGCTCTCCATTTGAATCACTCAAGTTTTTGCTTCTCTAAGCTTCACATTAGAGCTTCACACTCCTATTTGTAATTGTGTTCTACCGATGTGGAATGTTGGTTTTCTTGGCATGATTTTCTTTGACTAGGTCCATACAGACCCTGTTGTCCTAAATCATTCACAATAGTTATGTATTATTGAGGGGCCATTCCTTTTGCTATTGTTGCTGATTTAGTATCCTGTTCTGAAGTGCTTGATTTTTGTTCATAGTAATAATTTCCTACCCCCACCCGCAAAGGATAAACATAAAAATGAGAAAGCAACTTATTCTTGGGTCTTGCAAAATTGATTACATGAGTGTCTTGTGAGGTGCTAAGATTATATGGAGTTAGTTGTCTATCTGACGTTGGTTGTTTATACCATTACTTCCTCTGGAACCCCATATAGAATTTAGCAATTATAATATCAAAATCATTAATTTTTATTATTTTTTTTTTTTTGAAAATCAATTGGGCTGTACTATAGGTACCTATGTATATCTTTTTGTTTGGCTGCATGCAGTTTGTGGAGGGTGTCATGGACAAATGCTAGAGGAAGTATTTTCTTTTATCTTCATTTTGTTTGGCATGTGCTGTAAGGAAGGTTGTGGGATGGGAAGGGAAGGCAAACAAATTTGCAAACTTTACGTATTTATGCTATACTTTTCATCTTATTTTATTTTAAAACTCAGAATATATCTATATGTGATTAATGTTGCTCACCAACTCTAAACCCCCTCCAATTTGTGAGGAGAAGAATTGGATGATTAGTGGTATCACTCCTAGTTTACTTTCCCTCCCACTTCACTCTCTAACCTGCTGAAGGAAATGTGTCGTTTGCCCACTCATGTGCTTCCTTTGCTCACTTCATCATCATAGGATCATATTGTTCTGCATTATTCTGCTTCTGTTTTAGACTGAAAAGCCTGTTCACTTTGCTTTGGTCCTAAATAGGTAGAAGCTGAGGAACAACCTGAGATATCTGAGGCATATTCAGTTGCTGCTGTACCTTACTTCGTCTTCTTCAAGGTAACTTGAGAATTTCAGTTAGTTTCTTGCACTTGGAACTTTTTCCTTTTCTTGTGTGCTTGTGTCTTACGAGTGTCTTCTTCCTGGGTGCTTAGGATTCTAAGGTTGTGGATAAACTTGAAGGTGCTGACCCATCGGCTTTGGCAAACAAGGTAGCCAAAGTTGCTGGATCAGCCAGTTCCAGGTATCCTGCATCTCCTGCGAGCCTAGGTATGGCTGCAGGGCCTACTATTCTCGAAACAGTTCAGGATCTTGCTAAAGGAAATACCCAGGTAGATAGCCATGCACCTGGACTTGGTGCTGGATTGACAGCACGACTGGAGCAGCTCATAAAATCTAACCCAGTGATGCTTTTTATGAAAGGAAGTCCTGAAGCACCTGAATGTGGTTTCAGCAAGAAAGTTGTTGAAATTTTAAAGAAAGAAAATGTCAAATTTGGTAGCTTTGACATCCTATCAGATAATGAGGTTCGTGAAGGCCTGAAAAAGTTTTCGAACTGGCCTACGTTTCCTCAACTTTACTGTAAGGGTGAGCTTCTTGGTGGTTGCGACATTGCAATAGCTATGCATGAGAGTGGTGAACTTAAAGAAGTTTTTAGCGGTCATGGGATTGAATCATCTGATTCCATTAATGCTGAAGGACCCGAACCTGTAGGCGGAAAGGGTGGTATATCTCAGCCTTCTGGTTTAAGCGCAGAGTTATCCTCTCGTCTGGAAGGTTTGATCAGTTCCAGTCCTGTGATGCTTTTCATGAAGGGAAAACCTGAGGAACCTCGGTGTGGTTTCAGTAGGAAGGTTGTCGAGATTCTCAGGCAAGAGAAAGTAGATTTCAAGAGCTTTGACATTCTTGGTGATGAAGAAGTCCGTCAAGGGCTCAAAGTATACTCAAACTGGTCTAGCTACCCTCAACTGTACATAAAGGGTGAACTGATTGGCGGATCTGACATTGTCTTGGAGATGCAAAAGAGTGGTGAGCTTCGCAAGGTACTGGCGGAAAAAGGTATTCCTCATGGAGATACTCTTGAAGTGCGTCTCAAGCAATTGATAACTTCTTCGCCTGTAATGCTTTTCATGAAGGGTACTCCAGACTCTCCAAGATGTGGATTCAGTTCCAAGGTAGTGAATGCCTTGAATGAGGAGGGAGTGAATTTTGGGTCATTTGACATTTTAACAGATGAGGAAGTGAGGCAGGGATTGAAGGCATTCTCTAATTGGCCAACCTTTCCCCAGCTTTATTACAAAGGTGAATTGATAGGAGGTTGTGATATTGTACTGGAGCTAAAGAGCAATGGCGAGCTGAAATCTACCTTAACCGAATAGGCATAATGAATTAGGTTTGGGTTTTTTTCTTTTGCCTCTCTTGGTTTTTTGGCATCTGGCTACTGCATTATTGTGTTGTGTCGTTGCTAGTGGTTGAACCATGTTTTCCCGGAACAATCCGCATCGTAAAATTTTATTAATGTTGGGCATAAGTTAGTTTGCTTTGCTCTTGTTATTCACTTTTGTTAGAAATGAGCAAATTCACCAGGGGAAAGTGCAAACTACTGTTTAGTAGTTTTTTGGGTGTACCAAGTTAAACAAACAATCGGGTTTTTCTTTTTCTTTCTTTTTTTTTTTTTTTTTTGGTACCAAACATGGTAGCAATTTGAGTGATCTTTGAAAGTCCATCCATGTCCGTGATACCTATTATCTACCGTGCATCATATACGGTCAGGTGTACGGAATCCGTTCGATTATTATCTGTTACGAAGGTCCTTAATGAACCAACAAATGCACGCATGTCTTCCTTGCTTTCTTCCTTACCTGCAAATTCTTCGATAATCCTTTTGACAACGCTTGAGTTCGGCTTCCATCCTTTACTATCCCCATTTAAAGAGACAGCAATTTTCATGCATTCTACAGCCTTCTCCATCTCACCACTCTTCTCCAGGAAGCCTTCTGCAACTTTGCTCCAGCTATCTGGTGCTGTTGCCTTCCCTTTCTCTTTAAAATCTTCAAGCATGGCCTCAGCCTTCTCAAACGACTCCTTCCTTGTGTACCCATCAATGACTACTTTTGGAACTTGAAAATCATAGCAGTTCCCAGATGACTCCCAATCCTTCAGGACTTCTTCTGCTGCTTCAAGCTCCCCAAGTTTCACCAGACACTTGAGCATGTTAATGAAATCCCTGTTGACAAATTTCCTGCAATTACTCTTCTCAAGATCCCATAATCTAAAAACCTTACCTTTATTCTTCATATTTGCATGAAGCGAGATAAGATGGTTATAGCCAGTAGTATCCTTCTTGTCCAACCTCTCCTCTGCTCTTTCAAGGAAATAACTAGCCTTGTCATTTAATCCTGCTTTCATATAAAAATTGGCAGCAACTGCATAGGTGTTCCAATCCATCGTTAAACAAGAATGATTCTCCATTTCATCCAAGATTTTCTCCATACCCTCAATATTAGATCTCTGACCGTACGAATTGATGCAGATTCTGTAACTCAAACTGTTAGGGGAAACTCCACTCTCCTTCATCTGAGCTAGCACATCAGGAACCTTTTCATGCTGCCCCAAATTCGTATAAAGGCTCATGATGTCATTGTATTGTACAGCTGATGTAATGAGGCCCTTCTCCTTCATGTTCTGCAGGTGAGATAATGACTTGTCAATTTGGCGCTGACGAACATAACAATGCAGGAGAGCACCATATGTCTTATTTGTTTTATCTTGTTCGCTCAAGCTATTGAAATAAGTTTCTGCAGAAAGGTAACCATGAACCCTACCAATCAAATCAATCAACAATGCATGCTCAGTTGAAGAAACTGTGAAGGTATCTTGTCTTTTCGTCCACTCTAACACCTGTGACATATTACATCAGCAAAGCAAGAATTCAGGACTTCTCTATGACATATAACGTGACCCCGACATTTCATTTCAGAGTTCAGCTTATATCAATATAGTTGCCTTTTACGAAGAAAACAAAGGAAAGTAAAGGAAATGATGATATCAGATCTCTGATTTTATAGACTTTTCTAATTGTTGAAAACAATGCAAGAATATTATGGGATATATACAAGTTACTTTATCAGAAAAACAAGGAACCCGATAAATCTGATTGATAAAGAAGCTACGCTATTCAAAATTAAATCCATCACAAGCATGAGATTTTTTTTACTACCGCAGAGTTTTGCAAAGACATGATGTGCGAAAAAAAAAAATAATAAATAAAAATTGTTACTATATTTCCAACATAAGCAACATGGCATGTAGCTAGTGTTCAGTTTGCCAAAAGAGCTATGAACTCATTGAAACATAGCCCAAATTGATTAGCAGATTGACCCCTCTAAATCTTCTCAACCCATTCAAGTAATGCTTGAATGGGAACTAACTTACTCCACTGTATCACCATTGAAGAAAATATTTTTCCTGTAGAAAAAGCGCCAGCCCCTGTTCTTTCATCGAACAAGACTGAACTATTTCTGCCATCAATGTATGAACAGACAGACAAAGGACATATGGTTCAACTCAAATACCATCCATAATTACTTCTTACTCAATCACATACACACCAAATAGCACACATAACATTCATGTAAGTGTAAAATGTCCCAAGAAGCACTTGGGAAAAATGAGCGAAGATACCTGAAGGGCATGAGAGAAGCGGCTGCGCTTACGCAGATCGTGCACAATACGTAGCAGCTCAGCGAATCGGACTTTACGCCCTTCCACAGTCCATTTATCCAGTACAGGTGTGACATTGATCCTAGGGTTTCCCAACGGACTGATTCTCGAGTACAGCGTCTCTTTCTTCTTCTTCTCCCCGCTGCTGTCCTGAACAGTGTTGCTGCTACAGTAACTGTCAACAGAATCCGTGCAGTATAATCTAGGGCTTTCTATAAAGGAATTGATAGAAATTAGGTATTTGTAGAATGGAAATCGGCGATTCAGTAACTGCAGCTTCATCACAGAGCTCTGATTTTGCTGGGGAAATGAAATTGAATAGAAAAGAAGTACTCACTGACTATAAATTAGCAGAAGGTTTAAGGGTGGTGGAAAAAGGGGTTCAGGTTTAAGAATTCTTTGAAATTTCAGTTTACTACATATAACTTCGTTAATTTACCGTAGCACCCCAATTAAATTTCCAATTGCTATCAATTGGGTAAATTTTGAATTTTAATTTCTCCTCTGCAGGATTTGAATTTGGAAGGAAAAAACATGATTATTTTATTTGCCATAGTAATTAAGCGGTCGGAACATAGGATTTGGGAAATTTGAGAATAATTCACTGGGTAAAAGTTTCCCAACTTCAAAATAATTGACATTTTCAAGATTGAAAAAATAAATAAATAAATAACTCTTCAAACAATAACAATAATAATACCTTTTGCGTTTTTAACTTGGGGAAAACGATGTTTTTTTCATCTCTTATATTTTTTTTATTATCACATACACTTTTTATAAAAATATAAAAATTAAAGTTTTTTTTTTTTTTTTTTTGGTTAAAATTATCTTTTAACTTTACATACTTTCTTATATAAGAAGAAGAAAAATTAATAAGTATTAGTTATCAAATATTAATTATAAAGGTATTAAATTAAGTAAAAAAAATATCAATAATATACATTAATAATTTTTTAAAAAAATAATAATATTATTATTACATTCAAAAGAAAATTGATTATTTTAGTTCTTATATTTTTATCATTTGGACAAATAAGTTCTTATTTTTATTTTTTGAACAATTACATCTCATTTTATTTTCAATTAGAGAAAGGGTAATTTCAACAAAATTTTAATAATTTTTAAACCACCAAATATTTCTTGCCAAAAATTTATATATTCTATGAAAAACATTTTTGTTTTTTAGAATCCCATTAATCAATTCACATTTTAATAAAATTCTCCTTTCTTCCAATTTTTCAATTTATTTCGTTCTTGATCATTATTTATTTTTCTAAGATAATTTTATTGGAAGAGATTAGAAGTTATTAACATTTTAATTAGTTAATCATATTGTAAATGACAAAAATACCATTTGTGAGACATATATGTGCTCAACATACGGTGGCTAAAAATTATTAAAATTTTACTAGAAAGACTCCTTAATCCAGCGTTAAAAATATAATAGAGATCCGATTGTCAAATCATTTTTCCTGCATTAAAATTTGAATCATGAGATTAGGACATGCATGATATATAGTAGGTTTTATATTGGTCTCACTCACACGTACGGGGCAAGAGAGTCTAAAACCTAATCTCGAATCGCCAAAATTGAAAAATCTCCAGTTTAGGATATGTGTTGAATAAGATTTCTTGACCATCCATAATCCTTCTAACTTATTTATTACCTCTTAATTTCGGTATTCATTATGATGAAAGCTAATTTTGACTATACATATATATATATATATATATATATATATATATATATATAGCAGTATTCAATGGTCATTAAAATTGAATCCTGATTAATTTATAAAGTCAGGACTCTCCCAACGTACATCTATCTATATTATTCACAGATGATGATATTATTACCAATTGATTTACTTATACCTTACTAAGACAACACCAGATATTTTACACTAATATATATATATATATATCGTATCACTCCCTATATCTTTGCTTGATGGATATATGATACCTAACCTACCCATTTCGAAATATATATATATATATATTAAAATAGAAAAAAGCGAAAAGAAAAGGAAGAGATATATTAGTACCTACAACTACAAGAGAGAGGCTGCAACCAACGGTGCAGAAAGAATCGGAATCGGAGGCAAAAACTTCCCCGAAATACTTATAATTTCCTTGGTTGTCAAAGATGATGATGGCATGCATGATTTCACAAGTATGTCAAATCAAGTTAAGATCTGCAGAGACGACACTGCCTACATTGAAATTTTACCAGGAAAATAGAGTGGGGTAAACCGAAAAATGGATTCTCCATTCATGATTAATCCCACCCAAAAAGAAAGGACATTTCTGAATATATATATATATATATATATATATAATTAATTACATAGAGAGTAGTGTCGATATAATTAATATATTAACCTAAACCTAACCGAACTTTCTAGATTTGTTGTGGTGAGAGTTCATGTAATGGGAAAGGCAGTCAAGCAACTTGATTTCCAGAGCCTTGTAGTGAGCAATCTGGACCTGAAGCTCCAATCTCTCTTTTCTAAGATTCTCGTTCTCCTCCATCAGTAGTTGCAGATGATGACGGCGGCGACGAGTGTTGTTAATTTCCTCCTCCTCCTTCATTATTGTAGATACTGATGTTCGATCATCTGATGCTTTTAGATACTGCGGGAAGGCACTCGGCTCGCACTTCTTCCTTTGAATCTCCACAAGCAGATGCCTGCACCCTTTCTGGAATTTCTCGTGCTGGAATTCCCATCTTTTCGATGCTGTTTTCTTGAACCCCTATATATATATATTTCCATACATTAATTAATAATATATATATATTTGTTTGGACTTATCAAAAAATATATATATATATATATATATTTGTTTGGATTTCATCATTAATTTACTCAAAAATAATAATAATTTTAGACATTAATTTCTTGCATGCATGCCATATAATTAAATATATAAATAAATTAAAGATGGAGATGAGAAAGAAACATATAACAAAAACTGACATAGGTATTGAGTTGTCGAATGAAGCTTGAGAAATTATTGTGCTTGAAGTATCTGGGCAACATCAGTTCAGAAAACTCAACAGGAGACCAAACAATAAATCCAGTGCCGTCAACATTCCACGAGACCACTCTTTGTTGGCCGCCACCACCATTATTTCCATTTTCAACCGATTCTTCTTTATTATTATTACGGCCCTTTTCTTCTTCTTCCTCCAACAAATCAAACGTCTTGGACAGAAACGGAGCCGGGCACTTGCTCCTCGTTGACGCTTCCCGCCGCCCGATTAACCTTCTGCTTATTACTGTTACCCCTCCTCGATCGCCCAAATCTTTGGCCATGGCCTTTTCCTTTCTTTCTTTCTTTTATTTTGTAGAAAGAAAGACTAGCTAGGAAGCCGTAAGAGGAGGAGAAATTGGATGCATATTCTTTCCTCTTTTCCTTTTGCCACACTTTTTCAGACGATATGTTCTTGGAAACTACTAGTAGAGTAGTACTGCTATGGAAGGTCCATGCTACTTCTATGTATATATATATATATATTAAAAAAATTGATTCTTTTAGTCCCTTATATTTTTACTATTTCCACAAACAAATTGAATATATAGGACTTATATGTATTTGGTACTTCAATTTTAATGACTGAAAATTGTGAAAATAATTAGTTTTTTAATATTATATATATATATTACAAATAATGTTCACTTTGACAAATTTAAATGTACTTACGAGTTTTAAACACATTATTAAATAAAAAATTTCAAATTTTTATTTAATAAACAGTCAAAAATATCCTAAGCGAAAGATAAAATCTAGTTCACAACAATATATATATATATATATATATATATATATGGCCTTTTTGGTTGTTGCTTTTGTGTGTCAAGTGCATGTAACCTTTTTCAATGACCAAAAATAGAGACATTAGTCAAAAAGTGGATATTTTTCTTATTCTTTTTCTCACAGATCAGAGAAATGGTTTTGTTTTGAATAAGATGTATAGAAGTTCCGTGATTTCTACAAACAAAGTCGTAACACGTGGGAATTTGAACGTGTCAATTGAAATTAATATCCCCTTCTTCTTCTTCTTCTTCTTCTTTACTATTTATTTCTCCTTACAAATTAATCAACTCTTCTTAGATCATATATATAAATATATATATATATATATCAGACATTATTTTAAAATTTACTAATTATTATTCAGATATATTATAAATTATTTACTCTTTGTTAAGAATATTGCATTCATATCCCAATTAAGATAAAATTACTCTTTATAATGTTAAATAATAATAATATTGGCTTTTTTTTTTATTTCATATAAAAGTTGGAAAACAAATTATTGGTTCTGAATTTTTATTTTAATATTTATTCAATTAATAGTAATTTCATTTATAATTTAAAAAATTATGAGTTCTAAACGGATAAAAATATTTCAAAAAAAAAAAACTACTTGGAAAAATTTTTTGGTAACTCGGTATCTGTATCGATTAATCCGAGAAGGATCTATGGGAGTAAACCCTCAAGACTACAGCACATGACTGAAATTCGGCACAATACCGTTTTTAGTGAAAATCGAACTCTAAATCTTCAATTTGACAAATTAAATGGAGCCACCTAAATAAAGAAAATCACACCACTAAACTACTTCATTGCTATCTACTTCTTTTTCTTTTTTTTTTTTTTTTTTTGGTGAATCTCATTGTTATCTACTTAAACAAATTAAAGTAATGAAAAAGAAAGGTTGAAACTTGACAAGGTCACAATCAAACGGGCAGGACTTTCACTTGTAATCGATTACCCTCCTGTTTTTCTTTTTATTTATTATTATTATTTATTTATTTATTTATTTTTAAGAATAACAAATAAAAAATAAAAATATAATTTTGGTGCACAGAGAGTAGGTGCAGTGATGGGTAACTCAAAGCAATTCAACATATTGGGGGAAAGTTGAGGAAGGGCCGCGAATGCTGACTCATTTTTGGAAGAGTCTGGCTTCGCTGATGTCACCTACTTTTACAATTTCCCTTTCTTTTTTTTTTAATCCAGAATTCGGTGGTTTATTTTTAGCTCTCACATATTGAAAAAAAAAAATCGAATATTATATATATATATATTGACCATTTGAGTGCAGCCAAAATTATAGTATAAATTTATTTTTAGAAAATTTATCGATTTAGTCCTATAATTATTTATGTTTCTTTGACAAGGTCCTATAACTTTTTTCTTACTTTAATTAGTCACATAACAATTGTAGTCCTTCCGACCAAATGTTTGCATGTTGCTCCGGTGCTCAGTCAACTTGGACAAAAATTGAGGGACATTTTCGGTAGTTTCAATTTTGAAAAACGTAAAAAATAAAATTGAATAAAAATTTTCACTCTTCCAATTGTAGGGCTTTTTATTTTAGTGAAAACACAAAATTTTGATAGCAAATTTGGGTAAATTTTTGACTACAAATTAATTTTATCCAAATTTACAGTCAAAAATTTGCTCAAATTTACAGTTAAAATTTTGATTTTTCACTTAAAGAAGAAGCCTTACAATTAGAGTAGTGAAAAATTTCTCTCAATTTCATTTTCCACATTTTTTTAGAATTGAAACTACCGAAAATGCCTCTCAATTATTGTCCACGTCAACTGAGCACCGAAAATTTTGAAAAAATTTGGCCGAAATGACTAATTTAAGTAAACAAAAATTGTTACGTAACTAATTAAAGTAAGAAAAAAGTTATAGGACCTTGTCAGATAAACATAAATAGTTGCAAGACTAAACCAGTAAATTTTGCTTTATTTTTATACTGTTTTCTACTATTTTAAGTATAAAAATAAAAAAAAAATAAAAAATCAAGCATATAACAAAAATTTAGAAAAAAGAAATTAAGAACTTAAGTTGTCTACAAATTAGAACTTAAGCATATTAATTAATTATTTAAATCATAAATAATGAATATAAGAACTAACACTCAAAGATAATATCTCCTGTTTCCATAAATCA
>JAXGGT010000001.1:792418-814013 GCA_035583425.1 Marsdenia floribunda
ATTATTGAAATTCAATGTTGACAACTGTAACTGTTATCAATTTTAATTATTTTATTGTAACTACTAATTTGTTGTTTCATTTTGAATTATATCATTTAAAGTGTGAAGGGTCTTCACAAAAAAAGGAAGAAACACCTTCACACTTTTATATGGTATTAGATACGAGTGTGTGTATGTGTGTCTTTTTTTTTTTTTTATTAGTGTATAGGGTGAGATGGCAACGCTATGTATGGATATAGGGGACAAACTCGTTTTCAAAACAAATAGTATCCAAATGTGCTCGTTAATTGAAAAAAAATATCCTTCATTGAATTCTAGTTGAAAGCTTAAATAAATACAGCCCTAGTTAGTGAAAAAGAAAAAATGAAATGAAAATTTGGAATACATTTGAAATAAAATTAAAATAATATTATTTTTGAGATAAATTTGGTAAAAGCAATATTTTTAATGTAAATTACCATTGATAATTTAAATTTAATAAATTTTTTATTTAAAAAAAATCAATTTCATATAACAAATCTATATAGATCAATCATTTCGTATCTTTTGTTATACTTGTGTTTTTCTGTAATATTTTCTAATATTCATAAAAATTATTTATTTGTGGTAAAAGTTTTTTTTTTTTTTTTTAACGCATGTAACTTCATTTTTTTTTTTATGATGCACTTTTTAAAAAATTTATACATTTTTTTTTTACTAAATAGGTTACACGTGTTAAAAATTTGCCATATTTATTATTTTAAAAATATTACATGAGAAAATCGTCAAAATTTTTAAGTATTATCGTCTCTCTTTATATACTAATTACATATTGCATCATCCTAATCTTTGATTCTTTAAAAAATAATATATATATATATATATATATATATATATATAGATATTAAATGTTTTTAATCTTGAAAATTTTGAATGTAATTTGAATTCGTGGTAATAAATTTTAGGGAAATTGGTAAATTTAATTTTTAATATTTATGTTTTTTTTGTGTGTGTAATTAATTGTTTTTCTTTCTTTTTTATGTCTCTAATATAATGGATAAGTATATTTAGTGTCTCTTTTCACATAATTTCTTGTTTAGCCAAATAAAAAAAAATCTAATTATTTGATAGGATTAAATGCACCTATCTATTATATATTAAAAAATTTACTAACTAAAAAAAATAAAAATAAATATACTAATAATTAAAAAAAAAAAAAAAAAAAAACTATAGATCAAATCTATCAATTTTCTTAAATTTTACCTTCATAAACAAAGCTATTAATCATAGAGTTATACTGCTTGTATTGAGGCTTGAATCATGAATTCACTTGGAGGGCATTAAAATCTATTGTGATTGAATGTCACATTTCTTTACATAAAATTCTTATTTTTCTCATTGAAATGGGCACCTATGTATAGAGAAAAAAAAAAAAAAAAATCAAAATATTTGTTAGTTAAAAAGAACTTTTTTTCTCAATAACGTTATAGAATCAAAAGATTACCAATATCTTGTTTCAATTTATATTTATTGAAGTTTATTATCATATTTGTCTCTTATATATATATATAGACATATTTATGTTAATATTTTATGAAATTTGAATTCAATAGAATTCAAAAAGAAGAAAGGGTCGAAATTAAATAGAACAACAACTTTAAGATTCTCCAAAGTAAAAACAAAAAAAAAAATTATAATATATATATATATATATATATATATATATATTGTTATAAATAGGTCTGGTAAAATATAAACGTGAATTATTTTTGTTACTTTTATTTTTGTTATGAAAATTTTACTTACACATACAATATATTATTTTTCCATGTTTCACATTTTTCATAATATTTAAAGATTTATACATTAAAATATCAATTATGAAAATCAAAATAACTCCAAATAGAACTTAAAACAAAAATAAAATCCAAAGGCTAAAAGTGCACAAAAATTCAACCTCACCGCTCAAACACACCACAGCCGCAATAACCCAATAGCTCCAAAAACGTAATGTACAGACATGAAAATTTATTTACAAGAAAAAAAAATAATAAAAATAATAAAAGAAAATAAGTCCCCAAAAATTTACTGGCTTTTCTAACCATTTTCCGTTTCGTTTATTTAGCGGAGACACAAATTTCTCTTTCATAGAGAGAGAAAGTATATAATGAGAGAGAAACTTCAAAGCCTTGTATCTAATCATTACTCACATAGAGAGAGAGAACGAGGAGCATCAACAAGATATTGTAATCACAAGGCCTAGGTGAGTTGGTAAGGTATTCTCGTAGCTTAAGTGAGGTTGCGGGATCGAAATTGTACTCACATATGCAGCCATTTAAAAACTTGGGGTTAGATCTTACCTCTCGCAAGGGACCTACCCAGTTCGAGTGGAGATTAGTTTGAATGTAGACATGGCTTAAAGGTGCTGTCCATAGTTGAGACCCATTCAAGACACTTTGTGCACTCAACCAAAAAAAAAAACAAAAAAAGATATTTTGCCCTTTTGCTCATGGCCTTCACCTCCGATCGCTAAATTAGGGTTTCTGCTTTGGATTTGGTACCTCTATTTTCTGTTTCTTTTTATAATTTTCTTTGCTTTTTGTGTTTTTTTTTTTTTTTTGTCTAACCCGGATATATTCATTAAATGAAAATGAAAAGATATGATACAAAAATCCTAGCTAAACACTAACCAAAATAACAAAGGCCCCATTATGTCCAAGTTGAGAGTAGTTGTAACACAAGTTGCAGACTTCTCTTAGCTAGCACACATGGGATCCCCGGAGAGAGAGATCTATCAAAATATCTAGAGGTGTGGTTAACCCATAGAGCATGTACAGTTTGCCGAAAAATGTACGGCCAATGCATAGCTAGAGGGTCCCGAGAGGTGTCGAGTTTCAAATTCTGTATGACCCATACCATAGCATCTTGCGTGTCAAAGAAAGATGAGGCCAGGTCGGGAAATACCAAGTGCTGCCACGTATGCTTGGCCAGAGGGCAGTCTCGTAACAAGTGTAATGTAGTTTGGCTCGGATTATTGCACCATATGCAGGTGGGGGAGGGGACAATGCTCCTCCTCCATAGGAGATTGGCTGTAGGTAACAAAGAGTGCAAAACATGCCACAGGGTGTATGAGGTGCGGGGAGGACCTTTTAAATGCCATATGTGTTTCCAACGAATCTGTATCGTCGGGGTTGGCCCCGAGAACATGAAAGAGCAGGCAAATTTGACGGAAAACACATAATTAGTAGCGGCCGACCATCTTGGTGTATCATAATTAATACATGGGGCCTATAAGGAGACTGAGTGAAGAATGTGTAAAGCAGAGGTCGGCAACACTTGAACAAGGTAGTCAAGGAGCCAGCCTTCGTCATTACTCCAATAATCCCGGACAGTCCGGGAACGGTGGGCCAATTCAATTGGGCAGAGGGCCAAAGAAAGTAGAGAGTCGTCAAGTAGCCAGTGATCAAACCAAAAAGACACTGCGCGGACATCTCTCATAGTCACACTATCCATCATTAGTGGGACAGTGTGGGAGATACCCCTCCACAAAGGAGAGCAAGCTGTCAACCTCCCTTTTGTTCGGAGCTTCGACCAACCACCATACTTACCTCTCAAAACTGGCTACTTAATAGCTGGGGGTGGGAAATAATGCGATAGAGGGCGTTGGCCATGAAGGTTGAATTATCCTGTTGGAGCACCGGAAAGCCCAAACCACTGGACTTCCGAGGGAGGCAGATTTTTCGCCAGGACATAGAGTGAAAATGACGAGCTGATGTGGAATCACCCCAGAAGAAGCGTCTGGCCAGCGACTCCAAACAGTTAAGGGTGCCCAACGGAATTGGTATTGTCTGCATGTAATAAGTGGGCAGGGTGGAGATAACTGCTTGAATCAGGACAGATCTAGCTACCTTAGACAGGAGGTTGACTTTCCAACTCGCCAACTTCATCTAGGTTTTCTCGACCAAAAATTGGTAATCACGCTGCCTGCATCTACCGTAGCGTAGTGGAATGTAGCTACCAAAGCTGGTAGTAAGGCAGACTGTGAAGGCAGTACTGATTGAATTCCTTAGGTAAGTTGGTTGGGGGAGAACCAGAGTCTCGACTTGGCCCTATTCATGTGTTGGCCGGATGTACCACAGAACTCACCAAGGATATGCTCTATGGTCTTGGCCTGAGAGAAAGAGGCAGCTCCAAAAAGGAGGAGATCATTTGCGAAAAACATATGTGATAGTTTGGCCCCCGATTGGCCCAGTGCCACCGGTATCCAGGTGTGATCAGCCACATCTCTACTTATCCGTTGGCCTAGTACTTCCATGTATAACACAAAGAGATAAGGAGAGAGGGGGTCTCCCTGCCTAAGGCCTCGAGAGGGTCTGAACTGCTCCAACGATTCACCATTCCAGCATACAGAAAGCCTCGTAGTGGAAATACAGGTCATGATCAGGGAGGCAAAAGCTATTTTGAAACTCGCCCGTAACACGACGTGGTGGAGAAAATCCCAACCAACACGGTCATAAGCCTTTTCCAAGTCCACCTTAAGTATAATTGCCCCGTTTTTACCCTTGCGTCGATGGAGAGAGTGGATGGCCTCCGGAACGACTATAATGTTGTCCGAAGTAGATCTCCCAAGGATGAAACTTGATTGCCAGATTCATGTAAGCTTATTCATGAGAGGCTTTAGGCGATTGGCAAGGATTTTCGACACCACCTTCATCGTGACATTACGTAGAGAAATGGGCCTGAATTAGCTTAACTCCTTCGGTTGGTCTGACTTAGGTATAAGACAGATAAGAGAGTCATTCATCCTGGGGGGATTGCACCTGTCTGAAAAGATATGTAGAATTTCATTAGTCACTGCTGGTCCAACAGAGCCCCAATATTGTTGGTAGAAGCTGGGGGGAAACCATTGGGTCCTGGAGCTTTGTGAGCTCCCAAGTGCATAATAGTTGTCCCCCTCTTTTTTTCACCTTGAGTTAAAATCTGGTTGAAATTCCAACCACCAACCACGGAATCATGATGCATTGTCCCAGTAAACACATGTAGTTCCACAAATCCAGTCTGAATAGCAGCTTCGGGGATGCATAAACGAGAGATAGGAACCAAGGAGCAATACCTAACTGCCAAACCTGGGCATTCATGATCTGATCATCAACTGTAAGTACCTCCATGTTCAACTTCGTCTTGTCCCAAAAATCCCAAATACCACTAGCAAAATTCTTTGCTTCCAAAAAAGTTGAACACTTCAATCTAGTCTTAACAGGAATAAAAGTTGAGCGGGAGCTAGGAACCCGTGGCTCAACTAACACTAGGATATCAGGATCATATATATGAATAAGATTCAAGAGGTGTCTTCGGGCACTCACGGAATTGGCACCTCGGCAATTCCACACAAAAATTTTGGGACAAATCGTAAGTGGGTAGAAAGTACCCCACCACCCCCACTTTGGCCACTGTCAATAATTGTAGACTGATCGAGGTCCCCTTGATTGGGTGCATGGGGAGGTGTTTGATGTTGTCAAAAATGGAGTTGGTCTGGTGGGTGGTCCGATCTGTGCAGCTGGGTCTAAGGGGTTGAGGTGGACCCCACTTCCCCGGATGACGTGGCAAGAAGGCTGCCATGGGAGCTCCGATGACTGCTGGAAGGGTCTGGAGGAAGAGGGTGCTTAGTTACCTCCTGTAATATCGGCCTGGGAGGCAAGGCTCGTCCGGCTTGTTGCTTGCCCTTGCCTTTGGTCGAGACTTTGTTGGGCTTGTCCAACGGGGCGGGGGACTTGCTCGACTGCTTTTTTAGAGGGGTAGGCCCTCTGGGTTCATGGGTTGTACCGGCCTTAGAGAGAGTCCCTGGGTTGGGCAGGGCTTTGATTAAAGCATTTAGGTTTTCAATTGTTTGGGCCATTTTGGCCGCCGTCCTCCTCAAGGTCTTGGAGTACCTCAAATATGGTGAGTGAGTCTTGTTGGGCCACTGGGCCGATCCTCTGCTTCGATTTAGGCTAATGGTTGGCCCCGCTCTGGGGTTCCTGAAGGACCTGTGGTGGGGTGGACTGGACAGAGCCCTGTAGGGTTCCTTCTGGGGTCTCCTGGGCACCCATCACCGTCGTCGGCTAGGAGCCTCCTTTCGAGCCTTGCTGCCTCCTCACATACTTCAGCATCATCCACGGGCTGAACTCGGAGTCAGGTAGTTTGCCTTGTGCGGGTGAGGGCCTCACCTGCCGACCTTGTTCCTTATTTAAAGCTCGGTTGGTCTAGGGGCAATTAATGGATTGGTGCCCATATTTACCACAGGTGAAGCAGATCTGGTGGAGCCCCTCATACTCGACTCTTTGTTGCTGTCCCAAGAGAGTCAGGGATAGGACCAGCAGTACTGATAGGTCCACTTCAACACAGACTCTGGCAAAACGGCCACGAATGTTGGCCAAGGTAATAGAGTCCACACGGATGGTCTTCCCCACTATGTCACCCATCTCCCACAGTGATTCCTCATCAAAACATTCCAGTGGTACATTAGGGAATTGACCCACACCATGGTAGAGGCAATAGTGGCAGCGTTTGGTCGAAAATGTGGCTTCCAACGACTGACGGTCAGGTAATAACCCATTATTAACCAAGGGCCCCCTCCAACACGTGTAGATAGTTATCCCTTGAGAAAGAGCGGGCTACGTAGAAGCTTTCCTCCAAGTCAATGAGCTCACAGCCCCGCTCCAACTTCCACAAATCTCTGGTTCTTTGCTCCAAAATCCGGTAGGAGACTCTCTTCCCAAGTAGTTTGAGTATCAAGGCACCTCGCTAGGGCTTAAACAGGCTAAGATAGCGTTCCTTAGTGATTGGCACCATCGGGCCAAATTTGGGGACAACATTCTCCATTCCCATATCAGTAACAAAAAGTTCATCTACTCCATCATACTTTTCTTCATCATCCTCCCCCATGTAATAGGAGTAAGCGGCAGGCCATTTTACTACCTCAATGGAGGATTTTTTACCCCACACATTTTCAAACATATAGGCAGCCACAGCCGGGGGATTCTCAGTAATGGGCGGTACATCCGCAAGAGTATCCATGTCACAGGGGATACCATCATTCTCCCCATGGATCCTACTTTTCTGTTTCTTCTTACTCTGCTGCAGGAGATTGGCTTCCTCCAATGAAAGTCGCTGGTCTTCTCGCTCCATCCTTTGCTTTCTGTGCTTGGTTTGTTGTGTTTGTGTAAGTTTGTCTCAATGGAATGGATTTTTTTTTAAAAAAAATTCAATTTCTATTGTTGCATGCTTATTGCAAATTCTTTGCTTTCTTGGATTACAGGTGAAATGTATATTTATGTATCAAATTTTAGATGATTTGTTTTTGTTTTTGTTATTGTAGACGCTTTTTTTTCCTTTTCTTTTAAAAAAAATCCAATTTCTATTGTTGCATGCTTATTGCAAATTCTTTGCTTTCTTGGATTACAGGTGAAATGTATATTTATGTATCAAATTTTAGATGATTTGTTTTTGTTTTTGTTATTGTAGACGCTTTTTTTTCCTTTTCTTTTCTTTTTCTTGGATAAGGTGTTGAATGTGCATTGACTAGAGTTAGAGGAATTCTATTTGTGTATAAGGGTATGTTTGGATTAATACTTTTTTTGAGTTAAGTGAGTTTATTACTGAAAACGAGGAGTTACTTTTTGAGAGTGAAAAAGTTGTCTAGTAAATGGGGTGCAAAAAAGTTATTATTTTATATGTGTAATAATGATATAATTATTAGAGTATTGATATAAAGAATGATGTGATATATTTATTGACTATTTTATTTTTGAATGATTTGACAATTTTAATGAAATTAAATTTATTGTATTATCTTTTTTGATAAACATATACATGTTCTTTCTTTTCCCAAAAAACACTCAAGAATGAATTCCTAAGAAATCCATTTATACTTTTGAAACACTCTTTCTATTATATGACCAGAAACAAATAGGTCATTCATATTAGATTTGGTCGACCCGCACAGTGTTCGACCAATTTTTTTTTTTTTTTTTTCAATGCAGATTTTTGTTTACCCTTTAGAGTTTAATATGATAACAAACAGTATCCTTATCTTGATCATTTTTTTGAAGTACTATTGTTTTTTGGAAGCACTATTGTTTGACCTCACCATTTCGAAATTGGTAGGAGAATGAACTATGTGCTAAGAGAAGAAAAGAAAGGTTTAGAATTCAGATCGATTTCATTTTATTTATTTATATTTTAAGTATAATATACATACACGTGTTTTGTCGTTGAACACATGTATTGTGATAATTATTATCTTAAAAACTACATATATATTATATATATTTTTAGAGTCTTTGTCTAGTGATATGATTCTCGCTTTGGGTGCGATAAATTGTACCAATATGTAATGAATTTGGGATGGTCTTTTTCTTAGTACGTGGGATGGGAAGGGATAAGTAGTTCACTTTTGTGGCTTTCATAGCACCACCATGACATCGCATTTCCCTTTGTACTGACCTAATATACTCAATGCCAAAAATTTGTAGGTACTTCCAACAAATCCCTCAATAGCTTGATTTCATTTCCATTTATCTACTTCATCCACCCCAGCCCCCCTCTAAAGAAAAAAGAAAATTCGAAAAGTTTGTCTTTTGATCAATTAACAATTTTCAGTAGAAAAGAATATAAGAGGGAATAAGACTTGCATTACAAGATAAAATCTTGACACCGTTAAATGAAAAAACCTTTACAACATTCTCCTATAATAATCCTAAGACCAGAAAAAAAAAAAAAAAAAAAAAAAAAGGCAAAAGGTATTAATTTTGATTATTTTAATAAAAGAAAAAAAGGTGAGTTAGGATAAAAATCATGTCTTCATCTCAACAATTCTCATACCTTCAATAAAAATTAAAAAACAAAAAATAGTCAACCAAAATAGTAAACCATAAATGTACATATACATATTTGAATAGTCAACTAATTTAGTCCACTAAATGCAATGTTTTGAAAAATATGAAATATTTGAAAAGGAGGAATTGAAACCTTTTTTTGAAAGAAGAAGAAAGAGAGAGATGTTGGGAAGTGTAAGACCCTTTCTTGAAGGAAGAAGAAAGAGAGAGGTTGGAAAGTGTGAGACCTTTTTTTGAAAGAAAAAAAAGAGAGTGGTTGAAAAGTGTAAGACCTTTGAGTAACTTTTTTTTTTTTTTTTTTAGACATAGCTGACACAAAATATACAATTTCAATTCTTGTCCAGACAATAAAACTAACTTAAAATCAATTTTAAAAAAGTGCTAGTCGAAACCAAACCCACCCTTAGTTTTGGGCTTTCAATTTAAAACTCCCTCTCTCTCTTTTTTCAGTTTCATGTGACTTCCGTTCCGTGACATTAAACTTCGCGCCAAGACTCGAAAAAGGACTCAAGCGTTCATTTCATCTTCCGAAAGCTCTCTCTCTCCCCCACAGAAATTCTGAAAATTGAGTGCTGAAGGACAAAAAGAGTTTTCCGAAATCATTCAAAATGTCAGTTGTAAAATCGAGCTCCAAGAAGAGGACGAACGAGCCAGATAGTTCCAAATCGTCGAAGCTGAAGAGTTCCATCGTAGAAGATGATTTTGACGTCGATATATCAGAGTCAGTTGAAAAATTTTAACACTATGCATTTTTTTTTTTTTTTTTTTTTTTAAATTTCAGAATCTCAAGTGCTTTTTTTGGGACTGGTATATCTATTGAATTTTGTAATATATGAATGGAATTGCAGTGATATCAAAGGAATCGTGACGGCTCTTAATCAAATAAGAGAGAAAGCACAGAAGGAAGGTCAGAAAAAGAATGAAGAAACAATTTCGAGGTTTTTTTTTTTTTTAATCTTTGTCGGATCCGAATTCATACGTCGTGATTGATTTTCATATTATGCAATTTTTTTGTTTGTGTCTACATATGAGTAGCGATTTGAATAATGTAGATACGCATGTATACCTTACTGTGTTGTATATTTGCCTCCATGAGTCTGTTTGTGGTGTTTTATGCGCAAAGAAGAAAGTGTATTTCTGGTGCTAGATTTTGATAATTGTCTCTTTTTTGTGCTGTGATTTCAAATAATTCGCAAAAAATGGGACAGGAATGCCAAAAGTTTAGAGCACTGTTATAATGGAAGCAAACAAAAGATTTAAGGAAAGTGAATTTAAAATTAAAACTGAAACACTTCAAAACGCCTCTACGTACTTCGTAGAAGTTCAGATTTTGACTTCGAAAGTCATTGGCCAAAAAGCCTTTATGTACTTTTTAGCTTATTGATTGCGTCTAGTTTCTAAATGTTGAATTAATCTTGCTCATGATTTGTTCTTTCTATTATTCTAAGACAATTTATCGCCCTTTGCTGCTCGGTTCCCTGACAGAGCAATGGGTTACTGCGCATTCGGTGTGTATAAGTAACTGGTCTGAGGTCTGCAAGAAATTTAAACGCTTATTTTCTGTTGATTAGATGGTGTAATGACCAAGTGATTCAAATTGTGCCTAATGTTAAGGAGCCCCGTTATTTATACTTAGAAGTAGTCAGAATATTTGTAATCAAATATAGAGCAGGAGCATTCTGCCCCAGAGATGGAGGCCCAGTGTCAGGAATTGGAGGTGCACTTTTGTTTTTCTCGATAAAATGCATTCTGGATTCGGGCTGAATCGTTTTCTTGTTGTATTTTGGTAGTGTATCTTCAGATTTCCAATCAAAAGTTGATGAATTGAAAGGAAAACTTGAGAAGGATAGGTAAGAGCTCTCCTTTAATTTTACGTATTTGAATCAACTGGAAAATGTAGCATTTGAATCACAAATGGCTTTTCCCATGAGTAGCACCCTCAGTATATTCTCTTTTGTTTGATTTCAGGCAAACATTTGCCAAGTCACTCTCAAAGAGCTCACGAGAGGTTTGATTGGAAGGATGAAATTGGACTTGTTGGATTATGTAGAATGTCTGACTCATGCTTTTCATGAAAGACCTTTTTTTCCCCTTATTTTTGCAGTGTGAGAACTTGTTGAAGAATGAGACAGCTAGATTCCAGACAGTATACGAGAATTTCTCCAAGGAGAAATCTGCCCATCTGGAGGCCTTGAAAGGTACCCATTATTCTGGTAGGCACACACATGCACCCGCAATTCATGATTCTACCTGTAAGATAAATTTCATAAATTTAAATTATTATGAGAATAAAGCAGCAGTTTTATCTAGAACAGATTGTACTGATTAGTTATTCTGTAAATAGCCACTACTGGTTTCATCTTCTTAATTATCTAATTCATCAGCTAGGATCATAAAAGCACTTTCCATTAGTCACCAACTCACAGCTATTTAGCAACTAAATTTTAAGATTGCAAAAGTTTGTTCTCGTTATGTCTTGTTAAATTTAGGGGCGATCTTCATCTACACTGTTAGATTTATAATTTATCCTGGGGCTGTGATTTAATTGAAAGGAAAGAGAGAAGCTACTTGCAATTTCTTTTACATGCAAGAACAGCATGCTCTAAAGGTGCAGTGAAAGTGCAACATGTCATACAAATTTAATAACCAATGCTATTTCACTTTGATTACCTAAGACTACATGTACTTTTGGCCGAAATTCTTGAATCCCTTGAAGTCATGAGGTCATGAATTCATGTCATGCAATTGTCCAACTGCCAAAGGCTTTTTAATCACTCCGGAATTTCATAGGAGATACACAACCAATTTTCCCTTGTTCTCTGCAGATGCCATTTCCAGGTATGAAGAAGAGAAGGAAAAGCTATTATCTCGCTATGAACAATTAAGTGAGCAATCAAAACTTCATTTGCTCTCTGTTCTGAATTTGAACAGTCAGAATTAAGTTTTTTGATAAACATCTGTAGGGAAGAAAGAGAAGACTATGATAACTGAACTTCAGGAAGCATGTGCGAGTAAAATTGCTGACTTAGAAGAGTCACTAAAGAAGAAGAAACAGGTCAGCAGTGTATTTTATTGCTTCTCTCTCTAAAATGGCTCTCATCTCTTATTGAGAATGACAGATTTCTGTTTCGAATCTTGTGGCTTCAAAGGATGATAAAACTTTCAGCATTCTGAGGAAGACTCTGGGTTCGTTTCTGGATAATGCTTCAGATGAAGATTTTCCTCCTGACGATTGAACTGCCTCCAAAACTTTCTGAAGATAACATGTTGCTCTTCCTCTCACCTGCCTTAAAGACAAGACACGCATGCGGCCTTCTGCTTCTTGTCTCTGCGAGTAAATACTTAGGGCTAAAACTCTTAGATTATCAGCTCAAAGCCATTTTCTTTTTTCTTTTTTTTTTGCTCAAAGCCAATTATAGCATATCAAATTGATCTTCTGAATTGATTTAATTTGTATATCACCGTGGGAGTTTATTGTATTTGATCTGATCGTTTGGGACCAGCTAACAGTTTTAGATGGGAATCCATCAGACATAAATTCAAGTAGAAGTACACAAAAGGTGAATCTGGGAATAGTAGGGAATGTATCCGAATTAAAGTACAATTCAAATCTTAAAAATCCGTCTGTTTATATCTTTTCCCATAAATGTTCCCATGCACAAGGAAGAAATATTGGGATTTATCTTTAGTAGTATGCAAGACATCAGCAACAAAAGCAATATTACCCTTGGAATTCATATCATGGTTCCATATACACGGAAAGTACATTTGTAATGCTCGGTAATCACAACTAGATTCTCAGTAACATACTGATTAATTTATCCATAAAAAATGGATAATAAAGCTTTGAGTAGGATCCAAGTAACGACTAGAATTACAAGCTAATGAACACGGTTGAAAGGAGGCTGCTGCCGTTCTTGTTGCACGGAGAGGGGAGGCCTTCTGTTGTGCTCCTGCAAGTAAGAGATGCATAATTCAGGCAAATTCTAAAGGAGTATTGTGGAAAGAAATCTTGCTATATGATTTAGATATCCTGTTATTCATATATGTATTTCCTATGCTGCTTCTCTTTTTAACATGACCGCCTTAGGCATTAATTTCAAAAAATGGTTTTAAGTGTTCCAGTTTTTTGCAGGTAAGGAGGGGGCATACTCCAATTTCAGTCACGAAGCTGCAAGAGGAGCATTTAACAGATGGTGCTCCAAAAGGATACAAGAGCAACACTGCACAACCCCCACATTTGACTTGTCCAACTTGATGAGCTGCAAGAGGAATACTACGTGATATGTCAGAACTGCAAATTAGAATTGTGATGCAGTGATAAAGATACTAACAACCTTATAAAAGCACGAAATTTCTCAGCGTGAAGAAAAGATATTACCTTCTAGAACAAGATTGACCGTCTGGCAGCAGGAGCACTGAACATATTTTACTCCTCGAGGATAAGAGAGCAATTGCCGACAAGAGCCACAAACCATTTGACCTTTTTCTGCATCCAAACATGTGAAGTTGAGACTAATATGTTCATACACGATAGATTTTTATTATAAAGTCCATATTGAAGAACAAAAACGTCTTTTCATTTCTAAAAACTTTTGTCATGTTAGGGACAATACAATGCATCCACACATCTTAGTGCTTGAAACATTTAGGGTAAAAATCATCTTACACTATTTTTGGGACATCGTCATAACACATCCTCCTACATGATTTCCTCATTAAACTAGTTATGAATGTTATGTTACTGCAGGTAATTCATTCAAAAAACCAAAGAAAATTGAAGCCCATCACCAGCTAAAGTCTTACCATTTGGCACCAGTGTAGCAGGAGCAAGTAAAGGAGGTATAGACGCGAGGGGTTGTGATACAAGTGTTGATTGGTCCACAGGTTGGGTGGCAGCCTCAGCTTTGGTCTCTTCTTGTTTGCCTTCCATGTCACCTAATGTCTCCAGAAGTCAGATATCACACTTCCAAGAATAGGAGAGGAAGAGAATAAATAAATAAATAAATAAAAAGAAAAAATAAAAAAAAAAGAAAAAGACTGGATATCTAAAACAATTTTCACATGTTTGGGAGAAGACATTAATATTCTATGTAGATTACTAAACACCTTGTCATGGTTGGCAAATTCATTCAAGAAGTATAGATAAGTAGACGGGAAGAATTGCTTTGTAACTAAAAAAATTGTTTTAACTGTCAAAAGCTTCTTGCACATAGACACTGTCCCATGGACAGCCTTATAGTCAGCATAAAATTGCATAACATATAAATCTTCAATACAAGGACATTTTTATTTTCATGAAGAGCACAAAAGTGATACAATTTCCTTAAAAATAAATAACTAAACAACAATTTTAGGTGGTCCAAACTAGGCAACAGTTTGTTGTGTTCAGAAAGCAAAATGCTTGTATCCTCTCCAAAAATTGAACACCATAATTATGCTGGTAAATATCGATGGCTATGTTCGCACATCATTTGAAGTGAACAAAGGGAAAAAGTACAAGAAACAGGAAACAATGGAGCAGCTTACCAGAAGGAATAACTTCTCCCAGCTGAGGTGTAGGCGGAGGCATGTCCCACCCAGGTGGTGGCCCATTGTCATCCTCATCATCATCTTGCTTGTCAAACATTTCTGCATCTAAATGCTGTCAAAAGGTCAACTCTTCTGATTCTAAAGCACAGTAAAAGTTGGCCAGAGAAACTCAATAAAGAATTTGTCACAAAACTTCGTTTAAGTTTCAATTTCCAAAGAAAGTAGGCAGGAAGGAATAGCACATATTATATTTAGAGAGAAGGGAAACAAACCAGAAAGGTACTTGCCTCCTGCATCAAACTTCAGGTATGTTTGCTACAAATTTACAAAGCCACCTAGTGCCAACTAAAGAAAACACGGGCAAACTAAAAATATGAGGCCTATGCAAATTATTACCACTCAAAATGCATTCCTAAGGGAGGCTGAATATCTGACATGGTGGCACCTACAGTCTGATACCAATATTGGCACAGTGGAAGACATAAGGTCAAATGCTACGTAGTTTTATAAGATAAAACTCATACATTGCACACTAATAATAGAGGCCCTACAGCAAAAACTCATAACTTGAGTAATGATTTTTTACTCCCTTCTTCCGTTAAAACTGGAAATATATCTATGAACAAGAAAAAGTGTCTGTCTATACATAGACAAAAAAGCACCAAAAAGAAATCATCACATGGAAATTTCATTTAGGCTATTTGAGTTAAAGAAAAACTTAGCAACATATCAACAGCATAGAATTTACATTTTATGATATAAACAAAGTCTAATTGAAATGGTTAAACAGAACAATTGAACCAATGGAGAGTGGTCCTTATGTCATAGCAGAGATTTCAGAGACAACAGAAAAGACATTGAGACATAGTTACTAGATTTGCGATGATTAACTCTGACATGCAACACAGGTATAGGATATCATTCATCAACTGAAAAATATCAGATTAGCTAGGGTGATTTTCGTTGGTTAATTGCAGGACACTATAAACATTATATCACAAACTAATACATATAAATTGTATGCTATATTAAATTATTAATCTTCTTAATATTAATTGAATTATATGATTGAAATTCCCTTGTTCAAAGTCTAGATGCTACTTCATCTTTTTCCCTTTCATTTTTCCATTTTAACTTTCAGTGTTAACAACTTGGGGGTTCGAGTAATGTATCCAAAAATTTACAAGGGATGACACCTAAGTAATGAAAAAAAGGAAATATTTCGTAATTTTGTAATAAAATGACAAGTAAACTTCTTTTTTTGGTTTTCAACCGCCATTTTATCCCATCATCTTTCTCCTTTTTCTCTGCTTCCATTGCATTCCCTTTCTTTCTTTTCGATTTCCCTCCATCTTCCACCATGCATCATCTTCTTCCCTTAGGCACATTTGATTTGCTTAAGGTTGCAAATAGAAACAGGAATCAGGATTGACTGGAGAGTAACCAGTATCATGAATCAAGATGCACGAATCAATGTGCAGTTTGTCAGCAAGACTGACAAATCAGGTAAATAAGCCTCAAGTAATAACTATGACTCCAAAAGGATTTCATAGAAATAGCCAAAGAGAAAAAGATAATAATAATAAAATGGAAGGAAAGTGATTCTCAGGTTGCACACATCTGCATGACTATTTTCCACAGAAAATGAAAAAAAAAAGAACTATCAAGCACTTCCAAGTTGCTTTTAAAATTTAAACTCAGTTACAAGAAAAACAGATCGACGAAGTAAACTAAATCAGTTCCAAAGATAGTTCTCAGGGAGATATTGGTGCAAGGTGATAAGTACAAACTAAAAGTGAACAAGAAAAATTTTAGAAGAATGGCCTCACTTAAAAGGGTATTAGCCACCTAGAAGTGAGTATATATTGTTGACACTTTAAGCTGGATCAGCAAGTCATACATTTAACAGAAAAAATGAAAAAGAATTAAAGCATTGATGTTCCTCACCTTATCATCTTCTGCACTCTCAAGATTCACTTATAAAGACACACTGAAGAGAAATGAAACTCAAAATATCCCATCTTTCCCGTTACTGATATCTGAATTCTGAAGCATTGATAGTTTCCAATCAATACCATTATAGAGTTAACAAGTGTGTCTGCACGGACATTTGCGAACCAATGTATAGAAAATATGCCAGAAACCAAACGCGATTCAAGGCCCCCAAAAAGACAAAAAAAAAAAAAAAAAAAAAAACGAAAGTGTGAAAAAGAAAGCCCATCTCACCAGAAGTCTGAGTTATCTGTGCTGGTTGGGGAATCGGAGACCATCCAGGAGGTGGGCCATCTGAGTCATCATCTTCTTCTTCTTCTTCCTCCTCATTTTGATCAGCCTCCATAGTTTCTTTCTGCTGATGTACAGCAATGCATTGAAATCCAGGCGGTGGCCCTTCTTCATCTTCTTCTTCATCTTCTACCTCTTCCTCTCCTAACTTCATCGCATTTTTCTCTTCGCTTTCCATCCTCCTTCCCTCACCTCTCCGACAGTGACGCTCTCTTTCTGATACGGTTTCCGAAACCTGACTCGGCTTTCCCGGTACAGTCAATATGGGTCTGACTTCTGAGAGAGAGGGTTAAGAAACAGTATAGCCTACAAATTTCAAAATAAACAATTAATCCCCTTTAAAATTATTAATAAAGTTTTGAACCTTAATTGTTTCTTTAACTATTTATTTGTCTTTAACCTTTCCTTCTTTACCCTTTTTGGTCTCCATTACACACACACACACACATATATATATATATATATATTTTAAAAATATTTACCAAATTTTTTTTATTTTGTTAAAAAATAAATTATATATCTATATCTCGAATATTATTAGTTAGACCACTCAAAGTTCAAAATTAATGTTTTGATAAATTTAAATTTAATTTAAATTGCATTTGCAAAATTTAACTCTTACTCACTAAAATAAAGAGTGCAAAAGTAAAGAGCGCACGAATAAATGTTGAACTCAATAACTCGTATAACATTTGCAAATCGCTTATTACTTGTGTCAAACTAGGAACTTATACCCCTCAAATATTTTATTACTACTTTATACCCAATTAATCCAAAATTAAGGCGAATTAAATCCATTTTTAGACTCAATGTCTATGTATTATTCCAATGTATTTAAACAAGAAACTAAATCCATTACTACTTGAACCAACACTCCTTGATTACTGTATCACCCATAAAAACAAAATTTCACGTTCCATTGATTTTTCACTTCTTCAGTACAGAATCAATCAAGAATGACAAGTTTTATACACCATGAAAAACTATTGCAAGTTATAGAAGAAAATAGGGCATTCAACATTGTAAAGAAAACTTTCAAAAGGCTATAATTCCTTCTTCTTTTTTAGTTGGAAAATTCAGCATCAATCTCACACTGCAGTTGTTTTTGAGACCCATATCAGTGACAAAATTATGTAGCAATTCAAATCAAAAGCAGGGGAAGCAACTGATTGTAATCCAAATATTTGTGTCAAAGTTGTCATTTACTCTGACCAAATGTAAAATTCTCAATCTCTTTATTATTATGCTTCACATTTCAGACAAGCATCCAACAAGTTTGCCAACATATGACTTTTCTTTCATATCATATATATATACACACACTCAGTCAGCCAGCTGTTTTCCTGTGTGTAAATTTTTCTGTCTTCAATGTGTTTCAGATCAGAAGTAGAGGGTTCTTTGGACATTAACTATGGCTCCTGATCACTTCTGAAACCTGTATTTGTGATCAGTATACATATGTGCAGTCATATTCATGGATTGCAGCATTGGCTCCCCGCGTTTATTGAAGCTAAATACAGTTAATCCACCATTGTGTATGTCAATGGCACGGAACCTGGATTGGATGAACCAAAATTTAGGATAATATCGTTGAGGAATTTACTGTTTCTATATGTAAAATTGATACTAAACCAAAGCCTAACTGTACAGAATACTGAGTTCAGCTATATGTCACACAAGAAAACATGTCAAAAGGCTTGTGGTCAAATGTTGCGTACCTGTCAGGGGCTAGGCCAAGGGCCGTGCAAATCAGTGCTCTTAGAATTGATTTGTGAGTAACCACCAAAAAATTCTCTCCCTGGATTGATCATATATGAAAAAAAAAAAAAAGTAAGATTGATGAAACTAACAAGTAACAAGACAGACAATGGATGTGAAATGAAACAGCTCTTACAGGTGTTAACAAGATTTCTCTCCAAGCTTCGTGTGCTGTTTCCCATAGTTTTCGAACTGGATACACACCATTTACACAAAAATTTGAGGGATCCTCTCTCCAAGTTGAATACTCTTTTGGATACTCCCTCCTAGCGTCCACTGCCTCCATATACTAAACGTAATTTAGGAAATGAAAATAAAGTATATGGATCTTAATGAACTTTTCATCAATGTTATATTAATCTAACATATATATAATTTTCTTTTTCTAGCTAAGTATTTGTTTAGGCATGGTTAGTTAGTTAATGGGTGGATGAGCAGTGAACAAGTAAAAACCAAGAAGGCAGACCATTCTTCATTCCTTCCAGAAAAAAGAGATGCGCCTCCTTCAACGAATCCAGGAAAACCAAGGGCTGCTCCCTATCTTGCCACATAATTTCAGCTGTTGACTGCATTAAACAAAGAAAATTAAGAAACAATAATGGCCTAAAGCAGAAATACCAGCGAAAATCCTCTCTCTTTATTATTATTATTATTTTTTCTTGTCTAGTTGTGTGTGTGTACCTTGGCACGTGAAATTGGACTGGAGAAACAACAGTCGAAGTATAAATCAGACAAGGCCTTCCTGCACTTCTCTGCTTGTATTACTCCAGTTTCAGTTAATGTAGAGAGGTTTGAGCTCCCCTAGAGGTGATCAATGTGTTAGCAGCCACACGAGTTTCACTAAAATCCTCAAATAGGGTATATTCATCACAAGATAAAATGTAAGTCTCTTGACATGTAAAGAGAAACGCGACGAATCTGTAAAGGTTCCATCTTTGCAGTTGATGTTTTATAACTGAATTAAAAACTTACAAACAAAAGTTTCCACTGTATTCAATGTGCAACATATCAATAATGAAGTCACAGAACTTATTTTTCTTATAGGCTAAAAAGAAGAATTGCATAATTAGACAGAACAAAGAATTCTTCAAATGGGTGAAGTGTATTCAGGTAAAGGTAAAGAAAAGAATTTTAAGAATTCAAGACAACAAACCTGAACTCTACCTTCTTCATTCCAAGTGCTAAGACCGTGTCGTACAAGAGTGACCTTCTTAGGTGAAGACAAGTGTTTCTGAGTTAGTGATGTGGTTGCTCTTTCAAAATCATATGCTCCACCGGTCAACGAAGCATCATTGCCAGACCTTTCTAGTATCCCTATTTCAAGCAAAAGAGTAAGATCAATATATCAGAAAAGAAGCTCAACCAATCCAACTAGGGAGAAATCTAAAAGACTACTTTTGAAAGACTAAAATGAAAAAAGAATTTAGAGAAAACGGTATCCTCTTGGGATTCAGCTCTGGTACATCCTTTTGTAGACCATCAGCTGACAACATACAATGCAATGGATTATGTTCCTTCATTAACCTCGACAATAACATAATTAGTTCCGTGCTTCAGAAAATTCAACAATCAATCAATGCAAAGAATGATCTCTGAAGGGTCAAAGAATCCACCATGCAAAAGCTGTCATCTAACTCCTTTCTCATGTTTTTATGCAAAAAGCCTGCCTAGGCATGTTCATTTATATATAACTAAACAGTAATATCAGTTTTCCTGAGCACAGGTTTTCAGTAAGCAGTTGGACCAAACTCTCCATCATCAATATATCTGAAAATCCAGATGCAAAAATTAAAAGTATACTGGGAACTATTATTCAGAGGGACTTCAGAAGAAGAAAATTAAGGGTGTGTGCAGAGTCTGCAGACAACAATTATATTGACATTTTATTAAGTTTGACCATTAAATGTCATTTGGCTAAGAAATGAACTTAAAATTTCATTTCCACCTTCGCACCCAACTTTTAGCGGATACATTTCTCAGATGAAATTTCCCCTCGCATCATTTTCCCTTTTCAAAAAAAAAAAAAAAAAAAAAAAACAAAATTCTATAACAATTACGCTCACCCAACCAACCTAATCACCTACTCATCCACCAAAAAAGGCTTATTATTATTGCTCAGACCTGTAAATTTGAAGGCTTTTCAAACAGTAATCATAGAGAGTATTGATGTATTCCATAAGTAGAAACTAAAGTTCATTAAACTTTCTTGGCTTATAGAAACTCCAAAATACAACACTTAGTTCAAGATTCATAAGTTTCATAATCCTATTACAGAAAAGTTAAAGATTACCCGTTGTAGAATGCGGGTCTGGACTTGAAGAGGAGCACAGAATCCGTCCAGCTGGACATGTCTGAGTTTGACGAATTTTAAGGGATTTCTTGAAATCAAAAAATGAAGTGCAAGAAGAGAAAACACTGGTCGGAATGAGAGCTGTGCAGCTCATATTTTGAAGATCTTTATTTTCAGAAGAAAGATAAAAGTTGTCAGCAAAATCTAGTATACATATCAAACAAAACAAATACAATACTAATTCTGGGAACATCAGGATATGCTAATTGTGGGAGGTACTCACACCCCCAAAAAAAAAAAAAAAAAAAATGCCAAAGAGGGAATTATCATAGATGGGATTCTTTTGGATTGGTCCCTGATACTAGGTGGCAAGATTTTTTTAAGTAATAGCTATTTTTGTGTGGTCTGGGTATCTTGGTATTTTAGGCTTCTCCATTTTTTCCCCGGAATACTTCTTTCCTGATTATTATTACTTTTATTTTTTGGTGTTGTCCATTAATGTATGGTTCAGATTTTTTATTTTTTTATTTTTTTTTCATTTCATAAATTTTAGTAAAGTTAAAAGAAAAGAATCTCATTTTTTTTTTTTTTTTTTTTCTAAAAACATATGACCCAAATTCATAATTTTATATAGTTATAAATAAAGTTATTATCGCATTTTATCTTTCTCCTTTAGTTTTGAAATTATATGTAAATTTGATAAGAAATTAAATTAAATATATTTTTATAAATAAATATTTTAAAATTTTACTTTTAAATATTTTTTGCCATTTTTACTGGAAAAAATTAGGTTTCAAATGGTGCTACCACATTTTGGTGTAAAATTATTTTGAACATAGATTCTATAAATTATATGTTAAAAGTTTGTAATCCACGT
>JAXGGT010000001.1:815923-830777 GCA_035583425.1 Marsdenia floribunda
TTATAATAATTATTTAATAAATACTATAATTATTTAATAATACAAAAATAAGTGGTGAAAATTTCCCGTGGGGATCCTCGATCTCCAACGGGGTGGGGATGGTATGAAAAAAAAATTCCCCGTAGGGAATGGGGACGGAGATGGGGAATATATGTGAGAACAGGGGATGGGGATGAGGGAAGGAGTCCCCGTATATCCCCGTCCCCGTTGCCATCCCTAACCCTATATTAAAACATTTATATTTTTGGAAATGGGAAGAATGTTTTCTTATTTAGTCAATGAAACAAAGACATCAAATTAGGAAAAAGAAGTGTTTAATCATTGATCTTTTTGTTATTTTTTTTGACATTAAATATTTTTGTTATTAATAAATTATATATTTAATTTGTTTAAATGTAAAATAACAAAAAAGTTCAGATATAAAAAAGGGAAAAAATTTTCAGTTTAGTCCCTTAACTATTTATATTTTTTGAATTGATTCTAAAATTTTAATTTCATATAAATTGATCCTCTATCTATTTTAAATTTTTTTAAAAAAATTGGTTCTTTTGATCAAAATTACCAACATTCATTACTTTACAAGCATACTATTAAATTAAAAGGGTATTTTGGTCATTTCATGTTTTAAAAAAAAAAGTAAAATAATATTTTAAATTGATTCTCATCACTTTCCTCTTTCCCTTAATTAGGGTTTAAATATCTATTTCATTTTTAATATATCTTCTATTTTTTCTAATATAAAATAACTAAAATATTCTTTTTTAATTTATCGGTTCGGGTATGTTGGTAGAGTGATGAAATTTTGATTGGAAAGACTAACGTGAGAAATTGAAAATAGATAAAAAATTAATTTATATAAACATATAAATAGTTAAGGAATTGTATGAGAAATTTTTCTTAAAAGAAGAAAGAAAGAAAAAATGAAAAAAAAAAAACCCTGTAAGATGAAAGCCGCCTTGTCTTTCCGGCCATATAAACCGTCATTTCCTCACCTGCCCTTTTTTATCTCTGTTTGTCCTTCTGTTCTGCATCTTGGACCGACTTGCATTTCCTTCGGCCTTCTCGTCTGTGTGGCCTTATTCTGCTTTGCTTCGGTAAAACACCACTTTTGCCTGTGGATTTAACTTCGAATTCGTAAGTTTTGTAAGAATGGAGATAGACGATGAGTATGAGCAAGAATACAACGAGGAAGAAGAAGAGGAGATAACCCAAGAAGATGCTTGGGCCGTAATCAGTGCCTATTTTGAAGAGAAGGGTCTGGTGAGGCAACAGCTGGATTCTTTCGACGAGTTTATTATGAATACTATGCAAGAAATTGTCGACGAGTCCGCTGATATTGAGATCCGACCCGAATCACAGCACAACCCTGGTCACCAGTCAGACTTTGCTGAGGTCGAATTAAGTTTAAAATTTTAATTGGATATGTTGAAGATAATGAACTTTTCAATTCGAAAGGATTATTATTATTATTATTATTTTTAGAAGTAAATTGCTTAGGAGGGAAAAAAAAAAGAGAGAAGAAGAGAAGGGTTTCTTTTCAGTGTTTTCCCTCACGATTGAATTAAGTTAAAGAATTTATTCAATGTGATAGAAATCAGCAATTCATTTGTAAGATTTCTCTGGTCACAGATGAAAGGATTAAATTCTAAGTGAATTTTGATTTTACTGCTTCCAGCATGAAAGGATTTCTTATTGATAATTTTTTGAATTTTCTAGATGTTCAAGGGCGTGAGTTACATTATGAAGTGTTGATTAATAAATTATTCACTGTTGTCTACAGACAATATATAAGATCAGTTTTGGTCAGATTTACCTTAGCAAACCAATGATGACTGAGTCTGATGGAGAAACTGCAACTTTGTTCCCAAAAGCTGCTAGGTTGAGGAACCTGACATATTCGGCCCCCTTGTACGTTGACGTCACTAAGAGAGTTATAAAAAAAGGACACGATGGTGAAGAAGTTACTGAAACTCAAGACTTCACTAAAGTCTTCATTGGGAAGGTATGCTCTGAAGTTCAGCAATCAATTGGGTGAACTGGAGAAATATTTTTGTTGGGGAGCTTGGCTGCCTTTAATTATAATGACTTCAGGAATCCCTTTTAATGCATTAATTGTATTCTCTTTTTATGTAGGTTCCTATAATGCTCCGGTCAAGTTACTGTACCTTGTATCAAAACTCAGAGAAGGATCTCACTGAGCTTGGAGAATGCCCATATGATCAGGGTGGATATTTTATCATCAATGGAAGTGAAAAAGTGCTCATTGCTCAGGAGAAAATGAGCACCAATCATGTCTATGTGTTTAAGAAGAGGCAACCAAACAAGTATGCCTTTGTGGCTGAAGTACGCTCCATGGCTGAGACCCAGAACAGGCCCCCAAGCACCATGTTTGTGCGAATGCTCTCTCGATCAAGTGCCAAAGGGGTATGATATGAAGACAAAGACATTGTTTAGTAGTGTAATTGTTTCCTCAAATAGAATTTGCTCTTAAGTTGTTTTCTCTTGCAGGGAGCCTCAGGCCAGTATATCCGTGCTACCCTTCCTTACATTCGCACTGAAATTCCTATCATTATAGTTTTCCGAGCTTTAGGATTTGTTGCAGACAAAGATATATTGGAACATATTTGCTATGATTTCAAAGATACCCAAATGATGGAGTTGTTGCGTCCCTCCTTGGAAGAAGCATTTGTAATTCAAAACCAGCAGGTGGCTATGTTAATTTCTCAATGTACATTGTTGTAGCATATTCTTGTACCTCTTCTCATTGCTTCTTGTGATTTTTCATACATCACAAATGTTGCAGTATCAGAGTGAAACATCTGAAATGGTTCTTGTTTTATTGTTGCTTCTTTTGTCAGATATTTATGAATAGTTTTACTATAGAAGTCTATTTCCTTCAGTCTTTTCTATTTTCAGTGAATTAACAACCAGAGTTGCTGCAGGTTGCACTGGACTACATTGGTAAACGAGGGGCCACTGTTGGAGTCACAAAGGAAAAGAGAATTAAGTATGTGTTCATGTCTTGGCTATTTTGAAACTTCATGCTATTTTTTAGTTCTTCATTTAAATTCCATTGAGAATTTTTATCAATCTACTTCCAGGTATGCTAGAGAGATTCTTCAAAAAGAAATGCTTCCTCACGTGGGGATTGGAGAGTACTGTGAAACAAAAAAAGCTTACTATTTTGGGTATGCTTCTGGTCACTTTAACGATCATCTCCTTGTATATAAAGTTACATGTAAAATTTGTGATGTATTTTGTTTTTGCCAATTCAGCTACATCATCCACCGTTTATTGCTTTGTGCACTTGGCCGAAGACCTGAAGATGATAGAGATCATTATGGCAATAAGCGACTAGATCTTGCTGGTCCCCTGCTTGGTGGTCTATTCAGAATGGTATGTGTTTTATTTGAAGTCTCGTGTTGGTAGTTTCACTTTCATGAAATAATCTGTCACTGATTGAATATTTTCTTTACATGTATATAGCTATTCAGGAAATTAACCAGGGACGTGAGATCTTATGTCCAGAAGGTAGTTTCAGTTGCAGTATGCTCAATTTTGTGGATATACACTTTCCTTCAGCTTTGAAATCATTTGTCATGGATTTCAGTGTGTTGATAATGGAAAAGATGTCAACTTGCAATTTGCAATCAAAGCCAAGACTATTACCAGTGGGCTTAAGTACTCACTTGCTACTGGTAACTGGGGTCAAGCGAATGCTGCTGGTACAAGAGCCGGTGTTTCACAGGTTGGGTGTTACCCTTTTTTGCATTTCTTGTATAACTATCTAGTGCATATAGATTTTTTTTTTTTTTTAATTTTTTTAATAGCCAGAGTAACCTTTTGTTATCTCTATATTGCAGGTGTTAAATCGGTTGACTTACGCTTCAACACTGTCACACTTAAGGAGGCTAAATTCTCCAATAGGACGGGAAGGTTTGATTAGCCTATCCTCTTGCCTTTCACTCCTCTTTTTTCATTTTTTTTTTTTTTTTTCTCTTTTGGACGTCATATCTCATAGAGTTATTACACCTTCAAGTTGGTATTTCAACTGTCATCTTATAATTGTTATATTTTTACAGGAAAACTGGCCAAACCAAGGCAGTTGCACAATTCCCAGTGGGGAATGATGTGTCCGGCAGAAACCCCTGAAGGACAGGTAAGAATCTGCTCTTGATGAAGGAAATTTTGTAATATGATGTATTTCTGTCTCTGTGTCTCCCAAATATTAGTTTTTCTGTACATCACATCTGGGTTTCTTCCTTGCTTTCTCATCAGGCATGTGGACTAGTGAAGAATTTAGCACTAATGGTGTACATTACTGTTGGTTCAGCAGCATATCCAATTCTGGAATTCTTAGAGGAATGGGGTACTGAAAATTTTGAGGTTAGTAGTCTGAATATGTTTGCTTCCACCTGCTGATATTTTCTGTGGACAAGGCTGAGGTTCCTATATGATTTCATATTCTTTATATGCTTCCTTCAATTGTAGGAAATTTCTCCTGCTGTTATTCCTGAATCAACAAAAATCTTTGTCAATGGTTGTTGGGTTGGTATCCATCGTGACCCTGATATGTTGGTCAGGACCTTGAGGCGTCTGAGGAGACGGGTGAGACTGTGGTTACTTATGCGACACCTCAGATATTTGTTTTGTTTTTTTGTAATTAATATTGTAGCATGCCAAAATGAAGCTCCTTGGTCTTTTTTTTGTGCTGTTAAAGTGATCTAGAGTGCATCCATTTAATGGCATGAAATGCTTTTGTGTTTGAATGCTATTCTGGATATTGTAAAGTGATTAATCAATGCTGAAACTTGTATTCAATATGTAGGTGGATGTTAACACTGAAGTGGGTGTGGTGCGGGATATTCGCTTGAAAGAACTGCGAATTTATACTGATTATGGCCGCTGCAGTCGTCCATTGTTCATTGTAGAGAAACAAAGACTGCTTATTAAGAAGAGGGATATTCAAGCATTGCAAGCAAGGGTAATTGCTCCATTTCCTTTGGTTCTTGTTCTGGTCGTGATTTCATAAAGTTCCAATTTTTTGTTTATTTATGTATGAGTTAACAATTAATTATCCCAATACAGGAGTCCCCAGAAGAAGGTGGCTGGCATGAACTAATTGCTAAGGGATTCATAGAATACATTGATACCGAAGAAGAAGAAACTACTATGATTTCTATGACAATTAATGTGAGTAAATTTTCACAAGTTGAAATCTTTCTGTTTTAGTTTATTGTCTAATATATGCACCGAGTATTTTTAGACTTTTCTTCTGATACTTAGAGACTTTAAAATTTTAATCTCTACTACTCTAGGATCTTGTGACTGCAAGGCTGAATCCAGAAGATGCTTATACTGATAAATATACCCATTGTGAGATTCACCCTTCATTAATTTTGGGCGTTTGCGCTTCAATTATTCCATTCCCTGACCACAACCAGGTATATTCTCTATCCCTGTGTGTGCAAATTGCAGTCTACACAGATCTCTCTTAATTGATTTAAATCTACTTGCTTTTTCATGGCAGTCACCTCGTAATACTTACCAGTCAGCTATGGGTAAACAAGCCATGGGCATATATGTTACCAACTATCAGTTCCGGATGGTAAGGATTGAGCTTCTCTTACTTGGTTCTTGAAGAACATCTACGTTTAGTTGAATATTTTGTTAACCTTATAAGTGTTTCTGCATAACCAGGACACTCTGGCCTATGTGCTCTATTACCCTCAAAAGCCACTGGTTACTACTAGGGCGATGGAGCATCTGCACTTCCGGCAGCTTCCTGCTGGTATTAATGCCATAGTGGCAATTGCCTGCTATTCTGGGTACAACCAAGAAGACTCGGTTATTATGAACCAGTCATCCATTGACCGTGGCTTCTTCAGATCAATTTTCTTCCGCTCATACAGAGATGAGGAAAAGAAGATGGGGACTCTGGTTAAGGAGGACTTTGGTCGTCCAGACAGGTCTAATACAATGGGTATGCGGCACGGATCTTATGATAAGCTGGACGATGATGGTCTTGCTCCCCCAGGAACAAGGGTTTCTGGTGAGGATGTAATCATTGGAAAAACTACTCCCATTAGCCAGGATGATGCCCATGCTCCAGCTTCATCATCTTCCCGATACACTAAGCGTGACCATAGCACTAGCCTACGTCATAGTGAAAATGGTATAGTTGATCAGGTATTGCTTACAACAAATGCTGATGGATTGAGGTTTGTGAAAGTGAGGGTGCGATCTGTTCGAATTCCTCAAATTGGAGACAAGTTTAGCAGTAGGCATGGTCAGAAAGGAACAGTTGGCATGACGTACACCCAAGAAGACATGCCATTTACTGCAGAAGGCATAACTCCCGATATCATTGTGAACCCTCATGCTATTCCTTCTCGAATGACTATTGGCCAGCTGATCGAGTGTATCATGGGCAAGGTGGCTGCACATATGGGCAAGGAAGGGGATGCTACTCCTTTTACTGACGTTACTGTGGATAACATCAGCAAAGCCCTTCACAAATGTGGTTACCAGATGCGTGGCTTTGAGAGGATGTATAATGGTCATACGGGGAGACCCCTTACAGCTACAATATTCCTTGGGCCGACTTACTATCAGAGGCTGAAACACATGGTTGATGATAAGATCCACTCCCGTGGTAGAGGGCCCGTTCAAATACTGACAAGGCAGCCTGCTGAGGGACGATCACGTGATGGTGGTCTGCGATTTGGAGAGATGGAAAGGGATTGCATGATCGCGCATGGTGCTGCTCACTTTCTAAAGGAAAGGTTGTTTGACCAGAGCGATGCATATAGAGTCCATGTTTGTGAACGTTGTGGGCTGATAGCTATTGCAAACCTCAAAAAGTACTCCTTCGAGTGCCGCAGCTGCAAAAATAAAACTGATATTGTCCAGGTAATTTTTATACAAGTATAGCATCTAGTGTTCCTTTTTCTGCCCCTATTCCATCTGCCCTCCCTATTACATATATATATATATAAGCATACATATGGAAAAAAACAGAAGTGAGGTAGAATTTCTCATTTTGCATTATGCGGTGGTTAGCCATGAAGAAGATAGTTAAAACTTGCTACTTTTGCATGGACAACAAGGATATATTTTGTTCGATAATGTAAGAGCTGGTTTGCCTGGGTTCTGACTTGGGCTGACTCTGGTGATTCTTTTTGTTGCAGGTCCACGTTCCTTATGCCTGTAAGCTTCTGTTCCAAGAGCTGATGTCCATGGCTATAGCTCCCAGAATGCTCACAAAAGATATTAAACAAGTCAAAGGCCAGCAGAAAAAGGGCTACTAACTGACTCCGATGATCTCTTGGGCCCTCTTGTAGCTGTAAAACCTCCTTGTCTGTCCTTATTGTCTTTTTAGCTTGAAAGAAAAGAGAATTCAAGGATTTTTTTTTTTCTTTTCTCTTTAAAATGTAACACATCACAACTGAGGAGAGCTGCTCCCCGTGTGTATAAAATTTTAGCTCTCTTGATTAGAAAATGCTTTTTTATCATTTGTAATAAAAATGCATTGGAAAATTTTCCAATTCAGTTTCATAACTATTTTTGTTTATTAATTAAAGTATAAAATTTTTATTTTTAATCTGATAAGTCTTATATTTTTACGAGTAGCTTATTAAATTTTTTTAACTAAAAATTTATATTTTTAGTTAAAATTTATCATGAATTGGACATGTGATGATTTTTTTAGGGGGTATATTTCTTTCTGTTTCTCTTCGGATTGAGAAGTAGAGATAATGGCTAGGCTATCACAAATTGTGAGAAGTTAAAATCTAGTGGATTTAGAATTCTGGAGCATTGTAAATATTTATTGTGCAATTTATTTCTTTCAAAAGGCGTCGACACCATCTTTACTCGATAGGTGATGAATTTTGATCGAAAAATTTAAATTTTTGGTCGAAATGACTTAATAGTTTGTTTGTAAAAAGATATAAGAAAAATAAAGATTTTGGACTTTAATTAATTAACAAAAATAGTTACGAGACTAAATCAGTCAAATTTCCAAATGCATTATTTAAACAAGAAAAATTGGTTATTTTAGTTCTCATACTAATTTCGCTTGGACAAAGGAGTTTCTAATTTTTATTTTTGAATAAATAAATCCTCATTCTTTTCTTGTTTGGACAAAGGAGTCTTTATTTTTTATTTTTGGATAAATAAATTTTCTTTTCTTTTTTTTTCATTTGGACATATTCACGAATTTTTATTTAAAAATATAACAAGAGAAGAAAGAAATTATGAGAAATTAAAAAATAAAATGAAATAATTATCATCACAATATGTAAAATAATAATAAATCATGTAAAAATTAATACATTTTTTAAAATAAAATTAGTCAAAATGATTTGTCTGTCCAAATAAAAAAATAATGAGAATTTGTTTATCGAAAAACTAAAAAATATGTACCTCTTTGTCCAAACGAAAAAAGAATAGGATTCGTTTATAAAAAATGAAAAATAAGAATCCCCTTATCCAAACAAAATTAATATGGAGACTAAAGTGACGAATTTTCCTTTAAACAAACATATCTTTTGGCAATTGATGAATTGGGTTAAGGGGATAATATGGGGTTCTAACTTCTAACAATGTTATGCATGCATTGGAAAAACCTAAGCACAACGGAGGTTGTGTAATTGTGTCAAATGTGATCCCTGATTAACGTGTATTTTTAGTATTTCGATTGTCTGTTTTTTTTAATCTAAAAAAAATAACTGAAATATTTAATAATTTGTTATGAAATCGTATAACAAAATAATAAAAGTAATAAAAACGGTATAAGAATAACAAGAGATATAAAGAGAGAGAATTTTATTAATAATCTTTCCAATTCCTTTGATACAAGATGATTTGTATCTTTTGTATGAAATTCGTTATCAAAATGAAATGGTCTTCAAGACCCTCTATTTATAGGAGGAGTTTCGGGAGGGTTGCATCATCGATAACATCATATTTACCGATTTCGAGGTAAAATAATAATGATGACTCTTCGATATAATAGACATCCATAAATATCGAAGAAACTCTTCGAATTCATAACACTCCCCCTTGGATGTCCATAACATAAAGAATATGTCTCGTTAAAACCTTACTAGATAAAAAAAAAAAAAAAACCAGTGGGAAAAAAATTCTAATGAATGAAGGAAAAAGAGTACACTATTCTTTATACGTAGATTTCTCCCCCTATTGAGATAAACTCTCGAGCTAAACCGACACAAACCAATTTTATATCTCAACTTCTCAAAAGTTGCAGTCGGTAGCGTCTTAATGAATAAATCTACAAGATTATCACATGACTGAATTTGAAGCACATCAATTTCACATTTCTTTTGAAGTTCATGAGTAAAGAAGAATTTAGGTGAAATGTGTTTTGTCATATCTCCTTTGATATATTCTTCTTTCAATTAAGCTATACAAGCTGCATTATCTTCATATAGAAGAGTTGGAATCTCTCTTCCGGAGGATAAACCACAACTCCCTCGAATATAATGAATTATTGACCTCAACCACACATATTCTCGACTAGCTTCATGAATGGCTATAATCTCAGCATGATTCGAAGAAGTTGCCGCTATAGTTTGCTTCGTAAAGTGCCATGATATAGTAGTATTGCCATGTGTAAATAAATAGTCAGTTTGAGAATGTGCTTTATGCGGGTCAGAAAGATAACCAGCATCAGCATACCCAATTAACTTTGGTTCATTTTTACTTGAATAAAACAATCCGAGGTCAATAGTTCCTTGGAGGTATCTAAGGACATGTTTAATACCATTCTAATGTCGTTGTGTTGGTGAAGAACTAAACCTTGCTAATAAATGTATAGCAAATGCTATATCACGTTGTGTGCTATTAGCAAGGTACATCAAGGCACCAATAGCACTTAAATACAGTACTTCAGGACCAAAGATGTCTTCACCACTTTCTTGAGGTCTAAAAATATCTTTATTTACATCTAGTGACCTCATGACCATTGGAGTACTTAATGCATTTGCTTAGTCCATGTAAAATCTTATTCAAGATTTTAGTCGTGTGTGTTGACTGATGGACAAAAATTCCATCTTTCACATGTTTAATTTGTAATTCAAGACAAAACTTGGTTCTTCCAAAATCTTTAACTTCAAATTCTTGTTTTAAGCAATTAGTAGCTTCTTGAAGCTCTTCAGGAGTTCCAACGAGATTGATATCGTCAACATATATAGCGAGGATAACAAAGTCAGATCCAGATTTCTTAATAAAAACACATAGACATATTTGGTCATTTTTATAGCCTGATTTCAACAAAAATTCACTAAGGTGATTATACCATATGCGTCCAGATTGTTTTAGCCCATATAATGATTTCTGCAATTTTATGGAATAATTTCCACGAGGGTCATCACAAGCTTTAGGCAAATTGAATCCTTCTGGGATTTTCATATAAATTTCATTCTCAAGACTTCCATATAGATAAGCCGTAACAACATCCATTAGACGCATGTCAACTTTTTCATGAACTGCCAAACTTATAAGATATCGGAGTGTAATAGCATCAATCACGGGTGAATAATTTTGATCATAATCAATACTCGATTTTTGCGAGAAACCTTGTGCGACAAGTCGTGCTTTATATCTTACGACTTCATTTTTCTCATTTCGCTTTCGCACAAAAACCCATTTAAAGCCAACAAGTATGACATCATTTGGTGTTTGGACTACAGGTCCAAAAACTTCTCACTTAGCAAGTGAATTCAACTCCGATTGAATCACATTTTTCCATTCAGGCCAATTATTTCTATGCCGACATTCTTCAACTGATGATGGATCAAAATCCTTATTATCCTTGAGAATATCAAGGGCCACATTATATGCAAATACATCATCAATAATTATTTTCTGTCTATCCCAACTTCTACTGGAAGTGGTATAATTGATAGAAATCTCATGATTTCCTTCAACATTTGTAGTTGGAATATTTTTATCAGTTTTCCATTGATCTTCTTTTTTCTATTTCATCAATATGATCATCTTGATCATTTAATCTTTTTCTCTTTCGAGGATTTTTATCTTTAGAACCAAGGAGTTGGCCACGCTTCTAGCGTGCTTTTGATTCAACAGTTATAAGAGTTACATTATGTCTTGCAGGGAGCTCTATTCTCATAGGAGCATGTATAGCTGGAATATGCGATTTAGTGACTCTACTAGAGTCAGCAAAAGAATCTGACAGTTGATTTGCAATTATTTGCAAATGAATTATCTTTTGAACTTCTAGTTCACTCATGCTTGTGCGTGGATGTAAATGGCTCAATGATGTTGTCCAAGCAAGTTCTATTTTCTTATGCCATTTATTTTCTCTCCCTAATTTTGGAAACAAATTTTCATTAAAATGGCAATCAACAAATCTTGCTGTAAAAACATTCCCTGTCAAAGGGTCAAGGTACCTTATAATTGACGGAGAATCATACCCAACATATATCCCCAATTTTCTTTGAGGACCCATTTTTGTTCGTTGGGTTGTTTCAATTGGAACATATACAGAACACTCAAAAATTCTCAAATGAGCAATATTAAGCTCTGAACCAAAAGTCAACTGTAAAGGAGAAACATTATGATAACTCAATGGCCTTAAACGTACTAGTGGTCCAGTATGCAAAATAGCATGTCCCCAAACAGATGTAGGGAGATTTGTTCTCATTATCAATGGTCTAGCAATTAATTGCAATCTTTTGATAAATGATTTAGCAAGACCATTTTGTGTATGAACATAAGCTATTGGATGTTCAACAGTTATTCCTATCGACATGTAATAAGCATCAAATGCATGTGAAGAAAATTCTCCAGCATTATCTAGACGGATTCATTTAATTGGATAATCAGGAAATTGCGCTCTCAAGTGAATTATTTGGACAAGTAATCTCGCAAATGCCAAGTTGCGAGTTGATAATAAACAAACATGCGACCAACGGGTCGATGCATCAATTAAAATCATAAAATATCTGAATTGCCCACATGGTGGATTAATCGGTCCCATATATCACTATGAATTCATTCTAAAAATATAAGACTTTCAGCTCTTACTTTCAATGGTGAAAGTCTTACAATTAATTTCCCTTTAGAGCATGCAACACATGAAAGTTTATCTGATGTCAAAACTCTTTGACTTTTTAAAAAATGACCATGTGTAGCCTCAATTATTTTTTGCATCATAATCGATCCTGGATCACCTAAACGATCATGTCATATGATAAATGTAACAGAATTAATAAACTTATGGTTTACTAAATGATGAGCCTCAATAGCATGGATTTTTACGTAATATAGACCAGAGGAAAGTGATGGTAGTTTTTCCAACAAAATTTTATTACCAAAGGTCATTTGATTAATGCATAAATATTTATAATTATTTTCCTCCATAGTTTCAATATGATATCCATTACGCCAGATATTCTTAAAACTCAATAATTGTCTTCAAGACTTGGAGGAATATAGTGCTTTATCAATCACAATAATAGTTCCTCCAGGTAATAATATATTAGCTCTTCCAGAGCCCTCAATAAGTTTTGAACTACCATTTATTGTTGTAACATTTGTTTCTCCCACATTCAACTGAGAAATATATTTCTCGTTTTTAAGTATGGTATGCATAGTTTCACTATCAATTAGACATACATCTTCTATGCCATTTTGCAATCCAGAAAATGGAACAATAGCAATATGGTAATAACAAAATATTTTCAAACATAAATATTCGAACTATAAGAGTATAATCAGATAATTATATCCCAAAAGTTTAAACAAAATATCAAAATACCAAATAATAAAATATAAACATAATCATACTAAAATATTAAATAAATAATAAAAGATAAAGATACTAAAATAATAATGTCAATACTAAATAAATAATAAAATATAAATAATATTCAGATATAAATTAGATATCGTATTACAGGTACGAGACTAACTATTTCTCATGTCACAACATAATATTTGTGTTCATGGTTTTTTGAAATCATATTTTCTTTATCATTTTACCCACTTCTAGTGGTCATCAATATTTTTAACACTTAAACTTTTATTTTGAAAATTCCTATAATAAGTGTCGTATTTATCACGACCACGAGTATTTCCAAGATCATATTTACGGCCACGTGGTCTATCACGTCCATGAACACGATCTCTTCTAAGATCATGAGTTTTAACATCATTCACTTTAGGGAATGAAGTAGAACCTGTTGGACGAACTTCATGATTTTTCATTAACAACTCATTATTTTGTTCAGCCACAAGAAGACAATAAATTAAATCAACACATTTCTTAAAACCTTTATCACGATATTGTTGCTGCAGGACAATATTTGTGGCATGAAAATAGAGAATGTTTTATCTAATATATCATCATCTGTTATGTTTTCTCCACATAATTTTAACTGCGAGACAATTTTATACATCGCAAAATTAGGGAAAATAGCCGGTTCAGTCCTAATACTATTTTTGAACAGCTGGTTCAATCCCTAAATTTTATTTTTAGCCAAATGTCATCCTCAATCTATTTTTGATCTTCTAATAATACAATTATGTTATGAATTCGAAGAGTGTCTTCGATATTTGTGAATGTTCATTATATCAAATAGTCATCATTATTAATTTATCTCAAGATCGATAAATATGATGTCATCGATGATGCAACCCTCCTCGAAACTCCTCCTATAAATAGAGGGTCCTGAAAACCATTTCATTTTGATAACGAATTCCATACGAAAGATACGAATCATCTTGTATCAAAGGAATCGGAAAGATCATTAATAAAATTCTCTTTCTCTCTATATCTCTTGTTATTCTTATACCGTTCTCATTACTTTTATTATTTTATTGTACAATTTCATTACACGTTATCAGCATGAGTCTCTACTGTCGAGTAAAGTGTTTGAAGATTGTATCAAGAAGAAACAGGCATGTTATTTCTTCTCATGGCAAATCTTTCTATGCTCAAATTTGTGGCTCTTGAAGTTACCAAGAAAAATTATATATCATGGACATTAGATGCTGAGATGCATCTAGCCGCGATGGTCTGGCAGACACGATCGTGCATAATAATCAGTCATCAGCACAAGATTGTGTTAAAACCATAATTTTTTTTCGTCATCATCTTCGTGAAGATTTGAAAATAGAATATCTTACCGTAAAAGACCCTCTTATTTTATGGCAAAATCTGAAAGAAAAATTCGACCATCTGAAGATGGTCTTCTTGCCTAAAGTATAGTATGATTGGATGCACTTGAGATTACAAGATTTTAAATCCGTAAGTGAATATAATTTTGCGGAAAAATAGTCGATTTAGTCCTAATTCTATTTTTGAATAGCCAGTTCAGTCTCTAAATTTTATTTTTAGCTAAATGCTATCCTTAATCTATTTTTTATCTTCTAATTAGGTCCTTTAGCAGGTAAAAAAACAAGTTGCCAGTAAAAAAAAAAAATTATGTCAACTTTCGGCTGTAATTTCCATGGCTTCTCTGTCGTCTCATCATCCGGCGGTAAAATCCCTTTCTCCGTTTCCATCTTTTCATCTATCAATATCTCCGTATACTTCGATAATATGTTCACTAACTCGGTTGCATCATTGGTGTTCATCCCCAGTGATATGTACCGTTCCAGTAGTTGATGCTATTGCCGGATTTAATCGTTAATGACTTCCCACTGGGTAATCATCCTCTCCTTTGCTGCCATGTCCATCTCCGTGCTGCTCGACACAAAATCCCCAAATCCCATTGATATACCATATGCTACCAGATTTGCAAACCCCAAAACTAGAACATCCACTGTATAAAACAGGATCCATAATATATATATATATATATAT
>JAXGGT010000001.1:841075-859567 GCA_035583425.1 Marsdenia floribunda
CTTTGAGAAGATCAAATGGCCTATTGATGTATCAAGTAATTTTTTCTTCTCTAGTAGTGATAAGAGGGTAGGGAAGACAGGATTTGTAGAGCAGAGGACATTTTGGAACATCTTTAGGAGCTTCGATAGATTGTGGGTAATGCTAATTTTATTCTTTCAGGCAGCTCTTATTGTTGCTTGGCAGGAGAAGGGCCCTCCTTGGGAAGCCTTGGAGAGCAGGGATGTGCAGGTGCAGTTGCTGACGCTATTCATTACTTGGGCGGGCTTGAGGTTTTGTCAATCAATTCTTGATGCTGGGACTCAGTACAGCTTAGTCTCACGAGAGACAATGTGGCTTGGTGTTAGGATGGTATTGAAGAGTCTAGATGCAATAACCTGGACGGTTCTGTTTGGGGTTTTCTACGCAAGGATTTGGAGTCAGAAGAATTCTGATGGTAGGTGGTCTTATGAGGCAAACCAAAGAATTTTCTCATTTCTGAAGGCTGCTTTCGTATATGTCATTCCTGAGTTACTGGCCTTGTTTCTCTTTGTTATTCCATGGATTCGTAATCTATTTGAAGAACTGGATTGGACGATTTTCCAGTTGTTGACGTGGTGGTTTTATACCCCAATCTTTGTTGGGCGAGGGCTTAGGGAAGGACTTGTCAGCAACATAAAGTACTCATTGTTTTGGATTTTTGTATTGGGTTCCAAATTCTTATTTAGTTACTTCCTCCAGATCAAACCCCTGGTTGGCCCGACAAAGTATCTCCTGAGTCACAGGCGTTTTAACTACAGATGGCATGAGTTTTTTGGCAGCACCAACAGAATGGCAGTGATAATGTTGTGGGTTCCTGTTGTTTTAATCTATTTAGTGGATATTCTTGTCTGGTACTCAATATTCTCCTCTATTGTTGGAGGTGCAGTAGGATTATTCTCACATATTGGTGAGATCAGGAATCTTCAGCAGCTAAGACTTAGATTTCAATTTTTTGCTAGTGCATTGCAGTTCAATTTGATGCAGCAAGAAGACTTAAACTCAAAGGCAACGCTTGTGCACAAACTCCGTGAGGCAATTCATAGGCTGAAGCTACGCTATGGCTTTGGGCAGCCTTACAAGAAGATGGAGTCTAGCCAAGTGGAGACTACCAGGTTTGCCTTATTATGGAATGAAATTATCATAACTTTAAGAGAAGAAGATCTGGTGAGTGACAGGGAAGTGGAGCTAATGGAACTGCCACCAAATTGTTGGGATATTAGGGTTATTCGCTGGCCTTGTTTTCTTCTATGCAATGAACTGTTGCTTGCTGTTAGTCAGGCAAGAGAACTTGTGGATGCACCTGATAGGTGGGTGTGGTTTAGAATTTGCAAGAGTGAGTATAGGAGGTGTGCCGTCATTGAGGCTTTTGATAGCATCAAATACTTGCTTCTTGAGATTATAAAGTATGGTACTGAAGAGCATTCAATAGTAACAAAATTATTCATGGAGATCGATGACTCTGTTCAATTTGAAAAGTTTACAGCAACCTACAGGATGACAGCCTTGCCCCAGATTCACTCGCAATTGATCTCTCTTATTGATCTTCTGCTTAAGCCAGAGAAAGATATGAGTAAGATAGTGAATGTATTGCAAGCCTTGTATGAGCTTTCAGTTCGGGAGTTCCCAAAGGTGAAGAAACCCATTACTCAGCAAGGACAGGAAGGTTTTCTTTTTGAAAATGCTGTGGAGTTTCCTGGTGCTGAAGAGACCTACTTCTACAGGCAATTACGGCGTCTACATACTATTCTAACTTCTAGAGATTCAATGCACAATGTCCCCAAAAATATTGAGGCAAGGAGGCGTATTGCTTTCTTTAGTAATTCATTATTTATGAACATGCCACGGGCTCAACAGGTTGAGAAAATGATGGCCTTCAGTGTTTTGACTCCTTACTATGATGAAGAGGTATTGTTTGGAAAAGAAATGCTTCGAAGTCCAAATGAAGATGGTATTTCCACCTTATTTTATTTGCAGAAAATATATGAAGATGAGTGGGCAAATTTTATGGAGAGAATGCATAGGGAGGGTATGCAAAATGATGATGACATTTGGTCAACAAAAGTGAGAGATCTCCGTCTATGGGCATCATATAGAGGCCAAACATTATCTCGTACTGTGAGAGGAATGATGTATTATTACAGGGCTCTGAAAATGCTTGCCTATCTTGATTCTGCATCTGAAATGGACATAAGACAGGGATCACAGGAAATTGCTTCACATGGTTCACTGAGACAGTATAGCAGTTTGGATGGCCTCGGCTCTAGTGTTCCACCAACTTCTCAAAATCTAGGCCGAGCAAGTAGCAGTATAAGCCTTCTATTTACAGGACGTGAGTTTGGCTGTGCTCTAATGAAATACACCTATGTTGTTGCCTGTCAGATGTATGGGCATCATAAGAGAAGGGGTGATCCTCGAGCAGATGAAATTCTGTACTTGATGAAAAACAACGAAGCTCTTCGTGTGGCATATGTTGATGAGGTTTACTTGGGGAGAGATGAGGTGGAATATTATTCAGTATTGGTTAAATTTGATCAACAACTGAAGCAGGAGGTGGAAATCTATCGTATTAAACTGCCAGGTGCTTTGAAGCTTGGTGAAGGTAAACCCGAGAATCAGAACCATGCCCTCATCTTTACTCGGGGTGATGCACTTCAGACCATTGATATGAACCAAGATAATTACTTTGAGGAGGCACTCAAGATGCGGAATCTACTGGAGGAATTCAAAATCTCTCATGGCATTAGAAAGCCCACTATTCTTGGAGTTCGTGAAAATATTTTCACTGGTTCTGTATCATCACTTGCTTGGTTCATGTCTGCTCAGGAGACAAGTTTTGTGACACTGGGGCAGCGTGTCCTGGCAAATCCTCTAAAAATACGAATGCACTACGGTCATCCAGATGTCTTTGATAGGTTCTGGTTCTTGACAAGAGGTGGCATCAGCAAAGCCTCCAAAGTGATCAATATTAGTGAGGATATCTATGCCGGCTTCAATTGCACACTGCGAGGTGGCAATGTGACTCACCATGAGTATATACAGGTGGGTAAGGGAAGGGATGTTGGACTAAATCAGATATCCATGTTTGAGGCAAAAGTTGCCAGTGGCAATGGTGAACAGGTTTTGAGTAGGGATGTGTACAGGTTGGGCCATAGACTGGATTTCTTCCGCATGCTTTCATTCTTTTACACTACTGTGGGGTTCTTCTTCAACACAATGATGGTGGTTGTTATGGTCTATACATTTTTATGGGGACGCCTTTATCTTGCTCTCAGTGGTGTTGAGGAAAATGCCAAAAGTGCTAGCAATAATAAAGCCCTTGGTGCAATCTTGAATCAGCAGTTTATAGTCCAAATTGGTGTGTTCACTGCCTTGCCAATGGTTGTGGAGAATTCTTTGGAGCATGGCTTTCTTCCAGCAGTTTGGGACTACATAACAATGCAGTTGCAACTTGCTTCACTGTTTTACACGTTCTCAATGGGAACCCGTGCACATTATTTTGGTCGAACTATTCTTCATGGGGGTGCTAAGTACCGAGCCACAGGACGTGGATTTGTTGTCCAACATAAGAGCTTTGCTGAGAATTATCGGTTGTATGCTCGTAGCCATTTTGTGAAGGCAGTTGAGCTTGGAGTGATCTTGATAGTATATGCTTCCCATAGTCCCATAGCTACAAATACCTTTGTTTACATAGCTATGACCATCACAAGTTGGTTCCTTGTCCTTTCATGGATGATGTCGCCCTTTTTCTTCAATCCTTCTGGTTTTGACTGGCTGAAAACTGTTTATGATTTTGATGATTTTATGAAGTGGATATGGTACAACCGAGGGGTTTTCATTAAAGCAGATCAGAGCTGGGAAACATGGTGGTACGAGGAACAGGACCACTTGAGAACAACTGGCCTCTGGGGGAAAATGTTGGAAATTATTTTAAACCTTCGTTTCTTCTTCTTTCAGTATGGAATTGTGTACCAGTTGAAAATTGCAGATCAAGAAACCAGTATTGGGGTTTATCTGCTATCTTGGATCTTTATGGTGGTAGCAGTAGCAATTTATATTGCCATGGCTTATGCTGAGGATAAGTATGCTATGAAGCAACATATATACTATCGGTTGGTTCAGTTAATTGTTATTATAATCGTAGTTCTTGTGATCGTTCTATTGCTCAAGTTCACAAAGTTGGATTTTGTTGATCTCTTCAAGAGTCTCCTGGCATTTATACCCACAGGATGGGGCATAATACAGATTGCCCAAGTGCTGAGACCTTTTATTCAGTCCAGCATTGTTTGGGATACTGTAGTGGCCCTGGCTCGCCTCTATGATATGATGCTTGGCTTGATCGTTATGGTTCCTTTGGGAATCGTATCATGGATTCCTGGTTTTGAGTCAATGCAGACAAGGATACTCTTCAATGAAGCTTTCAGTAGGGGACTCCAGATATCTCAACTCCTTACTGGCAAAAAGTCTAACATGTCATAGGAGGTATGATCCTCGAAATGTAGAAGAAGTATTATTGTTTATCATATTTCGTGAAGCATTCTTTTTCCTGCATTTTTAGTATTAAGGCTATGTTTTGGTTGCACCATGACACTATGATGGGATACAACAGAAGTAGCTCAAGGATCTACATAGTGATTTTCCTTCCAAAATCTGCATTTTGAACAAGCGAAGACCTTTTACTTTTACCCTTGAGAAATCTACAGATATATAGATAAGATTAGGCCGTCTCCTAGGTGTGACCTTGCGCTTTGGTAAGATTAGGTCTCCGCATTAAAAAGAAGTCAAAAAATGCTGTGTGTTGTGCTTTGAGGGGTTTTCTGTTAGCAATGGGCCAATTTTTTTATGTTGTTAAGATTTTCGGGTGCTGCAATTGCATGGTTTGAACTGAGTAATTGGTGCATTCTTTTAGTTTTACCACTCCAGACATCATTGAACACTTCTACTGAACCATATTCTCCCTTTTCAGGTTTCGAGAAGAAAAAAAAAAAAAAAGTGAAATGAATGATGAGAAATCTGGTGGTGGTAGCTGAAGTTGGGTTCGAAGATCCTTCCCCAATCAAGCAGGTGCTTTGGTGTTGGGTTTACATGGAGCAGATCATCCTCAGAGGAGTACATATATTGACTTTAGGTCAGTCAGATGTGCGCAGGTAAAAAGAAGACTGATATGATAATAATAAATAATGGAATAGCATCCCTATCTGTGTCTCCAAATTTTGGATTTTAACTTTTCTTTTAATATGGAGGGACTGTACATAATCTTCCAAGTGCCCTTGCTGTGTTTGCTACTTTTTTCAGAGCCTTTATTCGTTTTCCAGTTCGAGAGTTTTCATATTGTCTGCCAAGGGATAATCAGACCAAGCTAAATTGGGGGTTACAATGAGTTCATGGAAGTAAAACCCCACTCCCTTGGAAACAAATAAAAAGATAACGGGAGGAGTCAAAGAAAAAAAAAAAAAAAAAACTTGCGTTTGTGATATACATATAATATGGAAATATCTACTAGAATGTGGTATGGTATGAGCAAATCCTTTCTATTAACAAAAATTAAATTGAATTACTCGGCACTTTCTCGTATATTGAAGAACGTTCCCTAAATTTCTTCGGGAGGAAACATCGCCCTCCAAACTGTTGCTGCAAGCACACAAAGAAGACAAACAGTAAACCTCCCCCACAAATAACAATATCCCAAGCAGTGGAATAGTAGTCCATTCTTGGATTTGCATATATATAATTGACGACTGCCTGTGCTGGAAAACCGTGGATTCTGTACAGATCATATGCATGTGGCAACAACCGAACAAAAGTAGTCCCAGCATAAAACGAAGGGACTAGAGCCCTATCTCTAGTATCACCAAATAGATTGAACAGTATCTGAGGGAAAAGAAATCCGTCCAGTATCAAACCCGCGTAAGACTTTAGCCCTCCCCAGAACGATGGCCTGCTGCGAATTCCGTGATATACCAACCGCAAGACTCTTCCATGAGGCTTTGATGACAGAAATGTGAACCAAACTATCAAACCACCAGCTAAGTACAAAGGTAAGCACAAACACAAAACCTTCTTTTCACACACCCATAGCATGACCTTCGGGCTCTCATCATTAACTTTCGCCGACCATGTCAATTGAAGAAGCCGGAACTCCAGTAAGAAAACCACCATTGTAATAACTCTTACAAGGACTTCATTTACTTCAAGCCAACCACCGCCTCCTAGGTGGACATTCTGTCTGTTGTGGTTTGGCAAGAATAGTGCTTCAAAGTTCAACACCAGCGGAATCATGTGTGCCAGGGTAAGAACAGTCAGCATTACAAGTGAAATGTAAGGGAGCACGTCCGGGTGCTTTTTCACATGAAACAGCTGCAAATATACAAAGACGCATGCCAGAGTGTTGGAAATCAGAACCATGGTAATCTCCAGATCCATTCTCCATATGGAATTCCTGATTTGATTTGCATACATGTGATGAGAAATAATTTCATAAGGTTCAAAATAAAGAGGGTCAGACTTATTCCTAGTGCTTTCTATGGCTCCTTTTACGTTTCTTCTAGCTTTTGCATCCAATGGTGGGTACTGCACATCAACAAGAATTTCACAATCAAGAGGTCTCCCGGATTTAACATTAGGCGGTGAATCAACAATCATGCAGCCAATCATACAGAGGTGTCCCCTTCTGGAATCAAATACTCCCTCAGCCGAAATTTTTAATGAACTAAATGCAGGAAGGTTGACACTGAGACCTAGACCTGATGGTGGCCGGAATCTTAGCTCATAGCTGACATTAACCAAACGGTTTTGAGTGTGGTTAGACAGGCTTGCAGAATCAAGATCTCCTCTAGATAACGTGTCTTCAGGGTAAAAGTTAAACTTTTCACCTATAAATAGTGGGGAACAAGAACCCGAAACTTCTTCTCCTTTTCTACTCCTCAAAACCATGTCGAAACTCATATCACGTGATGTAGCATCAGGATACTTCCCTCCTTTGCCCTGAGGTGTCATCTTCCTTGCACATGATCTGTTCACATTTGTTATATGAGTATATTCATACCTCACTCCACTAAAGTTGACAACTTTCCTCTCATGACTCCTAAAAGCCACCCTACCAAAGTAACCTGACTCACCCAAGCTCTTGTTACTCCACATTTCACCCACAATAGAACTCCTCTGATGCAATGTGAACACTGTAGGCCGCCTCAAAACAATCCTAACAGAACAATCAGTACGCTTGTTCTCACCATCCAAAATTTGGCAACCAACCATGTCAAGCCTTCTGTTCTCTCCATCCCACTTCCCCTCGGCAATTAAAGTTGTGTCTGGTTCAAACGCCATTTTCACACCGTTATAAGCTTCACGATGAAATCCCAATAGATACCTTACTTCCCCACTTTCCCAACACTCAATTTCATTAAAAAAAAAATTACCTGGAAACGTGAAATTCTGAATCCCACTTCCCAGAAAATTACAGTTTACAATCTTGCAATCTGCAGTATACTCCAAATCGAAATACAAAGTTTTTCTAATCTCTCCACACACACTCGGTCCCCCCTCTAATCGCATTGAAACATTTGACAAATTATCAAATGCCGCAAAAGCATTATTCTCAATCTCGCTTTTGATCAATTCATATTCATAATTTCTCAAGTTCAAGCCCAATATATTCAAAGCATCCACAGGTTTACCATCAGCATTCAAAATTTCCAATGTACCATTAACTAGACTAGTAGATATAGTTGAGCTATCAGGGAAATCAAGTTTCAAAACGCTGTACAGGGAGTTAGACCATTTATTACCTCCAACCATGCAAAGCTTCCCTGAGGAGGAATTCCAGAACCCGCTCAGGTAAAAATTCTCAAAAGGCCTCCGGTAACCCAAAAAGTCCACCGGTATCCTCGGTGGTCGGTAATGCACAAGGCGGAGACCACGGCGCGTCGAATTACCAAAACCGTCCAGTGTCCGTAACCCCTGAAGACTCACAAATCCATCGAGCTTAAAAACGTAACGATTCCGAGTTTTGTAAACATTTTTTGTGCGGAAGGATAAGGAACGAGAACGGTGATCCTTTCCCGAATCTGGAGCGGTAGTGAACGAGTAGTAGGCGTTATGGAGAGAGAGCTTTTTAGAGTCAGTCAGGGGGATGGCTGAGGAGGGAGTTTCCGGGACGAAATTGTTGCAGTATTCGATATATGAAATCTGAGGTGCTCCATTGTCGGTGAAGGAGGCGGTTTGAGGGATTGTGAGGAGTAAGACAAGAAGGATAAACGACAAGGAGGAAAGAATGGGTCTAATCACGGCGAGGCTCCGGCGCGATGGAGAGGAAGAGAGGATCCCCATCGGCATCGGGGAATTTAATCGGAGATTGCTTACGGTCGTCACTCGTCACCGTCGTCGACTTCACTGTTCTCTGCGGTATAGGCCTTCATTTAATAAAGGTCACAGCTTACAAGTTACAATTTGCAGACCCGACACCGTCGTCGACGACACCTCATGTTTTCCTTTTTTAATATTTATTTCAATTTTGCATTTTTTTCCTCAATATTTACACTAAAATGTGGACATGAAATGAGAGATTTTAATTCATTAATAATTAAATTGCTATTTTATCTCTATTAATTTCATTTTAATAAGAAAGGAAAAATACTAATCTACCCCCCTCCAGTAATAAAAACAAAAAAAAAAAAAAAAAAGACTAAATTGTTAATTTTGTGATGTACGTAAATCCTTCATGTTAAATTTCGGGTAATAAAATAGATGTATCTTTCAGTCAGTTAGTTAACAGACGACAATTAGCCTCCATCAAAACATAATAATAGTAATAATAATAATATTTGTCTTTGCATTTCTCTGTCATAACAAACAACTCAAACGTAATTCCAAAGCCAGAGTTTCCTTTCCTGTCTCTGATTATTACAACCAACAATATATATACATACATATAAGGAGCACACTGTATATTAGTTTCCACACATACACACTAATTGAAAAACATACTGCTGTTTTTTTCCATTTTGTTCACTATTTATCACCACACAGTTCATCGGGTTATTCACTTTGATCTAAAGACAGGTCGCTGCAATCCATACCCTTGTCTTCAAATGCTTCCACGAGTTTAGGATAGAGCTTGGCAAGCATGATCTTGAACCCTGTCGAACTTCCATTTTTATTAGGAGCTTGGTCATCATCATTCTCAATTACGAATGCAGAAGAAGAACCCACTGGAGCTCCTTCCATATATGCCTTGCAAGACAACAGTATATGTTTGCATCGTTTACTGAAATGCTCTTCCACAAGTGCCTCAAAATGCTGCACCAGAATGGACCATATAATAATAATCACAACCTTTTGAATATATATATATACATATATTGTCTTCAAAAAGAAATACTACTTCCTCAGGGTGTATAACTATAACTATAACCTAGCAAAGCACAACTAAATTGCATATATTAACTCATATCCATGTTAAATAACTCTTCATCCCTGATGACTGCACTAGAATGAGGCCAATGGGAATGGAATCCTCAACAAAAGTGAAATGAAGACCACAAAAATTCCTCCAATATGCACACAGATAATAAGCACTCCATTTTTTTTTTTTTTTTGTATATTTTGAAGATAAAAAATAATAACAGAAGAGTTTTTGGATCATCTTAAAGAGCAACGAATTTGTAATACTAGAGGGACTCAATCAGATAAAGAAATCACTTTACCTTGGGTGGCTTGCGTAATAGATATAACATGGACTTGCAGCTCATGAGAAATGCATTCTCATTATAGCATATTGAGTTCTTCTCTCCCTCAGCTTTTCCGATCTGAGAGTCATATCCAGCCTCGTTAAAATAAGGCTTTTCATTGAGTACAAGAGCTTGGAGGGAGAGGAGAATTTGAAGAATGGTGGAGTTTTCTGGGTTCCAAACTTCACTTCCAGAGCCAGTCCAGGTATTGAGGAGACTCAGGCAAACTTTTCCTGATTCGTACAGATTAGGATTTACACGAAGTCCACCAGAATTGTAGTGGACAGTCTGGTCAAGTTTAACATTCACAAAATTGAATCAATTTCACTAGAAAGTATATTCATGTTGACATCATATAGAGCTCATGTTAATATCACCTACTTGTACACATTAACATAAACAGGAATTGACACCATATTAATAAATAAATTATAATTGACTTGCTTAAGTACCACTGCTGAAGGGAATACACTTACAGGTGGCTCATGAGGATACTCTGGCGACATAAAAATGTCAAAGAAAAAAAGATTATCATGATATGGAGTGCCAGGTGCACCTACAACAGCAGCTCTTAGCAAATCCATTCTCTCTTCATAAACACGAACATAGATTGTATCTGTGAACATTATGGAAGAACTTTTCAGATGATGGCCATAAGATTTTCTGTTAAACGATACCAATTCCATGACACAAAGAAGCTAATTCACTTGGGGAACTAATAGTTTATTTAACAGAGATGGACACAGTTTTCAACAAATTAGCAGAAATATAACACTTCATACTGGAAGATATTAAAACTGAAGATATGTGCTGCTTATCCAGTCAATTTTAAGATATTATCAAATTTAAAGGATATAGAAACAGTGTTAAGAGTGTTCGATACAGTTACTTCACCTGTATCCTGGGCAATTAACATACGGAGTTTTAGTAATAAAATAGACATGCAAGGAAAGATACGATAAAAATTATGGAGAAAAAGAATAGGCTGGAGAACGATTTAGATAATCACCAGCTGTAAATCTAAATTCAATATCAGTCCTGCCATTCCTACTCAAGATTTTATGCATAATGTAGATAAAACATCTATGTTAATCAATCATCCATTATAAATACAATTGATCTCTTTTCCAGAACTTGAATTGTAAACTGAAGTGTGCCAGGTTCACAATCACTTTATTCTACAAATACAGATTTTACAAATAGAACTGCAGTATTTGAGTTTTTGTTATCCATTAAATGTTCTTTGACATATTGCTTCAGCCATGCATTGGTTCTTCCCACTGAAGTTCAAGTAATATGTTCCTAAAGCGGGGTGCTAAATTTTAGAAAATGAAAAAAAAAAAAGAAAAAGAATATATTCTTACCAGGTAGATCTTTTTCTAGGATGGTCCATTCTTTCTGGATCCTTTTCACCCACCCTCGCTTAATCTGCAGGAGAAATAAAAGATCATGAAAAAGAATTTGCATAGAGAAAGAAAAATAAAATGGATTCTTAAATATCAACTGATGTTTATATTAAAAATCTTCTATGCCTGTGACCTGGGAGAACTGTGGTCCCATTCCAGCACCATCAACAAAATGGTGGTCTGCACAATCACTGATCATATCAAACTGCCTGAAGTACTCAGGGTACTTGTTTAATGTTGGAGTATGATCCTTTTCTTCTTCTCGTTTACTTAACTTCTGCATTGAATTTGTTTCCTCACTCATCTCCAAGTAATTCGGGTCTGGTGCATCATCTGTAGAGATACTACAAAGTTCCACAACCTCTGCCTGATTTTTCTCATTTTCTGATAAATTCTTGTATGCGCTATACAGTGAAGTGCTCATAGAGCCAAATAGAGAAGAGCTGATACTTTTCAGGATGCCCATAGCTGCATGAGGAAAAGAAGAGGAACTAGAGCCCCACAATTTCTTAGAATCTTCATCTTGATTGCAACATTTGAAACCCAACTCATCCTGATATAAAATGCTGTTCAAGTCAGTTTAAGTTGCATTTTTTATTTTTTTTTTTGCAAATATATGAAATAAAAAAAAAAAAAAAAAAAGTCTTTGCAACAGAAACTAAATTTCTTCTATATTCATTTAGATTCTCAAAACAGATAGATAATGTTCAAAAGAATCACGGAGTAAAAGTTTCTTATAAACAGGGCTTCTGGCAGTATCCCCTGTAAAAACAAGAATATTTTGAGTACTGCTTTCCACACAACTTGATAGTTTTTTTATTTTCATAATTATGATCATGGATCTCAAGATATCCTTCCTGGACATCAACACTATACATTTCTTGATCTTGGAGTTGTGAATCAAGGAAAAATGGAGGAATAAGAAGTCTAATAACTTGAAGAGAGAGAGAATCACCTTTTCTCCCTGTTCCAAGAATTGATTGTCAGGAACTGTTGCGCCCTCACCAGCTTGCTCACTATTTTCAGAAAAATTGACACCCACGTTTGATGAAACTTCAATTTTTTCGACTTTGTAGATCTCATGGGGTAAAACCTGTAATCATGTTCCAACATTCAAGAAAACCACTCGGACAAAAAAAAAAAAAAAGAAAGAAATGGGACAATCAGGTGTAGCATCTCAATTAATTAGCACACACCAAAAAAAAAAAAAAAAAAGGTATCGAGAGAAAGCAATCTGAGGACATGAAAGGATAGAAAGAAAAAGGAATAGAAGTTGCAATATGTACGAATTTTCGATGGCATCAGTAAATGTCCAGCAAGAATATGATGTCAAAGATTTGCTAGTCATTAAACAATTCTATTGAATGCCTTCAAGAATATTAAACAAGAATAAAATATATGCATAATGCTGGTAAGAAAGCCGTACCTTATCTTTAGCACCACTTGCCCATATCACTTCAATGGCCCCATCTTTGAGGCCAACAACAATACCAATGCAGGACAAGAAGTTTCTGTAAAACTCTCCCTTGATGTCTTTGCAATTGTCAGTATACTTGAGATCAGACTTGGTGCCTGAAAATACTGTTGATCTATGGTTGTCATTGATATTTTCATCGGATTGTTTAGTGCAGTGAGATTGATGCCGAAAAATCGCATCACCCAAACAGTAGGAATAATTTGGATGTTCAGTTAACTCGTATGCGCTAACGACTTCCTCTGTTTCATGCAGCTTAACACTGTTGGGTTGATCCAGGGCTACACTGCACCATTTAACCTTCACTGTTCGTTCTTTAGAATCCACACATTTCACAATTCCCCATCTTTGGATGCTGGGGACAGTTGAATCATCACATATTCCCTTTTCCAGCACAAATTGTCCAGCCCAAAAATCATGGGCGTCAATAATACTCACAGGAAGTAGAGAACGTGAATCTAATCCTATTGAATAGCTTCCATCTTGCCATACAACATCAACTGTTGTCTTCATCTTTGTGATAACAGCAATTTCCTGGCAATTAAGATTCAAGCTCCCTCTCTGCAGGTCCCTTTTCAATTGCTCTTCTTCTTCAACAAGTTCACAAGCTGGTGCACCAAGAAACTTTTGTCCTCTAAAACTTTTGCTGTTGATAACTGGGATCAAACACCAGTCACCTAGCTGCCAGTTCGCATGAGAGAAACATGACAACATTGTTAAGTTTTCTGAATCCTGACAATATGCTGGTGCCTTTTCACAGTTTATGCTGGCACAGCTGAGCCAATCAACATACACGAGTCCAGCATCCACAGAGCATACAGTACCTTGATTCTTAATATCCTTTTTCATACCACACAACCACCTTGGTGGTTTGTAAACAGATGAAGATGTCAATTGCACTCTCAGTCCTGGGTAAAAAGGATATTGAGAATCTTCAATTAAGTCTGGTGAAGTGGGTATAAGATTCTCCAAGCCTGATGCAGAGAATTTGGACTTTGTACCATCATCAAACAGCACTGTAACACGGTCAACTATTTTTTCTACTTTCCCCAGCCAGGCACCAGTCACAACAAAATCACCCACAGAAACAGAACGTACTTTCTTAAGAATTTTGGAGTTAACATTTTGTACTTTTCTTCCTTGGATATTCTCCAGGTCAACCAGAATATCCATGTCAATCACTTTACCCATCTGCCCAGATGGATCTTTTATTGATGACACCACATCCCCGGGAACAAATCCCCTCTCAAATGAGAGGAAATCATCGATCTTCCCAAGGGACTCTTCAAGACTTGAAAGAATAGAAAATGCACATCCATTGTAAGGAAATTCTAGATCATCCTGATCCTCACTGCTACTGCTCTCACTGAGACTATCAAAGTCGCTGAAGAGAGAATCCATGATGAAGATGCCTGTAAGAACAAACTAAAATTTTTACATCACCATTAACTAAAAACATAAGAGAGCAAGAAATGTTGGATATGTTAGAACTAGATGTAAGGGCACATAGACCAGGTTTCTTACTTGATTGTAATCAAAGAAATCGTGCCTTAGATTTCCAATATTTTATTACCTTAACAATCTTGAAGACTTGAACAACACAGTGCTGGAATGTGATTCGGGTGTGCTTCAATTAGGATCAGAAACCTTGCTCAAGAAAGGAAGAGTAACACAACTGTTGTGATGTTATATATTTCAATGTAAATATAAGTTTTTCCAACAATCAGATCCTGCAGTTGTTATTTACTCTTTAATAGATCCAATAATCATGTAATAGATCAAGATATTTTCTCCAACAAGTTGGAGATGAAATGCCAAAGGAGATTTGCCCCTCAAAGGAAGTCCAATACAGACTCCCCAACGTCAAAGGAGATTTGCCAATAAATGGACGAGAGTTCACAAAAAAAGAAGCAGCACAAGTAGAACCTTGCTATAGATGAAATGCAAATTCTACTAGTGTACACAATCTTTGTTTGTAACAGTTTTGCAGCATAAGATACGGAAGCTGATCTTTATCGAGTGAAAAGGATGACCGTTTTGAACAGGGAAGATCCTTCTCAAGTATCAGTACTGAAATCGTCAGCTGACTGGAGAACCTTGCCAAAGGAGATTTGCCCAAAAGAGCTAAGACTTCGAAAATGTGTATCAGCTTGAAGCCTTTTTGTTTTTCCAGAAATCTAAAATTTATATTGCCAAAGGAGATTTGCCCCTGCGTTCTGAGAATCGAACCACAGCTAAAGAAATTAGGTTTGCCTCACAGAGAGATTGTGATATCTAAGGAATAATAGATTTGTCGTCGATTCAGTTAAAATGATATTCGTATCCTTGCATAAGCCCTAGGAACTAACAGAAGACAGTCACGGGAAACAATGGTAGTCAGGTACATCTGGACGTGGACAACAGCAAATCAGGCACATCAGGTATATCCTGAATCTCGTTAAACTTTCATTCCCTATCACAGCATAGCTGTTTCCATTTTAGAACATGCATTGAACCTGCAAAGGAGCTTCCAGAATCAGTTCCCTTGTGTTTATTCTCTGAATCATACATATCAGTTCCATTGTATTTATTTTCAGAATCAAACATCTATAACATAAAGTACAATCTCAGGCATTTAACAGACTACCTTCCCTTCTAAATTTCTTGAAAAATCCTATGATTTTTATATTTTTCAATTTGTAAGTTACTAATGAACTTTTGTAAACAGAGAAAGAAATGCAAAATGTTAATAGCATTTAAATTTGCTTCAATACCATTAAAATTTTTAGTACATGGAAAGAAGGTACAGGTAAAGAAAATACAAGAACATTACAATCTACAAATGAAAAGGTTAATTGATGAGCTCTCTTTCAGATCAATTCAAAATAGCCAAAAAAAAAAAAAAAAAAAAAATCAAAGGAATGTCTTATGCATGTATCAGCAGATGAAATGACTTAATTCTCACGAAAGTACTTTTCTATCTCAAAGGTATCATTTATTTCAACAGTAACACAATCAAACTAGGAAGTAAACTCCTCGGTTTCTATGTTCATGAAGAAACTGTGAAACTTCACACAAGTTAAGCAGTCAGACAAGTAAAAACTGAACTCATGCCGACTACTACTACTTCTTCTTCTTCTTTTAAGATAACTTCCTCCCACGTTTATATGTTTCATGTGTCTGGTTAATTCTGTTCCCAGCCCCTTCTCTCTCACCATGGAGTCAAAAATGGACCTTGACACAGAACATGTATTGGGTGGAGGAAGCAGAACAGAACAGAAACCAAATCATCTAAATGAATTTCAAACCTCCAAAACTGACATTAAATCGATTTTTTTTTATTATTTTTTTAATAGAATATATATGTATAGAACTACAACTAAGGCGCAAAAAGATGTGCTGCTAGAAACCATATACAATCCAAAGGAACCAGACCTATAAGGCAGATAAGGTGCTAATATGTTTCAAGCAAGAAAACAAAAAAAAAAAAAAAACAAAACAAAAAAATCAATTTCATAAAGAAAACAAAAGAAGAGAATACCGGGAAGTATTTTTACATGCAATTCCTACATGGGTTCCATATTTTATTTAAAAACAGAAACGAAAATTCAGAACACAGAACCCCATGTACATAGAAGAAGAGTTCACTTCAGAATAATCAAATTTTGAAAGAAAAAAAAATAATAATAATAATAAATAAAAGCAGGCCGCAGAGGAAAAGAAGTGTACCATTTGTATATCATCGATATTATCCGAATCAAAGGCCCATATGAATGCCGTGAAACAGCCTTAAGAAAAGCAGAAGCAAACCCAGAACGCGAAAAGGGAAAAAGAAAACGGTCCCGCGAACCTTCCTCCTCCACTTGGTCTCCCTGATATTCCCAGACTTCCTCGCACTTGCCTTCGTCCTTTAGACAAATACCAAATGATCACCAGTAGGGGGAAAAAAGAGAAAGGTTATGGGAATTCAGAGAGGCCAACAATACCCTCCCCAAATCCCACCACCCATCAAGCCATTCTCCAGTCTTGCAAACATGGCAATTACAGAGGTATTCTACCAATTCATCTTCAAATTTTTCTTGTCTGAGCTTTCTGGTTTTTGTGAGGGTCGTAGACTTTAGAGAGGTTTTGAGGGACGTGGATAGCTGCTGATTTGTTCTTTCGAGTGCTGTTATTTTCAATCTCGCAAATATGGAACAGGGAAGCAATTAGATATAAGCCGCTGTGGATACCATAAGACGCAGAATATATCACAGGAGGGCGACTTTTTCTCTCACGCTCTCGCTCGTAGAAAACCATTCTACAAAGTACAAAGGTAACAGTCACTGTCTAAATCCTGGTCACTACTCCTTTTACTAAAAGTGAAATTGATTGTTCTTTATTTTACCACCTCTTTCGATTTTTACATGTATTTATTATTTTATTTTGTAAATAATAAGGTTGTATTTAAATTATTACGGCCACTGGTCAATTTATGACCCACTTTATTTAAAAAATATATATTATTAATAAAATAATAATACACATATTTTTTTAAATAAGTATTTTCTTACACGTATAATCATTATAATTTATAAAATTTATATATTTAACTCCACTTTTCTAACATAATTTATTTTCAAAAAAGTAACAAACAACATTCATTTTCAATAAAAGTTTATCTCAAATAAGTCATTTTTTCAAATATAATGGTAATCCAAACACACCCTTAAATATTTCATTTCAACAATAAAATAATGTTAAATTTAATTTTTATTTTTAATAATTAGAAATACCTATATTAAATGATTAATTTGTGATTAATTATTTAATTTAAAATTAATTAAAAATTAATTAATTTAAATATTTTTAGTTCAAGAATAAAAAAAAAATTAAATTAATTAATAAAAAATAGTTTAAAAACTAAAACGACCAATAATCCTCCTCCTTCTTCATCATCTTACTATTATTATTATTATCTTTTATAAATATACCTTTTTCTTATGATATTTTATTGATTTTTATATCATATGTAAATGTATTTAACATGTGAAGTTTTTAAAAATAAGAATGATTTAAAGAAATTTTATTTACTTAATTAATAATAATAATAATAAAATGTGAGATATTTTAAAATATTCTCTAAGATACTAATAAAATTAAAATACGTGTCAATTTAATTAACCTAAAAAATCAATAGTTATAATTTTTTTTTTTTAAAATAAAAATTATAATCACATTAAAAAAAAAATTATAAAAATATAAAAAATTGTTGTGAAGTAGGTTCCTACATAACTCGTCTAAAAAATCTTTGAACAGTTATTAAATAGGGATTTGAAGCCTTTTACTTAGTTGACGCACTTTAAAGTCATGATGTGTACTTGAAGTGTGACAAAGTGAATAATATCATTAAATATTTTTTAATCAATTTAAAAATTAAAAATATTTTGATAATGTTTTATTTAAAAAATATATATAAAAATATTAATTTAACTAAATTAAAGACATTAGTTTTTGATATTAATTAAATTAATACATATTTTAATTTTATTAATTACTTAAATAATATTTTAAAGGATATGTTAAAAGATTAAGTGCCTAACAATAATGTGTGTAGAAATTAGAAAGAAGAGGGTTTCATCAAAGATAACGATTAAGGATGGCAATTAAAATCATACTCGATGGGGAACTTGATCCGTTTTGATCGGGGAATTCCCGCTTTGACCGGGTTTGGGGATGAGGAATAGGGGATGGGGGTGGGATGGTATTAACCTTCGATCCCTATCCCCGTCCCGCCCCGAATATATATATATATATGATATTTAATTATATATTTATAATAAAAATAAAATAATATAACAATTATAATAATTAATTATTTAAAAATTTAAACATAAATTATATGAATTA
>JAXGGT010000001.1:897355-916000 GCA_035583425.1 Marsdenia floribunda
ATAAAATTAAATAGTATTTTAGTATTTTTAATAAAATGATATATCAATTTATATATATATTAAAAAAATTATGTTTTATTATATTGTGAGAAATAAAATAAAAATTGATGTAATATATTATATCTCTTTCTTAAAGAGAAAATGAGTTATTCGAACCGGTCTTGAGGCCGGTTCACGGTCCGACCGACCGACCGGTCCGATCCTCAAAACCATGCTTATAATGAGGATTGAGTTTAGGACTTCGTGTAACATTCACAAGTCTCTTATTATTTATGCATGCGAAGCTAAGTGCTTGGCAATTTATCACGGCTGAGGAAAAATAAAAAAAGGATCCTATTATTACTTGGGCTGGTTTCCCTTTTACAGGGATCGGGCCGGCCGCTGGGTTCTTGAGCAGACAGAAACCGTCTTCCATGTTATTCTCTGACCGTAGGTTGGATTGACGAGGAAGTCGGAACAAGAGCAAATCCAGTACAAATACACACAAGGAAGGGAACGCAGTTGCGGATGGATATGGGCTTAGTATTTCATCCACAGCTTGTTAGATTGGGCAAATGGATAGCTATTTTCTAGTTTTGGACCATGTCTTCTACATTTCGTTTATTTTGCTTTGTGTGGGCGCATAATGTCCACTGGAACGTCCGTGGATTTTATCATCAACTTGGTGAATTAATTTTAAGATATAAGACTTTTCGATTAGAACAAGTTGTTCAAACGAATTCCCCGTCCTTTCTCAAATATTCGGTTTTTTCCTGGATATTCGTGTTCAAATATCCACGGATTCCTTGTTTGTTTACTAGCTTGATATAATTTAAAAAACACTAGTTTTTTGTCTGCTTGTAGAATTAGGGTGCATTTCAATTGTACTTGTATAATAAGCCTTGACTTGACATCACTTTATGAATGTCATTCAATATTACGAGTTTGACATTCACTATAACCGTCATGTAAAAATTAAGATGAGACCTTTTTTTTAAACAAAAGTTACTCTGCAAGTGTGATTCAATTTGAATATAAATTAGTCCTCTCAAATATTGAATGGTCTAACACACAAAAAAAAAAAAAAAAAAAAGTGCATTTTAATTCTAGCTAACTTCAATCTCACTGTGAGAATATATAAAATGCTAACTCGATAGCTCTCCTTATTCAGTAAGAGGATTTGAGTTTAACTCACATTGGAAATAATTTTATATTGTATTTGTCATATATTATATGTATTTTTGAAATTCCTCTCTAAATTTAAATTAGTCGATAAAAATGTCTTACTACCAAAAACTCCACTCAACTCTGATTTTTTAAAACCAAATATCATTACAGTATTCAAAATCTTAATTTTGAAAATCTATCTTTTAACTTGATTGACTTTTGAGTTTGAGCCATAGTTGTACAATTGGAAGGCTTAAATATTTTCACAGTAATTTATTTTATTTTTTGTTATGGAAAGTTCCCTACAAGAAGAATGGTGTAAATGCAATTCTTTTTCCCCTTTTCCATTTTTTTGGGATATTTCTTCTCATTCTTTTCGATGGAAGAAAATTTTGCATCAGCATCTACTTATTTACTACTATCAATCAGAACCTCCGATGGATTTCAAAGGTTTCCTATAAATTAATTATAATAATACACTCATATGGATTCCACCACCGCAACCGCAACCGCCACACTCTCTTCTCACTCAGTACTATGTACAAATACGGCAGCTCCGGTAGCTCACACACTCACAGAACGGTAAGGTACGCAGCATCGATCAATATTGAATATTACACAACTTCAACTGCTGTAAGATTGAACCCGGGCAAGTTTTTGTCCAGCAAATCCACCGTAAGCATGGATGCCCTCGGCCTGGAGGCGGTGCGGCTCGAATATCCGGTCGTAGTGATTAAAGGTGGGGAAGCCGTGGTCCGTTCGCAAGTCCTCAGCCACTTTGCTTGCATGTATCTTTGCTTCCTCCAGGGTCCCATGTGAATCTTTTTAAGCTTCATGCATTTCTTAGCGGCGGAGCACAAGATCTTGATCAAAGACATTAACCTCTCTATTTTCCCCACGAATACTTCCGGAAGTCTGTTGATCAGTTGATTGTATTCCTCGCTTGCTCTCGCCATCTCGAACTCCCCCCTAAAACCCAACTCTATTATTACTCTCATTTCTCCCCTTTTTGCATTCGAATTGTCCACTACGTCAATGAATGTATGTTCACCTGAACAAACCATAGTTGCATAGCAGTTATATATATATATATATATATTTAGATTGTATTCTTATTTCGGACAATAGAATAATAAACCAGTCAACACAGGCCAGCTGGAGAATTGGTGTGCCAAGTGGGCTTCAAATGTGTGTATATATATATATAATAAGATCATTAAATTAATAAAACTTAACTAAGTAGCATATATTAATATTAAAAGAAAAAATAAATAAATAAAAATGGATACCTGAAGGAATGTTTGGGGAGCTTCTCCATTTTGACTTGCAAATTGCACTATTAAAACCGGCATTCTGAAGACGTCTGCAGACATCCTCCATCAAGCAGCTTCGGCAACTATTTCCCATGGCTTTACCACAGACGCAGAAGCTTCCACCTGCTGCTTGTCCCTCTCGTGCTTCATTCATGGCTTCTTTCGTGATGCTCCGGATTCTTGATTCTATTGAACTTGTTCTGCAAAGTGTACCCTGTATATATATATATATAAAATTAACATCTTAATTAATAATTATTAATATATAAGCTCCATTACTGTTTAATTAATGACTGGAGTAATCATGACACAGGAGAAATGATTAAGCAAGACGATATTAAAGCAACAGCTTAGCTGACAGCTTCTTGTTTCCTTTCATTTTCATTTAAGGTGATAGGTCCTGTTCCATGATCTCTCTCTTAATACACACACAAAATATTAGATCATATATATATATAATATAAGGCTCCACTTAAAATCGCGGATCTATTATCAGGATTTTGAGTTATATCAGTTTTTCTAAATTATGACAATATGAATCAATATAACTTTTGAACTAAAGATAGTGTTCAAATCAAACTAAGGATGACAAATCTGGACACATTTCTGCATCATTAGTTCGAAATTATCTGCTTCATTATATATATATATATATATATTATAAGCTCTAGACTTCTTCAACATAGAGAAATCCGCCATGACAGATGGATACTTTTTCCTTATATAATTATGTGTATATATTCTACGAAAATGTTGAGACATTTTTCGGTCAAAGAAAAGCTTTTTTCCATGGCGAATATACATGATTATGAACTTCAGCTAATTCTAATGATAAAGGGGAAAAATGGTTTTTCAATGGAAAGAAGAAGCCTAAAACTTACGTGTAAGAGCTGATTCTGGTTCTCCCAGAAACTTTTATCTTCCTCCTTATTTCCATAGTTTTCTTTTTCTTCATCTTCTTCCTCCTCCGGTTCATTAATCTCACCATAGCCATTGTCGCTGTTGCTTCCTAATGACCCTTCGCTTCCTTCGTCAAGAAACCCGAAAACGGTATCAGATATGTTTAAGGCAGCAGGGTCACCGGAAAACTCACTTTCCCCACTATCCCACCTTAAAATCCGGTGACTGAGACCCATTCTAGCCATTCCTCCGCCTCCCATGGCCAACCTAACTACTACCTATACTATAATATAATATAATACAAGGAAAGCATCAATTCAACTTAAAAAGTTTTGGCTTTTCAATTTTTTTTTTCTCCTCATCTACGGAGCTTTTATATATCGTGAAGGGGAACGTAGAGGGGCGGGCGGGGGGGGTTTTAAAAGATAAGGGACCCACAATTGTCCTACGTGGACGAACAACTCTCAATCCACATGATTATCAGAACCTCCGCCCACGTGGCAGATTGAAATTGGACATTTCCCATCAAGAGAGGTCTACCATCGTAGACCAGACAGCCAGGATCCACGTCAGTCTCAGTCAATAATTCGGATCAACACACTCGATTTTGCATCATATGGATATACTCGAATATTCTGATTTTTTTTTTTTTTTCTCTTTTGTTAAAATCTCCAAAAAAAATATTAGAAACAAAATTATAAATTATTATTTTAATAGAATTATTTCCTTATCCTATCCTAAAGAGAAGTGCTTGTGTGGGGACCATCTGAAATGTAGCCATTTTGAGTCTCGAGATCAGACGTGGCGGAATCGGGATCGTTTATTGCTTAGTTTTTATCCGTAGAGATGGGCCCAACTTGCTCGCTTGCTTACCTAACATCGAAATGATGTTGAGTTGTACCCATCAATAAATAAATAAATAATATTAGCGGGAAAAAAAAAAAAAAAATTAGCTTGATTGATTAGGAATGTTTTAGGTACGCGGCGTCTTGCCCATGGTTTTTGGTTTTCGGATAGATGGACGAAAACTACACATGGATATCTAAGAAATCTAGAGTGTTCCTGGGGGTATTATCGTCAATTTACTGAGCAATCATTTAGACCGACATAATAATCAAATTTGGAGAGCCAGGAAAACGACAAAGTACTTTTTGTTTCCATATATATTAATATTATAAATCAAGATGCCATCGCCACTAACATGTGACCATTTTTCTTTCATTCTTTTGTTTTTGTTTTTTTTTTTTCTTTCGGTACTAATTGCTACATGCGAATATTTTGGAATAAAATTGTTCTTTGATGCGTTTTGAAAAGAAGATATGCTTGTGGATGATTCCGTAAATTTGTAGCTAAGTTTGGTTTAAACAGCACCTTAGTAACGTGGATGAATCTATAAATTAATAATTTTTTTTTTTAATATTAATGTCATAACTTATATTTATAAGTTAGTGTCGCGATTATGAGTCTAATAATAGATAATTATGTTCAATCATAATATTTCACTATAAGACTAGTGACGTTCAAGATGACTTATTTGACACTATTATCATTGTTAATAATAAATGCTTACATTTATACTTATATTTCATGATACGTCGTTACATATTTACATTATGGGATGATTATCATAATTACTCAAAAAAAAAAATATATATATAAAATTAAAGTATTATTTAATTGTTAGAATATTTGATATTCAATGTTCATTATTCAAACTTACGTAATATTTACAAATTATTTATTACTTATGTCAGGTTAAATACTTTAATTAGAAAAGGCATTTAGTACGATATAAAGTGATGAAGTATATCTAAAATAATATATATATCTATATATATTTCTTAGAAGGAAATATGTGTTATATTTAGTAAAATAAAAGTGAAAGAAGCTGATGGTTTTAAATATACTTATTTTTAATAATAGAAAATTATTATTTTTATTTAAAAAAATACTTAATTCAAATATACGTAAAGGTTAGATGGAGAGAGCTTCTAGCTACGTAGCTTTTTAGGGAAGATTTCTTTTTAATAATTTGAACAATTAATGTTATTTAATAATTTTCCGTGACTTGAGAGAAGATATATTTTATTTTATTTATTTAAAATTGAAATAAATAAATAAATAAATCAAAGGAACAGGTAAAAAGTGGCATGCCCTTTTGTATATATTTTATAATTCACAATCATGGAATATAAAATGCTTGTATTTGGCACTTTTTTGGGCCAAATTCATTTCGACAAATGTTGTGATAATGACCCTCACATGCATGATAAGATTAACATCTGAAAAACTAACCTAATTACTATAATCCAAACCATTTAAATTACGAACTAATCCATCAAAAGTGACATGCAAAATACATACATACATACATACATACATACATACATACATACATACATACATACATATATATATATATATATATATATATATATATATAATACATAAGTTGACGAAGTCCCACATCCATTATTACATCGTTCGACACACATTATCCATTACACATCATTGCAATTTATCTTGTTCCTTAAAAATCTAATAAGGAATCAATCAATAGTGCCAATTTTGTTATACATTATTGAGTATTGTGGATGGTCAAGGTGAGTCTTTCCCTCAACGAAAAGATAGATTTTAGACAAAATATAAATTAATTAAATTAAATAATAATTTTGAATATCGAATAGTCTAACAAAAAAAAATTATTTTGACTTTTTTCTTAATAAAAGAATTATGTTGTTCTTGAATCTTGTTTAAGAAATAGATAGGAACTTCTTCATAATGAGAATAAGTTAACAATGGCATTGTTCTTTGGTATAGTTTAATTAGTTGAATATTTTTACTTATAATTAAAATGTCATAAGTTCAACGATAAAATATTAAAAAAAAAAAAAAAGAAGGTATATTTTCAAAATATCATAATAATAAGAGGCCTTCTACTAACATCTTTTGTAAGGTTTTATATAATATATATATATATATAATTTCATTAAAAAAAATTATATTTATTCTTCTATTTTTGTGGAATATGATATGGATGCACACTAAAAGCAAGTTTCTCAATAAACTTTAATTAATTAAAATTTTCCATTTTAAGCTTAGTAAAAGATTTATAAAATTTTTAATATAAATTAGAGATAATTTTTTTTAAAAAATTAAAGTGACCGATAAATATTTATCAAGTGAAACCCTATAGAACAGAACACGGATATAGATATTTTTAGACATTAATTAAATAGGATCTTGATAAGACGTATATGTTTAATTATAAAATTAGTAGTTTCAGACCAAATTACACCTGTTTACCCACCTAAATTAAAAAAAAAAAAAAAAAAAGAAGATAAAAGAAAGATAAAGTTTAGTGCAATAAACTAGAATCAAACTTGGCAATTAATGTTTCGTGTTAGGTTGGATGTTCTTCTATATCTCCTGAATGGGATTATGTTATTATCATATGTTTTGACATTTTGTTTGTAATATGGGATTTTATCCAAAAAATTTTAAGTTGATAAGTATAATTTATGCAAGTAAAAATTAAAGCATGATGATTAGTTATATTCAAATTTTTAGAAAGAAAGTTTTTATTTACTGAATTTTATATTTATCTCTCTATTCAAATTTTTCAAACGACACTGATGGTAGGAAATGTGAATATATATATATATATTATAATTTGAGACATTAATAAAGTTATATATAAATTTTAATTAAGTCATCTTATTTATATATCAAAATACTTTAGAGTTTATTAATTTAATTATTGAATATCGTTAGATGATTTTGATTATGTTATATTTACAAGTCTTAATTATTTTGATGATTGACAAGAATTGATTACTCTTATAGTAAAAACTTCACATATGATATGCTACAAGTTTGAGTCATGTATGTTTAATGTGAAAAACTAATTTGATCATTAAAATTTCAACTTTATTGTAATAAATTAAAGACAGATTTTCTATAATATATATATATATATATATATAAAAGAATATTGTTGTACTACTTGAATTTAGGGTTTTAATTCACGAATTCGCCTTTAGTTCATTTGTTTTTTTTTGGTTCTTTGTATTGATGAAGAGAAGGATCGAAACGTGAAAACTCGGAGAAGAGAAGCCAAACTTAAAAACAGGTAAGAATTACAAGGATTGAAAAGGATATGTCTAATCCTGAATATATATATATATATATATATATATTTTTTTTTTTTCATTAATATGGATTAGAATGATATATATATATATATATATATATATTCTGGTGAGACCAGAAAACTTCATGCATGTTCATGTGTGAGTTGTTGATAGAGAGAGACATATAGTGGTGGGAGACAAAATTAAAATTAAAATTGAGGTTCTTATTGCATTCTTTGAACTAATTATCAATGATCACGATTGATTCTTAATTAAACAAACGTTAATGTCATATCCATATATATATATATATATATATCGTGTTTTCGTTTTCGGGGTTTCTTCAGAAACTGAAATACGGTAATTTCCAGTCAATTTAAAACAATATATATCTTTTATATATAAGATTTTAGCATTTACACCAAACAAGATACGTATTAACTTTTTCTTTTATATTTAAGAATTTATAAAAAAATTAAAACTACAAAAATAAATAAAATTTTATAAATATCATAATTTATTTATAATACAAGTAAAAAATATTTTATGATATTAATTATAAATATTATAATTTATTTATTATATAATAAATAAAAAATTAAATTACAAGTATAAAATAGTAATATGCGTATTTATTTGATAAATATTTTAAATTTTAAATAAATATATTAGATATATATTTTGTTTAATTTAAAGTACAGAATATATATTTAAATTTTTAGATAATTTTAAGCTATTAAAAAATTTAAAAAATATAATTTAAAAAATTAATAATTATAATTATTTAAAAATATTAATATATTCACTTAAATTATCTAAAAATAACATAGCAATTTTACCGGTAAAATTGACTTTAAAAAAATGATTAAATTCCAACCTTTTAAGTATCCTTCGTATAACAAAATTCATAGCTTTTCTACTCTTTGTGGGAGGATTGGGGTACAGTGCACGTGAATTGAATGCTATTCCTTGTACATACATACTACAAGCATATTTGATATATATATATATATATATTTAATACATTGAACAAATAAATAGATATACATACAATTTAAAAATATGATTATATATACACGACATATTAACAAAATCTAGATATATTAATACTAAGAAATAAAAAACTGTGGACGGCAATTTCGGTTTGCAAAATTAAATTAGAATAATGCAAATAAAAAATCAATTGTAATATATGTATTTCATTAATTTAAATATATGTGAGTTACAATCTCTATTTAATGAATTCGAAAGCCCTTTGGGCTTGATCTCGATTTGTCAAGTATGATATAATATTGAATCTATCCTTCCAAGGGTATTTGAACTTGATCTCGGAATGTATTTGATGATGTGAATTCGAGGGCTTTGAGGCTTAATTTCGAAGATGGATTGGACTTGGAAGGGAAAGGATTCGATATGATAAAGCTTTACTACTTCCAAGACTTCTCCTCTTTGAAGCTTTTCTGCTCTTCTATTTATAGAGAAAGGTATGACAAAAAGACAGCTCTTGTGGTGATGTGGTGCCTTTCGATTGGCCGAAACACTCTTTCAATTCTGATTAGTTAGTCTTGTCAAATTGCCACGTGTTAATATTTGATTCACTGTAGTAAATGGAGGGTAATTGATAATCAGTAAGAAGTAAAAGGTAATTAGATGGAATTGTACATACTACTTAATTAATTTATAATTACTTCTTCGCTTAAATTTCATTGTCTACAAAACATTAAAATCTAAATTACTTTTAGATATTATTATAATAAGTTTTACAAAAGAAAATATTTGAAGTAGTTTAAAAAATTAAAATATTATATATATATATATATATATATTAATTTAAGTTCAACTAACATACGTAGAAACTTATTAAAGAACAAAAATTATCAATTTCATTATCAGATTCACATAACCCAATTTCCCCTCAATCAATTTAATATATTCTTCAAATTCATATGATTAATATATATAATATATTGAAGATTGAACAATATATATATAATGCATTCACCTAATAGACAGATAAAATATATTAAATTTTTTAAATAATTAAATAACAAAAGATATATATAATTAAATTTATTTCAAATAATTAATTTAATTTTATATTTAATTTTAAAATTAATCTACACCGGATTGTAAACCTAGGATATACATGGCAACATAACCAAACACGTACTATTTATATATATATATATATAAAATTATATATACAAATAAAAATAAACCTAGTATTTTGCAAGTTTATCCATTTTATAAATGATTTGGACCGTGGAGACATTTCGCAGATGAACTTGACACAGGTGGAAATTTTTATGATAAGGGGGAAAAAATTATAAATTATGGTAAATTAATTTGTTCTGAGGATTAATATTTAATTTAAATATTAAATTATTTACAATTAATTCTCACTACTTTTTATTTTTTTTAAACAAATTTTTTTTTGATAATTTTAACTATATATTAATCACATGATTGGTCATAAAATTATAAAAATTATTTTTCTTATTAAACCTACCTTTAAAAAAATATTAACGTTGTAAATATATGATCAAAACTTAAATTATTTAAAAAAAAAAAAAAAATTGATCAAAAAAATTTATAAAAAATAACAATTTATAAATTAATTAAATTTATACGTGCTATTCCACACAAAATGCCATAAGATATCGGATTCAATTTAAATGGTTTTGAAATTTTGGGTAAATTGGCATAAATAGTCCTCAAACTATGGTCATTTAGTGACATTGGTCCCTAAATTATGTTAAATTATATGAGTTTGGTCATTCCGTTAAAAATTTATGTTATTTTACTATTAATTTCCAAAAAAAAAAATTGTCCACGAAAATTTTAATCATTTTATAATAATATTATACAAAAAAAAAAAGCTAATGTATATATATATATATATATACAGTGAAGAGAATAAAAAAAATGACTATATCTATATGTATTTGTATTAATAATATATTTTTCTTTTATATAATATTATTGTGAAATGACTAAAATATTATTGGACACTTTTTTTTTTGAAATTAATGGTAAAATAAAAAAAAAAATTAATGAAATTATCAATCTTACACAATTTAACATAATTCAATAACTAATGTCATAAAAAAAATTAACTCAAGAAATAATGTCCGATAGTTTAGGAACTGTTTATGCCAATTTGCCTTGTTATATCTTTGTTTAGAAATGGGTCCCACATGTGATAGAAGTAAAGAAAAGAAAACGTGTAATGGTGATTTGATGGCTGTATTTGATTTTATGGAAAACTGCCAACAAGGAATGGTCTCTTCATGTCTGGCTTCTTTTATTCTCAGCCACTACTACAGACACGCAACATATCCAGGTTTTGACACGTACTTCATCCCGTGAAATCCCTAAAATCTCCCTTTCCAACTCTCAAAATCTCAGAAAAACAGTTTTCTTTTCTTTCTTTTTTTTTTTTTCTATTTCTTTTCATGCAAATGAGAAATATATATATATATATTAAAATATTAAAGTGAAAATGACATTGTTGCCCATATGGGTATCATTAACATTTGGGCAAAAAACTACAAATATATATATATATATATATATATATATATATATTTAGGTAAAAAAATCTTAATAACACTTTAATTTTTAAAAAATATAACTTTTGCATTTGAACTTAATTCACAGTTTTCATTCACAAGTTTGGAACTACAAACAATTCACGATCTTGTTAGTGCAAATTACAAGTTTTTGAAATTAAATTTGCCTCCTTATAACTCCAACTCTTTCTTATTGTGCATTCAAATTCTCCCTATCCAACTAGCTTATTGCTAAAACCCTAGAAACGAAAACCCTTCCGAGAATTTATGTCAATATCAAAAACAATTTGCATTCAAAATTCACAATCCAAAATAAATATTATGAGAAATTCAATAACCCACAAAAAAATAAATATAAAAAATTGATATGGATATCCAAAATTAAAATTTTATTAAAAAAATTAATAATAAAAGAAGAAAGACCCAATAGAAGAAAAAATTAAGGGTGTTTTTGGATTAGAGTTTTTTTAGTTAGCTTATTTTTTTTAAGTTGATTGAAGAGATTTGTAGAAAACTAGGAATAACTTGGAGAATGTGAAAAAATTATCTAAGTAAATGGGATGTAAAAATATTATTTTTTATAGATATAATAATACTACGGAATATTAGAGAAATAAAGTAATCTATTAAGATTTGTATTGATTAAAAAAAAAAGGATGAAGATTTACAGTGATTTTTTGCCCATTAAATTTGAAGAGAAGCTAGAGGAAAAAGAAGAAAAATATAGTAGAGAAAAAAGAGTTAAGAGGAGTGGAGAAGACGAGGAAGAAGAGGAAAGAGAAAGATTAAAAGAAAAAAAAAAAAAAAACAATGACGAGGATGAAGAGGAGCAGCCTGGAGAAGATAAAGACGAAGAGGAAAGATAAAGAAAGAAAATATTTTTAAGAGAGTAAATTAAGACAGAAAAGCCCCTAATTCTGTCTATTTTTACTATAAGAGTTAACGGTAAATCAATATTTAACAGTTAAAATGGATGGAAGTGCACGATTTGTATTAAAATTTAAATTTGAGTGTTAAATCTAGATGAAATTAAATTCAAGTACAAAAAATTCAAGTTTTATTGAGATTTTTTGCCCTTAACATTTTGATTAAGCTACATAAGAGTTTTATCCATGTTTTTTTTTTTTTTTTTTTTTTTAAATATATATATATTTAATATATATATATACAAGAAAGGATAACTCAATTGGTACCAATCTTCCACCTAATTTATAATTCAAGAAATTAATAAGTTTGAATCTAAATAGAAATAAATAAATATATATATATATATATACACACATATATGTATATATATTTTAAGCATAAATATCTAAATATCCTTAATTTAATAAATTACTAAATTAATATATTTTAATATAAAATTTAAATTATTAAAGAAAAACAATTATACTAAAACTAATTTTTTTCACTTAAATTAATGAATTTAATCTTAAATATTTAAAATTAAGAGTTGCTGCTAATGTATTGAAATAATGTGCTAACTGACATTCAGATATTCTAATTTCAAAATGTACATCAAATCATCCATTGATAAGTAAAAAAAATGCAAAATTGGAGATTTTTGTCTTAAACTCAAATCCTATGATAAGTCAGATTCATAGCTAAAATTACTACTAATCAAATTATGCTTACTTATTATAAGTTTTAATCAGTAAAATCTCATTATTTATGATAATAGAATATAAATTACTTCTTAATAATAATAATAATAATAATAATAATAATAAAGGAGCATATATTAATTTTTAAAATATTTATTTATTTTAATGTTGTCACTTCAAAAAATGTGAAATCATGTCATGAAGGTATATCTTAATTGATAACAATTTTACTTATAATCAGATAGGTTATAAATTCGAGACATGATAAAAAAGAAACAAAGTACCTCAAATTTTTTTTTTTTTTAAAAAAAAAAAAATTTGTGGGATCATGACGAAGAAAAATGATAAAATAATTTGATTTATTATTGAAATGTCATAAATTTAAGTTATAGTTATAATAATAATATATATAATAACAAATAACATAGTTTAATGATAAATAATTCATAAATTTTATTCCAATATAAATGCTGTAAATCTTTTTTTTTTTTTTTTTTTAATAAGTATATAAATGTTGTAAATCAAGTGTAAGCTTTACGTGATATTTATAAGAAAAATTAACAAATATCGCAAGTAAAACTTTATATAAAAAAAAAAAAAAAAAAAAAAAAAAAAAAAAAAAAACTAAATAAACTAGAACAATGTAATCAAAATGGTTCTATGGACCAACACACACCCACACACACCCACACGCTCCCCACACCTACACACGCACCCCCCACGCACATCCTACAAACACGCACACGCATGCGCACCCTCTCACCCCCACATCCATACGCACACATACTTGAGACTATTAAGACAGTTAAAAGTTGAATTATTTATATAGAAAATTGGCCGGTTTAGTGTTCTAACTATTTTCGTTAATTAACTTAAATTTACAATCTTTTTTTTTCAACCTGTTAAGTCATGCATATTTTTACGAGTAGCCTGTTAAGTCATACATCTTTTTTTTAGCCTCTTAAGTCTTACATCTTTTTATGAACAGCCTGTTAAGTCCTTTCTTCCGTTTGAATTTTTTGACCAAAATTAGGTACAAAAATAGTTCCCACTAAGGTACAGATGAGGGAGTTTCGGGAAGATACCGAGCCACGACGAAATTCCTCCAGTGAAACTGTTTTTTTTTTCTTTTTCTTTTTTGGTTTATGAGAGAAATAGTGTGAGGACAATTTTGCCTTTAAAGAAACATCTCGTGCCCGACACGTGACTAATTTTGGCCGAAAAATTCAAATTTTTGGCCGAAAGGAAGGACTTAATAGGCTACTCGTAAAAAGATATAGGACTTAACATATTAAAAAAAAAAAAGATATAGGACTTAACAGGTTGCTCGTAAAAAGATGCAGGATTTAACAGGTTGAAAAAAAAAAGATTGTGGACTTAAGTTAATTAACAAAAATAGTTAGAGGACTAAATCGACCAATTTTCCTTGTTTATATCAAATATTTTACAATAAAAAAAAATATTAATATATACTCAATTAAAATGTTTAAAAATATTTTAACACACACACACATATATATATATATATTTCATAATGAGAAATCATTGTTTGGAGAATGAAAAATTGTTGAATTTGGACCTTGTTGTTTATGGTTTTGGTGTGATCGGTCTTTTTTCTTTATTTTTTATTTAGTAGATTTCCAATATACAATAAATTGGTGTATTTAGTATGTGTGACAATATCTAACCTCAAAACGACAACTCGAGATGAACATGACACGAAATTAGCGAGTTAGGGTTGAGGATAAACGGGTTCGTGTCAAAGCGGGTTAACTCGTTTAATGATAATCGTGTTTAAGTTGTAAACGGATTGAACCCACGTCACCTGTTTAAATAATAATTAATTTTTATTTTTATTTTAATTATATTTTAATTTATTAATAAATTATTTAATTATTTAATTATTTTAATAATTTTAATAATTTTAAATTTTAATATTTTATATATAAATAAATTACATAATATTGATATTCTTATAATAAATAATCGGATTAGTGGGTTGATATCGTGTAATCGTGTTGGCGGGTTAATAGTTTTGAATTATATATGTGTCATAATCGAGTTGGTGAGTTGATACGATTAATTTTAGTGTCGTGTTTGATTGAACTTTTTTGTGTCATTTAGGGTTCTTGTCGGATTCGGGTTCACAAATTAAGTATAATTACATTATATGAACCCGGCACGATTGTCACCCCTAATATTTAGTCATTTTCTTCATAAAATTTTTGTTTGAATTAAGTCAAATTTTGTGAAGAAAATGACCAAATACACCAATTTATTATATACTTATTATATATTAAAGACTTAATAAAAAAATTTTAAAAAAAAAAATCAACCACACTAATAATTAAAAGACTAGAGATGAAATCCACTAATTTTTCTGGAGAAAATTGAGAAAAGATACAGTTGAAATGTTGCTTAAAAGACCATGCATCTGGCCCAGCACGGGTTTACTTTTGTCATTGGTGTATATAGGCATGAATATATAATTATTTATGCCTAATTATTTGTCTAAATGACTTATCTACCTTTAAAAGGTTTTACATTGGGATTATCTAAATCCCACATTGGAAAACTACTAAACTATTTGGAGATTTTGTCTCCTATATAAACAATTAATGTCTCCCAAAAAAGGTAAGTGCTTCTAATCCCTTTGTTTTAGAGTTTGACCTTATCATTGGACAAGCTACTAACTTAAGCATCGGAGCTTTTTTGGGGGATAAACTCATTTCCCCCATCTTTTGCAAGTACTTTACTGAAGGGTCATTCAGGAAGACCATTCGACCAGATCACACTTGGAATACAGGACCTTTCGACTACATCATATTGGCGCCCACCGTTTTCGGCATTTCAACAACTCACTCCATCATTATGACTACTAGCCGTTGTCCTACTCCCCCTTCTGCCAACCCTTCTGGATATTATCCATCCGGACCTAGTCAAATGCGCCCGGAAGCTACTCAACAACATGTTAGCCCCCGTCCAGCTGATCACATTTCTCTGTCGATTCCTCGTTCAAAGGATTTGCCACTACAATCTGCTTCTTACGGCCCTTCTCGCTGTCATGCTTATGGCAAACAACCGGCTCAACAACCACCAGTTGAAGAAAGCGTTGGCACCAACACCTTTTGTGAACAGATAGGCCTTCCGCCTACTCGTGGCAAGCGTTCACAAGCCAATTATGACTTCATGTTTGCTCACTTAGATGAATTCAAGAAATTCCTCCGTCAGCAATGTTCGGATTCTGAGGCTACTTCCAAGCTTCCGGAAGAAGCCGGATTTACCGTCCAAGGTGCTGTTGAATTGAAGCTTATTGCACGCCTGTACCTCCACCTCCCGTCCACAATGCTGTTCCTCCTGCTGCAGCTCCTACCATCCCTGCTGCTGCTCCCCCCCCCCCTTCGGCTCCAGTAAAGCTAACTGCAACCTCCAACATCAGTTTGTTTTGATTCTCCAACTTTGAAACAGATTTCTACGGATACTACCAGTACTCCTTTGGTTCCTACTCCGGAAGCTAATGCCAAAATCAAAGAATTGTATGCTCAGATGCAGCTTATCTTACCTAAGTTTCAATAGCTGGAAGTTGAATGGAACATTTTTGAATCTAATCCTTTAAAACCGGAATACCGTGATGCCCCTTTCCTTAACAAGTTCAAGATTCCTACTTTCGAAGAGTACAATGGTTCCACAGATCCGGAATTTTACTACTCTTATGGTCATGCGTGGTGCTAATGATATGGTTCTTTGTCGATGTTTCCCTATCACTTTGATGGGACAAGCCTTAGATTGGTTCGACACTCTCCCAGCCGGATCCATATCATCATTTGCTCAACTTGGTAAGCAATTTTTGCAGGTAGTCGTACACAAAAGAAGCCATGCATCCATCTTCACAACATTTGGCAGCGAAAGGATGAAACATTAGCTGCATACCAAAAACTTTTCAATCAAGAAACGCATCATGTCTACAATTGTACGGAGGCTACATGCATTAAAGCCTTCATCAATGGTCTTCGTCCTGGCCAATACTCCTCCAAACTAAACACACTGCAATCGCAAACTCTTCAAGATCTTTTTGTCAAAGTCTGTAAGTGGATTCGGGCAGAAGAACTTGAGCGTTCCAAAGTGGAACTCAAACAACTGGAGAAGGAAGAAGCTTTGAAGTCGGACCCTTACTTCAATCGCCGTAACAAGAACAAGAACAATCCTTCCTTCGGTTCAGGTTCTAATTCGTACTAACCTCCTCAAGATCGTGGCCTTCAACCACATTCTCAAAAGGATAACTAGCCGAGTCAACTTCTTCACAACTTCCGGTTTCCCAAAATCCTCCCCCCAGCAAGATACAACTACACCTTCCGGGCAGCAGTCCCAACACTACCGGCACAACAACAGACGTTTCCAGAACAACAACAACTCCAGACTTCCCAAATTTGGTCAATTCTGCAACCCTAATTTCACTCCCTTGAATGTCCCCCGTGCTCTGATTTTGCAAAAAGTGGAAAGTTTGGGTATTCTTTGACCACCAAGATCCATGATGCCAAATTCTGAACGTCGAAACCCAGATTTATACTGTCATTTCCACAAAGACACTGACCATACCACTGAAGAATGTTATTCTTTGAAATGGGAGCTGGAATTGGCCATAAAGAGAGGTTCATTGACTGAATATCTTCAGTAGCCTTCAGCACCAGCTCCAGAGCAACCTCCAGCTCAGCCTGATTCGGCACCGAGAGTCATCTATGTCATAGCTGCTGGCAAGCCTTGCCTTTCGGCATCCTCAAACAAACGGCAGAAGGTAGATACCAAAAAAGCCATTCCAAAAAAGCCTTTTCCACTTCCACGAATCGATCAGTTGGTAGATACCACTGCCGGATATGCTTTACTTTCATTTTTAGATGCCCCTAAAGGATATCATCAAATCTAAATGACCATTGAGGACGAAGAAAAGACATCTTTCGTCACTCCTGAAGGACTCTACTGTTATACCCGAATACCTTTCAACCTAAAAAATGTTGGTGCTGATTTTCAAGATGCAATCAATCGAATGTTCCAGCCACAATTAGGCCGAAACATTAAAGCTTACATTAATGATATTTTAGTCAAATCAAAAACCCAAATTGATATTTTGGATGATTTGGCTGAAACTTTTTCTACATTCGAACGTCATGGCCTTAAATTGAATCCGGCCAAATGTTCTTTTGGGGTTCAAGCGGGAAAATTCCTTGGTTTCATGATATCTCGACGAGGTATCGAAGCCAATCCATTAAAAATTGAGGCTGTTCAAAAGCTTCAGTCCCCCCGCACCATCAAAGAAGTTCAGCGCCTTAGCGGCTGCATAGCTGCTTTGGGCCGATTCCTCTCAAAGGCCGGGGAAATATCCCTTCCTTTTTATCAACTTTTGCGGAATCTAAAACACTTCAATTGGACTCCTGAATGCGAAAGTGCCTTTCAGCACATCAAGACACAGTTAGTTTCTTCTCCGCTGTTGGTTCCCCCACAGCCAGAAGAAGATTTACATTTGTATATTTCAATTTTCCTCCACGGTTGTCAGCTCTATTTTATGCGCCTTTTGGGGTTCAAGCATGAAACCTGTTTATTACGCCAGCCATGTTCTCCAAGGAGCCGAATCTCAGTATTCTACCTTGGAGAAACATATCTTTGTGCTCATAATAACAGTCTAGAAGTTGAAGCCATATTTTTTGGCCCACAAAATAATAATGCATACTAATGCTCCCATTCGGTAACTCATTCACAAAACGGATGTTAGTGGCCAAATGATGCATTGGACACTTGAACTTTCGGAGTATGATATAACATACACTAATCGAAAGATAATAAATGCTCAAGCACTTTCTAATTTCATAATTGAGTGTATATTACATAGATTTATGTATTTTAGACTTTTTATGCTTAACATTTAATATATTCACTCTACATTTCTTATGATTTTTATGCATTATTTATATTTATGAGGGTAATT
>JAXGGT010000001.1:916100-933152 GCA_035583425.1 Marsdenia floribunda
ATCCTATAAAAGTGTCTTCAGAAATTCCGTGCCAATCAAAGCTTTCAAATTTTTGAAATTGAAGAATACTTTATGTATTGATGATGTATGTCTAATTTCTATTAGGCAAATTGGTATAAATAGTCCCCAAACTATGGTTATTTGGTGATATTAGTCCTTGAATTAATTTTTTGGTGACGTTGGTCCCTGAATTATGTTAAATTGTGTGACATTGGTTATTTTGGTTAAATTTTTCTATTAAATTACTGTTTTTAAGTTTTTTTTTTTTAAAAAAAAAAATTACCTAGGGGCTTTTTGGTCTTTTACTTGAAAAATAAAATATAAAAAAAAAAGTGAAAAAAAAGTCTTCTTCTTAACAAAAAAAAAAATTAACTAAAAGGACCAATGTCACACAATTCATCATAGTTCATGAACTAATGTCACAAAAAAAAATAATTTAGGGACCAATATCATCAAATGACCATAGTTTAGGTACTATTTATGCCAGTTTGCCTTTCCATTATTGTTAAACACAACACTAAATAATAATTTTACTTTTATTTTTTAGAGATTTTTGACCGTTTCGTTTTCTTTTCAAAACACAATATCAAACTATACAACAATAAATATAATCAAATATTACAAAAATATACAAGATGAATTGTAGATTTCATATAGCAATTATATTCAAGTAAATTTTCTCTCTCTCTCTCTCCTTTTTTTTTTTTTTTTTAAATTGTCATATTTTATTTGAAAATTTATATTTTTTTGAAGAGATTTGTTTTTCCTAATAGGTCTCTTGGAGAGACCCGATGGAACTGTAAAAAAATCTTGTTCAAGAGTCTTATTAAGATTTTTTTTTTTTTAAATTTGAGGTATTTTTGCCTCTGTCATGTCTCGAACTCATAATCTCTCAAATTATAAGTGAGACTACTACCAACTAAACTACACCTTCTTAACAGAGTCTTATTAAGATTGAATGGGTCTTTTTTTTTTTTTTTTTAAAAAAAAATTATTATTTTAATTAAATATTCATTAAAATTAATAATTTTTAATATATTATATTATTATATATTATATTAAATAGCATTAAAAATTAACATATTTTTATATTATTTATTAATTAAATATTTATTATTTTTTTGAGGGAAAATATTTTTTATTATTAAAAAATAATAAATAAACATTGAAAAAAAGGGATAAAAATACTTAGCTAACTTAGTAAGTAACGAGGTCATGAGTTTGAGGACAAATTGATAAGTTTAATCCCTAAACTATTGTAATTTAGTGGAATAAATCTTTGATTTAATTTTTTATGTAAATAAATTCTTAAAGGAAAATTTTCTGTTATAACTATTTTTATTTTCTTAACTTGGTCCTTTTGACCAAATTTGTGAGAATTTTCGGTCGTTTAAATCACTTGAAAAGTAATGAGAAAAACACAATACTTTATCTCTTGTTATAAAATGCCTTTATAAGATTAAGTATATGCTTTTTACACGACCTAAACAATCGAAAAATCCCATAAACTAGGTCGAAAGGACCAAAGATAAGAAAACAAAAATAATTATAGGACCAAGTTCCAGATTTTTTAAGATTTAGAATCAAATTCAGGAAACGAACATAGTTATAGGACCAAAACAGTGAATTTTTTAATCCTTAAATTATTTTAATTGTGTGGAATTGATCCTTTTTGTTAAATAAATCATTGTTTGTGTGTGAACTTGTGGGTTCTTGATTAAAATGGCCAAAAGTGTCTACAAATTGGTACGTGAACTTCTGTTATTCCAGTGATTTGAGACTGTGGAGGGGCATGATGATGATGAGGAAGATGAAGGGTCACCTGCGGGTGCCTCAGAAGAAGAACGTTTTTTTTTTTTTTTTTTTTTTTTATCAGTATAATTTGAAAGTGGAAAGACAAAAGTATCCTTAAGTTGAATATAATGGCACATTTGACCAAAAAAAAAAAAAGTTAACTAAAGAATGAATTTCACACCATTAAAATAATCTAAATATCTATTATACTAAATTGCGACTAAACCTATCAATTTACCTGAATTTGAGTTTTAAAAAAAATTTCCAAAATTTCGAACAAAAATTTATTTTAAAAAAATGGGAGTTCTAGTCGAATTCTTGAAGGAGATTAATTAGGTCTGAATTTATTTTATATTTATTTAATCCTATTTATTGTAATTTAATTATTTTTAGCTATTTTAATATTATATTTTGATAGAGTATCGTGAAAGAAAGAGAAAAAATGAAAAAGAAAAAAAAAAGGGTTAAAATTAAAAGGTAAAATTTATATATATTAGAATATTGCTAGAACTCAGGGTATACTGCTTTTAGCAATATCACTAATTTATCTTACTCCTTTGTTTTTTTTTTTTTTTTTTAAAGATATCTTACTCTAATCTGAACAAGTTTAATATAATTATTTATGAAAAATTGGTTATTTTAGTCCTAAAACTAATTTTGTTTAAATAAAAGAGTTTCTATTTTTTATTTTTGGATAAAGGAATCATCATTCTTTTTTCGTTTAGACAAAGGGGTCCCTATTTTTTATTTTTAAATAAACGAATCCCTATTTTTTTTATTTGGACAAATGGGTCTTTTTGACTAATTTTTGTTTAAAAATACAACAAGTGAAGAGAGAAATTATGAGAAATTAAAATATAAAATGAAATAATTATTATCACAATATGTAGAATAATAATAAATCATGTAAAAATTAACATTTTTTTTAAAATAAAATTGGTCAAAAGGATCCGTTTGTCCAAATAAAAAAAAATGAGGATTCATTTATCCAAAAATTAAAAAATAGAGACCCTTTTGTCCAAACAAAAAAAAGAATGGAGATTCATTTATTCAAAAATAAAAAATAGGAACCCCTTTATCCAAACGAAATTAGTATAGGGACTAAAATGATCAATTTTCCAATTATTTATTTATTTATTAAAAAAAAAAAAATCTATCTTAAAAAAAAAAAAAAAAAGTGAAAAAAGAAAAGAAGAAGAAATCGCTATTTTAACACATTAGTATTAGTGATGATGGCCACAATGTCACTTTATATATATATATATATATAATATAATAATTAAGAAAAAAAAATAAACTGTTTGGTCCTAATAAAACATAGTATTTGCCAAACAACAAAAAGTAGACTAAATTAACATTAAAACTATGGTCTGTTTTTATTTGATACAGAAACAAGTAAGTGGGGACATAAAAGCATATATAGACAAAGAGTAGACAAAATTTTCATCCACGCAACTTCTCAATTGGAATGTCCTAACCGCAATTCTTATTCCATAATTTTTGTTTGTTTCTCACCATAACACAGTGCAATTTAATTGATTAAATCCTTTATTTATAATTTAAAAAATATATTAATTCGAGTCACATATTACAAAAAATAAAAAATAAAAAATTCATATATATATATATACATATTATTAGATATATTGAGAATAAAATGACAATAAAATAAAGAAAAAATTTCAAATCAATATTACTTTCTTAAAGACAATATTAATCTTATACAATTTTCCTTTAGAATACAATTAAAATATATCTAAAATGAGAGTTGTTTGAATGTTGTTTAGAATTCTTAAGTTTTTTAATAAGCATAAAAAAAAATTTCTATTCTTCATAATAATTCTACACAAATTAATATCAAGAACATTTATTAACCTAAAAACAATTTAGGTATCTATCAGATATTTAAGATACCTTCCAAATAATATTAAATTATATCTTTATTTATCTTTCTAACAGAATTGTCTATTCAAATTCGAACACTCTTATTTCTGTCCCAATTCATTAAACTATGATATAATTGCTAATATTTTGAAAATGTTCCAACAATCTCCCACTATTTTCAAAATAAACTTTCATAAATAAAGGTATCTTGTGATTTGAATCTTCACTTGATAAAAGATCTGTACAATATATCTAAATAATATGGTAGTAATAAACTTTGAACCAAATTATCTTTATTGATAAATTATAGATACAACCACACATAAAACTTAATACATCAAAACACTACTCTAATAAATGACACATTTTAGTCTTGTGTTTGTATCATTCATGAGTGTATAGAATAAAGCCTTTGAATTCTTAGAGCGAAAACTTCACACTCATATAAGTGATCAATCTCCCAAAGTTCCTTAGCAGTTGATATATTATGATAAATATCAAATAAGGCATTGCTCATTGCATTCAAAATATGACCCTACAAATTTCATCATCTGTGTACCGTTTCTGTCGTCTTCTAGTTTCTTCAACAATTTCATTATCTTTCTCATTGAGTGTGTTGAGAACTTAAATAACTTTTAGCTATACCAACAAAAAAGGAACCCATTCTTGCCATATGATAAAACTATCACCGTCAAATCATTCTAACTTCACGATAGATGTAACAAGTTCCTTCAATGCTGGCATTATTATTTATGTTTTCTTAATATTGCCTTTAGATTGTTAGATATATTGAGAAGGACAATAAAATAAACAAAGAACTTCAAAGCGTGTATCAATGTTATTTTCCTAAAGGTAATATTTGTCCTATACAATTTGCCTTCAAGATACAATGAAGATATCTAAATGAGAGTTGTTTGGAACGTTGTTCAGAATTCTTAAGTTTTTTAATAAGCATAAAAATTTCTATTCTTGATAATAATATTGTAGAAATTAATATCAAGAATATATATTAAAGTAAAAATGACGTAGATATGTATAAGATAATTGAGGTACCTTCAAGATAATATTAAACTATATCTTTATTTATCTTTCGAACAGAAGTGTCTATTCAAATCCGAACACTCCTGTTTCTATCTCAATTCATTGAATCATAATATAATCGTTGATATTTTGAAAAAAGTTCCAACACATATATGTATTAGTTTTAATTCATTCTTTATAATTTTTAATAATTTAATATTCTTATTTACTAATTTGAGAAAGATTTATTCGGGAGATCCCAAAACTAAATAAAGAGAGTTAACTAATTGGGCTATTTATAATTTATTTACTATTTAAATTTTGTATACTTTTTTTAAATACAACTATAGTAGTTCAATTTATTTAAGAATAATATATATATATATATATATATATATATATAAATGGTCTTAAATGGAATAGACTATTTAGAGTCTATTTATTAGAGTTGTTAATGAGCCAAATAGTTCGTGAATAAAGCTCGTTCAAGCTTCTTTATTTTTGATCAAGGCTTATTTGTTTATTAAACAAATAAACTCAATCAAATTTTTTTAGCTCGAATATTATTGCGAACATAATCGATCATTCATGAACAAATTATAATATTTATATATTATATAAAAATTATTATATATTAATATTTTATTATTAAATTTATATTTTCACATATATATATATATATATATATATATATATTAAATATAATTCGAATTCAAACTAGCTTGAAAGTTAAATGAATTGAACTTAAATTGCTTTCAAGCTATACAAACAAATAATCAAACAAACTCGAACAAAATCTTAGATTCGAAACATTAATCAAGCTTATTCGAACATGTTTGATGCTTAATTGCAAGTATACAATGTCAAAGTAATAAAAAATATTGATTTCACAAGAACTGTTATTTAATTAATAAATTTTGCTTTTTTATATTCAACTTAGACAAAAAATATTATTGTTGGATTTGATTAACTACAAAAAATAAATAAAAAGATATTTATGAAACAAAACAATTAATAATATGAATATATTAAGACACCTTTGATCCAACTTACTCTTTTTATGAAAGATAATAGTTAATATTAATTTAGTTCTCAAGTTTGTTTAATGTAGTTTCAAATGTAGACTAAACCTAATTCCTTAGTGAAAAGTCCCTAATTTCATTTTGTAAATCAATCAAATTCTTTTGTGATTTTAACAAACAAAAACTTTGTGGAATCACATAACTTTAAAGGTTAGAAACCGCACAATTGAAATCAAATTTATTCATAATCAATTTTACTAAGTGTTATCATTACCGTTCCAATTTAAAAATAAGTAATAATAATAAATAACCACTCAAGATTAATAAAAATAATAAATTAAACTACAAAATTCATAAAAGTTTTGGCCTATAAAATCTAACTATTCTTCATTAGAATAAAGTACATAATTGTTTCTAAAATAAGAAAGAGAGAAAGTGTCAAGAGAATTTTGCAAGTTTGCATCGATCTTCATATTATCTCTAACTTCTCTCTCCCTCCTTTCTTGATTTTCTTCTAAGTCGTTATTTATACATAAAAATAAAATCAAAACTCTAATATAATTAAATTTCTTTGACTTTTTTAATTCGACTCTAATGTCTTCTGATTTTGTTAATTTCTCGAATGACTCTATTTTGTTGATTTCTCTAACGACTTTATTTTGTCATTATTTTCTCCATTTCAAATATATCCAAAATTCTTAATATTTCTTCACTATTATTGACAATTTTACCCTTACAAAATAGAATATCATAATAATTAATAAATCAATTTTCTTTCAATAAAATCATAATTATTATCGCATTTAATTACAATTAAGAAAGGATAAAAATATCAAATAAAAATTTATATATTTTAGGTATATCAATATTCAAAATTAAATAAACTATGTTCAAATATCTCATGTTCTGTTCAAATCAATTACAACTCTATTATTATACAAAGGAAGACAAAGTTGTGGCGTGCACAAACAAAATGGTGGAAGGAAAGTAATCGCAAATATACATTCCACATCATAAATATGTCAAAGTCGTGACACTTGATCTTATTTATATAAAATTAAAAGGTATTTTAATTTTTAAATTAGAAAATATATTAATTTTATATATATATATTTTTAAATTGTAAAATTTTATACATAAACTGAATTGAGTCTAGTTATGTGCACTTATTTTTAATCGCAAAGATGCCGTACCATTTGTATTTATTTATTTATTTTTATAAGTGCCGTACCATTTGTATTTACAATTTACAAAAGGAGTTAAATGAATTTACGATACTATAGAAAAATATCTGAGTAGTTTAGTTTTAAAGGTTCCTGAATTCCCCGTGATGGTGACGGGGCAGCCGGGTTGGCATTAATGTGATTTGCGGTAGCTATAGCATCCCCTCTTTTCCCCCAAACATTATTCCCTTTTTTAAGCTTTTTATTTTTTTATTTTTTTCCTTTTCTTTCTCTCTCTCTCTCTCTCTCTGCCTCCGCTTCGTCTATTCTTGACTTTGTGAAAGGGGTGGTCCCTCCTCTCCACCACCGCCCACCTCAGCCCACTACCCGGACCCACAGGAATCATCTACGGCTTCACCTCTAAAAATAATAATAATAATTAATAATAATAGAAATACTAGCACCACCACGACCTTTATTATATTATGGTCTACTCGTATATTATACGTAGCCCAAGCCAATCCCCCCTCCCAGTACTGCTGCTCTTGTATTTGTATCTGAATTTGAGAGACTCCCCGTTTTCAAAATTCCACATATTTTATTTATTTATTTGTTTGTCTGTTCTGTTTCCCGTCTACATGGGCTTCTTGTTATTTTCTCTCCCTCTCTCTCTATCTTTGTTTATGTGATATTCAAAATCATGATTTTCGTGGTGGGTGAAGAAAGGAAGAGGGGGAGAGAGTTGTCGTGTGGAAGACTTGTATGTTAACGTAGGGAAATCTTTCAAGAATATGAATTGCGTACGGATTTTGTAAGTCCCTGTGTGTTTCGGATCCTATATTATCTTGTATGTGGCTCGATTGTTCTTTTTGAGTTTTAAGAAAATGGGACTCTTTTTTTTTTTTTTTTTTTTCTTTTTCACTTTTTAATCCTAAACTTTATGATTTAACCGTTTCATGATTGTCCTGAAGTAAAGATTAATTCTTTTGGCAGTTAATGGTGATTTAATTATACTTTCTTCCTTTGTTTTTAAGCTAATTAATTGAGTATACTTTAGTTCCTCTTTTGTTATTTTTATTCTTGATTATTTTATTGATTATCGGGTTGTTTGTGGGATTTTCCAGGCCTTGGTGGAAAGTGGTGTTTGACTTTGAAGGGACAGAGAGCTTCTTGTATTGTCTTGAGAGAGAGAGAGAAAAAATGAAGGAAGGATTTGTTGGTTTTGGTATGATTTGACTGGTATGATAAGGGGGGTTTGGTAAGGGTCTGCGTGTTCATACTCTCGTTAGCGAAGCGGGGTGGGGTTATGATGAATGTATTGATCTTTCCTTCGATCGATTTAGATTTGTGTAGTTCTGCACTTCTGCTATCGTTTCTGCTTGAAATGGTTCAGCTTTGAAGCGGTTCTCCGCTTTTCGGGGCTGTGTTTTCCTTCCTGGTTTTACATCGGTTCCAAGATTTCCCGTTATTCAATGGAATTTAACCCTCGAATGTTTGGATATTGATGGACTTGAGAGAATTTTGTTTATGGGACTTCGTAAATTGTGCAGATAATTCGGAAAAAATTCTCCTTCACTCGAAGCATCTGTCTCAGCTCAAGGAGAAGGAAAGATTGGTGTTTGGTTATCAGGTCTTTTAGTTCTTAGATATGGAGGAAGAGGCTTATTCTTGGGTTAGGAGGACAAAGTTTTCTCATACCGTTTGTCACAGATTAGACGCCTCAAGATTGGCCTCTATTCCTTTGACTGTTCATCAGAGGGACCATATTGCAGGTGCCAAATCCGGGCATGTTCCTGCTTCAACCAATCCAAAACAAGAGCCAATGGTTGCCAAGTTACAGCTGAATCCTTCTACAAACAAACAGAGGGCTGTATCACCCATCCCTGAGACCAAGCTCCTTGATACCTTTAAGGAAGCTCGGTGTGACCAGAAGAGATTCTCCACTCCCCTACAGCGAAGGGAATCTGAGAAGAAAATAGTTGGCAAGTTGTTCCATCACAAAGATTCCCGTGAATCTAAAGCACAAAGTTCTAAATCCCCTGGTTCAAAGTCCCCAATCAATGGTACTCCTCTTAGGCACTTCTCATCTATGAAGTTTCATGAAAAGTCTAAGAGCAGAAAGGACTCAGCCTGGACCAAGTATTTCGATCATACTGGGGGAAGGGTGACCTCTGTGGATGCTGCTGATGAGCACATGGTTGATCTTTCTAAGCTATTTCTTGGTCTGAGATTTGCTCATGGAGCTCATAGCCAGCTTTACCATGGGATTTACATGGATGAACCTGTTGCTGTGAAAATAATAAGGGTTCCAGATGATGACGAAAATGGAGACCTGGCGGCTCGTTTGGAAAAACAATTCAACAGAGAGGTTACTTTGTTGTCTTCTCTCCACCATCAGAATATTATAAAGGTAATTTATTTCAATTCCATGTTTGATTTTTATCATCTGGCCTCCTTTTCGTCAGTGTGGTTTTACCGTTTGTTTTCGTGTGTGGTGACTGATTGACTCGTTTATTCTTTTGCTCATTAGCCAGTTAGAAGTACTTAGTCGTTCTGGTTCCGCTCTGAGTGCACAAAGGATTTTCTTTATCTCAATATCCTGGAGGGAAATCTAAAAGAAATAAGATGTTATACGACATCATGTAGACTTACAATTACATGGAAATATCAGGGTGGGAGGAGGGGAATGGTGTAGCAATCTTGTAGCTCTGTGCAAAATCTGGTCATAATTTTGGTCATAACTACCTTTTGATGCAGTTTGTAGCAGCCTGCAGAAAGCCGCCAGTCTTCTGTGTTATTACAGAATATTTATCCGAGGGTTCTTTGAGATCATTCCTTCACAAGCTTGAGCAGAAGCCCTTGGAGGAAAAGTTTCTTCCTTTAGAGAAGTTAATTGCCATTGCTTTGGATATTGCTCGAGGATTGGAATATATTCACTCGCAAGGAATCATCCATAGGGATCTCAAACCTGAGAATATACTCATCAATGAAGATTTTCATTTGAAATTGGCTGATTTTGGAATAGCTTGTGAAGAAGTATACTGTGATCTTCTTGCAGATGATCCGGGTACATATCGCTGGATGGCCCCAGAAATGATTAAGAGGAAATCCTACGGGCGAAAGGTTGATGTCTATGGTTTTGGTCTCATTTTATGGGAATTGGTTGCAGGAACTATTCCATACGAAGATATGACTCCAATACAAGCTGCTTTTGCAGTGGTGAACAAGGTCTGTTCTATCTTTTATTTTTTTGGTTTTTTTTTTTCTATCTGTTTGTCCTTTTTCCTTTTTTAATTTCCATAGAATTCTGTAATCTGCTATATGATTATGCATTATATTATTTTGAATTTCATGTTGAAGTAAATAAATATGTAGAATCATTATACAAGGCAAAATGAATAGTTGTCATGAAAAATTCTGACGGTGTAACAATATATTACTGGAAAACACAGTTAGATGCAAAGGTGGATATTTTTCGATTTAAAAGCAGTTGATAAATAGATTGACAAAAACCGTGAAAGGCCCCATAAATGATGATGATGTACTCCCTTGCCAAGGAGAAATTCAGCAAGATATTTTCATGACTGTCCAATTCATTCCCAACTTTTTAGTGTACTAAAAGTCATTTTTCACAGGTTCTATTATTTTTTTCTTCTGCATAGTAATTGTAATTAATACCATTTTGATATCTTGTAAATGGTTTTTTTAGCATATATTAATGTTATAGAGGCTTCCACATTTGAGATCTAATGGGTCAAAGTTTTTGTTTGAAAAAAGAGGCTATTGTTTCCAATTCTCTCTCTACTTGGTACTTTCTTTCTTGAAGTTTGCCTTATTTTCATGGTTCACTAGCTCAATCTATAGAATGCTTTATGTATGCAATCTGTCCAGCCTTTAGTGTGCTTTTTGTTTGCCTTCTGCATGTATTAGGAAGATACCTCCTCCATATTAATCTTACAGATTGGACAGAGAGTTTGAAACTGTATTTTTTGGTGCCAATACAGTGATGTTTCATGTCAAAGTCTGAGCTTGTATTAATGCTTTCATACAGAAACTTTTACCTGTTCCAAAAAATAAACAAAAAGCAGAATAAATGATAATTTTTTGTTTTCCTTTGTGGAGTCCATATTTATCAGAACAGTGCAGGCATGAATATTCTTTGCTTTTCTCATTCTTTGTATCCATATTTTGGACATATACATATCCATGTCCAGAGGATAGAATATTTTCAATTGAGAGGCTCAGAAAGTAACTTTCTTTTGGATATTTCAGAATATGAGGCCAGCCATCCCCCACCGTTGTCCTCCTGCTATGAAAGCTCTAATAGAGCAGTGTTGGTCTGTGCAACCAGAAAAACGGCCTGAATTTTGGCAAATCGTGAAGGTATTGGAGGAGTTTCAGACTTCACTTGCTCAAGATGGAACCCTGAATCTGGTAATAAATCCAACATGTCAAGATCATAAGAAGGGGCTTCTTCATTGGATCCAGAAGCTTGGTCCTGTCCATTCAAATACATCATCACAGCCTAAACCTAAATTCCAATAATTTGTGGATGATTTGATTTTGTAGTTTCACTTAGATCCCAGTGTAACTAAAATGGCTCTTTTCTTAAGCCTCTTTTATGGCAGTTGTCCTTTTAGTTTTAAGCCTATTGTGAATGTTAGGTTGTAGGCACTGGTTGAGGTGAAATATCTTTTGTAATTTTACATTATAAATCCAAAAAAAGAAAAAAGATTATCGGGTTTTGGGGCATAAATGCTAAATGTGCACTTCTTCACAAATGGGAAGAAATTTCACTGAATTTTTGGATCTCCAACTAAGGATTGGGTTTCATGATTGATGAGCCCTTTCTAATACGTGTGTTGCTTAAATGCAATAACTGCAGAGACAGTTGCACTAAAAGGCTTGGCTGCAGAGTAACTATTGGTTTTTGCTTTGGTTATTGCAGTTTCTCATTTTATGCTTTAATATAACCTGTTTCTATATCTTTATGTTAAAAGTTTCAAGCAATTATAGCTTGTTATATTGGTTTCACTGCGCTTTCGATGTCTAATCATATCCTGCAGGAGTGTGGGGGAATTTGACTGATGGTTTTTTCTCCGACATTTATATGGGGAGAGGAGAATTTTCTTGTTCTCCTACTGAAGAAGAAACAGTTACTTGCCGGTAAGCTGCATCTGTTTTACTCAGTGGTATGTCTGTTTGTGTTATATTCTGCTCTTCTTTTCTTTCTCTTGCGTGCAATACAAGCTGATGGGAACATTTTTTTTTTCCCTTATGGATTTGTACGGTTTCGATGTTTCCATCATTTCATAGTTTTTGTTCTTTATGTCATGCTAGGTTATGCAAGAACTGATCATATTAAAATATGTGTTGCCCATGTTGCCAGGTCTAGTTTTCTGTATGTGGTGCCAAACATGGTTCGGGTTATCTCTTTGCAGGTCTTCAGATGTTTGTGGGTTTGGGGTGGTTTTGGGGGAAGATAATTCTGCATTTCCATCTATTCTCTTTAGTCAATTTGCTCATCTAGAAAATGAATGACTGAATCAAGCTGCAAAGATTTGTCTTCACCACTATGCATGAATGAACAGTGTGTAAAAATATCTTCTCTCATTTATTACACCCCTTAGAATGAAACTTTGAAGGTGCATTTCAGGTCCCTCCTCCCGCACCCCCACCTCAGTGACTGACAGGTCTTGCAATGCCCTTATAAATGTATTATTGCTTCTTGAGGACATGCATGTCTGTCCATGATTCATCCCTTTCTTTACGTGTGTTGCAAACATTTTGAATACGAAAACTGAAAGTTGATGCATTGAACCTAGGAAAGAGCCCCGTGAAGAAAAGTAAGTGAAAAATTGCAGATAAAAAGTTGGTTTTTCTTGAAATTCTTTTCACACATGTTATCCATGAATTGCTTGCTGCTTACCGTGACAACCGTATGTACAAAGAAGTGCAAGAAAGAAGAAAGAACCCACACCCGTGAAGAAAGAAAAGATTGATTTGAACTTTTTCAACAAGTGAGTAATAAGTACGCATCTGCAAATGTGAATTTAATCGAAAAACCTGCTTGCTGTCCATATCATGGAATTAAATTCCCCCACACCTTTTCTTCCCATGATGCTTTGGCGTGGTTCATGAGGGAAGCTACCCTCACAGAGTTTGAATTTGAATTCGTTTTTGAATGAAACTTCGCTTTTTACCTAATTAAGCAGCCATCAAGCAAACCTAATCTAAAAAAAGCTTTGTAGACTTCCTGTTCTAACTACCTCCTCCTCATCAGATATTTCTTACTAATAATTATGTGTTGCAGGAATTGGAATTTTCCATAGAGGATTCAGTATGCATGTGTTGTAACCTAGTAATTCGATCCGTGTGAATTTTTTTTTTCTTTTATTTCGGTATGATTATTGTATCTTAATTATAGTTTATGCATGACTTTTTACAATTATGCGTGAGACTGTTATCACGTGAGCATATTGTTTAAAATAAAATATTATTATTATTTTTTCAATCACTCGATATTTGAAATTATTGTCGTAATTAATTTGGATTCAGTTCGGCTTATATTTATATAGTATAATTTTTAGAAAATTGGTCGATTTAGTCTTCTAACTATTTTTATTAATTAATATAAGTTCACAATCTTTTTTTTAACCTGTTAAGTACTACATCTTTTTACGAGTAGTCTGTTAAGTCTTTTCGACTAAAAATTTAAAATTTGCAGCCAAAGTTCATCACGTGCCTAGCACGTGATAATTTTTTAAGGGCAAAATCGTCCTATTGAGTATTATAAACCTGTGAACTTAGATTAATTGCAAAATCGTCCTCTTTATACGAAAAAAATTAGCCTTGCAGTTAGTCTAAATTTACAGTTTTATAATACTTAAGAGGACGATTTTGCCCTTAAAAAATTATCAAGCGCTCGGCACGTGATGAATTTTGGTCGAAAAATTTAAATTTTTGATCGAAAAGACTTAACAGGCTGCTCGTAACAAGATGTAGGACTTAACATGTTAAAAAAAAAAGATTGTAAACTTATTTTAATTAATAAAAATAGTTAGAGGACTAAATCGACCAATTTTTCAATAATTTTTTATTTAAGAGAAAGCTTTATCGAGTGTGAAAGGTAATAATTTCGAATTATGTTAGCCAAAAAAAACATCAAAATAGAAGGAAGTAATATATATATATATATATATTTAAAAAAAAAAAAAAAAAAGGATCGGGAAAACTTTTAAATGGATTGAGTAGAAAGTTGAAAAATTATGTGAAGATTGGGACAACACCAGAACAAAGTGGACGACTTTGTCTGAAGATAGACAGCTCCAATGTTCCTGGCGGAACGAATCCTATTTTCAGGACTCCAAACCACTGCCGCAGCTTTCTAAATACGTTAATTAACGCACGGCATGGAGATTGGAGTGTCATCTGGTCCGTAAAGGTTCCATACACAGTTCACGTGCTTTTCGTCCAAAATTAAATGTTCACTTTCAATTTAAATTGTAAAAAACTCTTTATCTTTGAATATTTATATATATATATATATGAAAAATTGGTGAATTTAATTCTTAAATGTTTATGTTTTTGGTATGATTAATTCTTTTTTTTATTATTATTTATTTAATAAGTCGTTAATGTATAATGAAGATATGTATTTAATTTCTCTCTTTATAAAATTTATTATTTGCACAAGTCAGTTTTGTGAAAAAAATGACCAAATGCATTTATAAATTATATATTAGGAATTTACGGAATAAAAAAAAAAGACCAATCACACCAATGATCAAAAGATTATAAACTAATTCACCAATTATTCAAAAAAAAAAATAATAATTAAAAGGCTCTTGTAATTGTATATAATATACTAGTGGTATGCTTTGTCCCCAGGTGCGAAGTATACCAAAAGTTATAGTAAAAAAAAAATATATATGATATTTTATTTTTAAATGAAAAATATTAAAACTTTATAATTTTAATTATTTTGTTGTAATATTGTCATTGAATTTTATAACAATTTAATAGTTATATGATATGTCAAAACTTTTTATAAAATTCTAGAAAAATTAGCCAAAAATAAATTTGAAGGAGCACATTAAATCTACAAGAATTAATAAACATAATATTCATTATCAATTATAATAAGGAAAATTCTCCGGTTTAGTCCCTTAACTATTTATATTTTCCCGAATTGGTCCTATAATTTTAATTTTATCCAAATTGATCCTTTATCTATTTTATATTTCCCAAATTGGTCCTCCCAACCAAAATTTGATCACTTTACCGGTATATCCATTAAATTAAAAGGGTATTTTAGTCATTTAATGTTAGAAAAACACGAAAAACATAGAATAGATATAATATTTTAGCCAAAATACTCACTTTTTTCAAGAAAAAAGGAAAGAGATGTGAATAAATTTAATATATCTATTCCAACATGAAATGATCAAAATACCTTTTTAATTTAATGGATATGCCGGTAAAGTGACCAAATTTTGGTTGGGAGGACCAATTTGGGAAATATAAAATAGATAAAGGATCAATTTGGATAAAATTAAAGTTATAGGACCAATTTGAAAAAATAAAAATAGTTAAGGGATTAAACCGGAGAATTTTCCTTATAATAAAAATAATTAATTCAAATAAATTTTTAACTTCTCTAATTATTATGAATTTGGATATGATACTCATAAGACATATATTTTATTAAAATGTTAGAATTTTTCAATAATAATAATAATAATAAATATTAAATAATAATGCAAATTGGAGATATATGCAATTTAAATTAAAAAATAGAAAACTATTAAAAAAGATCATAATATAAAATAAAGAGATCAATCTAATTTTAAAACTCAAACATTGCGTTTTTCCTTCATCAATTTTCTACTTTTACATTATTTACAAGAGAATAAATACATTATGAAAAAAAATCAAGAAAGAAAGTTAAGCAAGTTTTTCATTAGCTTGAATAAAATTTCTTTAAGATATTTTGAATTGATTACTTTAGGGAAAAAACAAAAAGAAAAAAAAAAATGAAAGAATTGATATAGATGAAAAAATAATGTCTAAAAATAAAAGTTCAGAAGAAAAAAAAAAAAGTGAAAAGTCTTGAAAAAATATAATATTTTATTAACAAGATAATATTTTAAAAGTTTTATAACGAAAGGACAATAATTAATTAAAGTTTGAAATTGAAATATTATTATTATTATTATTTAAATTTTGAGAGACTTTTATAAGTGATGCTACTACCAACTAAACTATGATTTCTTAACATAAATCAAAATATCAATACATAAAAAGATGGAAAAGATTTTTTTTTTAAAAAAAAAAGCCAAGCCATTGACAAAAAAAAAAAATCTAAAAAAAGTTTATGTAATCTTATATATAATAAATAGTTACATATATATATATATATATATATTTCTATCACTTAAAGTTAAAAATTGTTTAATATGATAAAAAATATAAATATAATTTTTAGAGAAAATATTTATTTTCAACTTAATCTTTATTGTTTATTTACTAAAAAAAAAAAAAATCTAATTAGAAAATAAAAATTACAAATTATGAAAAAAAACAAGAAAAAAAAAAGAATGAATTACAAAAAGAAAATAATAATAATAATAAAATTGACAACTAAAAAGTTATAAAAATAAATAAATAAATAAAAAGTCATAATTAAGTATTATTTTATCTTATTAAGAATAATTCAGAAAATGAAAATTAAAAAAGTTAAAATAAATATTAAAAACCAAAATTAATAAGAATTTGTTAAAATTAAAAAAAAAAAAAAAAAAAAAACACCTTCTAAAAACACATCTTTTAATCTTATATATATAAGATATATATATATATATATATATATATATATATATGTATCTCAAAAGTTTCAAGAAAAGCCGCATATTAAGGGTGTATTTGGATTAAAGTTTTTTTTGAGTTTGCTCATTTTTTTTCAAAAAGAGTTGAGTGGAGTTCAAAAAATGAGGAGTAAGGTGGGGCCAATATAAGAAGTTGTCTAGTGAGTGGGAGACAAAATAATATATTATATTATGTGTAATGATGAGATAAATGTTGGAGTATTGATATAAAGAATGATGTGATATATTTAATGAATATTTTATTTTTAGAATGATTTGACTATTTCAATGAATATGAATATA
>JAXGGT010000001.1:933252-964211 GCA_035583425.1 Marsdenia floribunda
GACTGGAGCATGCTTCAAATGTGGAAAGTTGGGACACAAGATTGGGAATTGTCCTGAAATGGCGCCAGTGGGTCCAACCAAGGCTAAAGAACCAATGAAGCAGACAAACCCTCAACCGAGTGCCAGACCAAATGCCAGAGTATTCGCCTTGACGACAGAGGATGTTGAGAATGCTAGCGATGTGGTCACAGGTATGGTTGTGTGTAATTTCTTGCTAGCTAAAGTATCATTTTGATGGTGGTGTTATATACTTTTATTTCATAGGTATGCTTGAAGTAAACTCCTTGCTTGCAAAGGTTTTATTCGATTGTGGCTTGCAAAGGGTAAATTGCTTTCGAAGGTTTTATTTCATCTCTTTCCCCAAATTAATCATTTTGTTTTCCCCAAATCTCTTTTTCTTCTTTAGCAATTTACCCTTCTTCCCCTACACCGAGAGCACCCTCTTCTCTTCCATCGACTCTCTTGGTATCCGCCACGGAGGAGGTTGCGCCGCCTTTGAGAGTCTTTCTCCTCTCTACCAAGTGCGCAGTTCAAAGTTTTTCAGTGTTATGGAGGGATCTACCGAGTCCATGATCAAAATTTGGGTGAATTCGAATTTGAGAGCTTGCTTTTTTCCTTTTGATCAAAATTTGGTTGTCTGAAGTGACTGACAATGTTACTTGTTAACACAAATTGAAAATTTGCCTTCTAATTTATGACCTTTATATCAAACTTTCACTGTAAATGTTGTAAAATAGAATTTTTTATTAATTATAGGAATGGTTTTACCAATTGTTGAGATGAAATTTATGTTACAGTTTTTAGGCAATGAATCACAAGGTTTGCGATTTGGGAAAAGTGGAGAGTCATCTGTTTTTTCACTTTTTAACCTCAAAGAGAAGAGCAAATTCTGGAGTGAGTGTTTTACGCAGTGGTATACCTTCCTCTCTCTGTTTTTCTCCTTTGTTATTACAGTTCAAATATGAAAAGTGTGGTAGACTCATGAAAAGTGTGTTAGTGTTTTGTGGCTGTCTATTCACCTACTTGATATTTTGCATCTAGTATGACACTTTAGGCATGTTTCCCATTGTTTAAAATAAAGATTTTAGATACTTTCCCATCTAATATGTCACTTTAGCCCTTTATTTTATGTAAAATTTGCCAATCTATGTTCTTTTCTGCACCATTCTATTAAGTTTTTGTATTTTCTTCAGAAGATGTTTCAATTAATTATTTTCCTAGATTGTTGGAGATGTTGTCTCTATTTCCTAATGAACATTCTTGGAAGTTTAATTAACCTACCATAATATATTAAGATGGTTGTGAACTTAATACCAAAAGTTCCCTCCTATTCGTGTTGTTTTGCTCTCTAGTGATATTATGACGTGAAATAAAGAACTAAAGATTCCTAGTTTCCATTTCTATAAGTGGTCCACTAGCTCATTTAGAAACAAAAATGGATGAACCTTTTGCCCAGATAGCTCGTGCTCCTTGTCCAATTTGCTTCAGGGTGGTTTGTTGTCTTTAAAGAAATTTGCACATTGGTAATGGAAACAACACACTTGGACTGTCTCTCTCTCTCTCTATATATATATATATCAATTTTCATGCAAATGTTTCCCCGAATTTTCCTAAAAGACCATTTGGAATAAGTTTGCTAACAATTTACAACTGTGCATACATGGAATAGGACCTTTAACCTTCACTATTATTGAAATATAAAAATGCTACAGCTGTTTGGATGTTGACTCAGGCCCGTTAGGTGTTGCTTATTTTTTTTTTTGGATTAACAAGGAAACCCCGCCGGCGAAGCCCGACCACCGGCAAATAAACCTCGCCCCCTGACCAGAGGCCCCTTAGGCAGGGAGGAGGCAAATCGAGGGATGTGCACCAGAGGACAGAGGATCTGAGGGAGAGGACTTGTAAAGCCCGAACCCTAGGACATACCCCCACAACGGAAATTTGCCCCACACGGGATTCGAAACCTAGTAGCCAGAGGCGTTAGCCCCATGTGTTGCGTTTTTTTAGTCCATTGATATTAGCGTTTAGCTTTCTGGCTTTTCTTTAAGTTAGCATTTGGCAAGACATATTTTATTAGCGTCACAGTGTATTCTAGTATTTTTCTTCATGTGCTTCTTCATACTGTTGATCTTGAGAATTGGCTTCTCAGATGGCTATCAGGCAGTGATTTGAAGAAGGTAGCCCTTTTTTGCTTCATGTGGGAGGAAGACTGTCTTTTTTGCTAAATTTCAGATTCTTCTCTTGGGAAAGAATCTAAAATTTTACAAAAACTCATGTTTCCCATTGCTTCACACAACAACAGAGTTTTCTTGTACGTGGCATATTATAACATGGGACAGATCAGTTGCTTATGCTCCTAAAATAGGGAAAAGGAAAAAAAAAATGGAAAGCATTTTTAGGCTCATGGAAACTTCTAATTCAGCACCTTTTCATCTCCAGCTTCGAAGTAGTAATAATAGTAGTAGTATCTTTACTTTTTCTTTTCTTTTTTTTTTTTAATAGAAGGGTATTAATTAATTTTTTTTTTTCTTTTCTTTTTTTAGGTTTGCATTGTTTCTTTTGATCCCTACTTCTCTCTGTATGTTTCTTCCTTTTGATTTAAAGTTTAAGCTTATTTTTTGTCAATAGGAACTTGATCACTTTGTTCATCGATCTTGTCATTTTCATTTGTGAGCTGCAACTGTATTCTGCATTTGGTCTTAAAACTATGGATTTATGTAGCATATTTCTAGGTTATGGATTTATATACACTGCTTGCCGTCAGTACTAATTCAGGTAGAGTTTTTCTTTTATAATCTTTTATGCAGCATATATTATTATCGTGCAAAGGTTCTTGGTTGATTGAATAATAATTTCTATCAATTTATCCTTTTTGAAAAATTGGTCGGTTTAGTCCTCTAACTATTTTCATTAATTAACATAAGTTCACAATCTTTTTTTTTAACCTGTTAAATCCTACATTTTTTTACGAGCAACCTGTTAAGTCCTTTCGGCCAAAAATTTAAATTTTTCGGCCAAAATTCATCACGTGCCGAGCACATAATGATTTTTTAAGTGCAAAATCGTCCCCTTGAGTATTATAAAGTTGTGAACTTAGACTAACTGTAGGGTCTTATAAAGTTGTTTTTTTTTATATATAAAGAGGATGATTTTCCAATTTTAAGTTCACAACTTTATAATACTCAAGAAGACGATTTTACCCTTAAAAATTATTATGTGCTCGGCACGTGATGAATTTTGGCCGAAAAATTTAAATTTTTGGCCGAAAGAACTTAATAGGTTGCTTGTAAAAAGATGTAGGACTTAACAGGTTAAAAAAAAAAAAAGATTGTGGGCTTATGTTAATTAATAAAAATAGTTAGAGGACTAAACCGACCAATTTTCCTTATCCCGCATTCTGGGCATTAGATTATCCTTGTATGCTAGTAATTTGCACATGGAACTATATCATATTATATTTGAATTGCTCCCTTCATCTCATCGTTTGAACAATTTTATTCTTATTATTTTATAAAAAATGTGTTTTCTTTTATTATTGATAATAACTAATTGATTTTGAGATAGTAATTTTTTTTTATCAAAAATTATAGATTTGATATTTTTCAGCAGTTGTGAGAGTAAACGTCTCACAGCTGTTGCAGGAACTTCATCATCCTCACAATCATCTCAAGCTGAATCTCAACAAATTGAGGCATTGAAGAAGGAGATTGATGACTTGAAGCAACAAATGGCACAACAGGCAACTAACAAGGACGTGGAAATTCTAGATCTTAAGCGAGGCCAAGAAAAAATACTTCAATCGTTGGAGTAATTGCAACATTGGAGTATTAGACAGACACCATGAGGTCATCCATCGGATTCAGATTAGTGACTTACTAATTTGTATTTTGAACTTTTATCTAAATTGTTTTAGTGTGTCAAGGATAATTTTATGTAATATGTATTTTATATTTTGATAATTTAATTATTATAAATATTTTTGAATTGATTTTAATATTATTTATAAGTAATTTAATTCAAATTCATATAATAGGGAAAATGATTTGGTAGAAAATTTTAGATACGGGTGACTGAATTACGACTGATTTACAACCCAATTAAGACCAATTTAAGATTGATTTGCGACCGATTTGCGACTAATTTACGATCGATTTATGACCAATTTACGATCGATTTACGACCGATTTACGACGGATTTGTGAAATTATTTTATTTTTAATCTACCAACGTTGCTACCGATTAACGACCGATGCAACCGATTTAGGTCGGTCGTAAATTTCAAAGATTTGCGACTAAATTTTCACGATCGATAGATTCGGTGGGCGTTCGTCGTAATTCTCCTATTCGCAACTGATTTACAACTGATCTGGTGGTCATTATTTGCTCTGTTTCTTGTAGTGTGAGATATTCTCTCAAGCAAGAGTTACAAATATTCATAATATTTAATAAATTCATAAATGATATATATTAGACAATTGTCAAGAACAATGAAATATTATTCTTTGAATCTCTCATTCCTTAAAGTCTATAAATTACTACAAAAAAAAAAAAAAAAAAAAAAAAAATCTATTAGGACGTTCTTAAGTACCTCCATAGAGTATATTTTAGGACGTTTCTTGCTTTGATGCACTTTATATAAATGCCTCAATAAAGATATAAGTGTTTCAACTCTAACCGTCTCAATAGTCTCAATGTCAAGGAGAATTTTATGTACGAATAAAATTGAAATTTTAAATTAAAATTTTTTGAGGCTTCTTTTAATCTATTAAAGCATTATTAATTCTCTAAATATTTATTTTTAAAGACATTTTTACATACGTAACAATAAAAGTCGTATAATTTTAAAATGCCTCACTTAGATATGTCTTAGTAGTCCTCTTTTTTTCTTTTTTTTTTGTAGTGAATAGAAGATCCCGACTCTAAATCTAAGATTATCTTTTTAAAATAAATCAACTTTTAAAATTTTGTTATTTTAAAGCATTTTTTCTGAAAGATCATACAAGTTTATCTATTCTTTTTATCTCATTTTTCTTTAATACCATTCAAAAGTGTTGTTCAAGTTCATTAAATGAAATAATTTTGAATTAACTATATCATCGTATCTATTCTAATATGTGAAATAAACACCCATTGAATCTCAAGTACATCTACTCAAGGAAGCAATCTATTTTAAGGAAATTATATTCAACTCAAGTCTTGAATATCTTCAATATAACAATATTAATTTATTATATGTATATATATATATATATTATTTGTATTTTGCTATAGTGAATTATTGTTTATTTTTTTTATTTTTTATTTTATTTACATTTTTTTCATAATTTCATGGGTTATTACCTAGAATATATTTTGTGTATCATATTGAACCTAAAATAATAAATGTTATATAATTTGAATGTAAATTATACGTTTGAAATAGTAAATATAAATTACATTCCCTTAGGAGATAATGCTAAGGGAACCGAAGAGAAGCTTCGTAACGGAGATTCACGTGGAAAACCAGACAGACACAACTCGATCTTCAAACACGTACGTGACTAATTTTTATTTTTTATTTTTTTGGTCCCAATTTCCTTTTTCTTTTCTTTTTTTTTCTTTTTTTTTTTTTAATTTTCAAAAAAAGAAAAAATCCTTTTTTAAGGAAATTTTTTAAATGTGTTTTCCTCGAAAAGACGTTAATTAGACTATCAAAGTAATATCGAGTACGTTCCACTTCTTTTTTTCTTTTTTCTCCTCTCCATTTCTCGAGGAAGTGAGGAGATAATGCTATGATATTATTTATATTATAAATAATAATTTGGGTTGTGTTTGAGTTAGGATTTACAAATAAATAACATTATTTATTTTGAGTGAAATTTAAAATAAATTTTATTTGTAATTTTATTAAAAATAAATCTTATGTTAAAAGAATTATATGTTTAATATATACGTTTTATAAAATGTAACTATGAGTTTTGTAAAAGAATTTTTTTTTTTAATAAAATTGTATAATATTATTTCATTAATTTAAAAAATAGATTTTAATACAAAGGGACTTACGTAAAAGTGTATATATAGTGTTGTTTTTATTAATTTTATAAAGATGGAAGATTGGCATGTTTAGTTCTTAATATTTGAATTTTTGGTAACTTTGGTCTTAAATATTTTTTTTTTAATATATTTGGTTTTAAACATTACATAATTTGGTATGTTTGGTCCTTATGACAAAAAAGCCCTTTAATATAAATAGTCGATTGGCAAGTTTAGTCCCAAACATTTGAAGTGTTGGTATATTTAGTCCCAAACATTTTTTTTCAATATATTTTTTTCTTAAACATTACATAATTTTTTATGTTTGGTCCTTTATGACCAAAAAACCCTTTAATATAAATAGTCAAAAATCAAAATTTTTGTTAACCGATCACCAAAAAATAAAATAGTCATTTTGAGTTGTGATTTTAGAAAATAAAAAAAGAAAAAATGTGACTATTTATAAATTTTAAACATATTTTTCCTATTTTGATAATGTTTATTTATTTTTAAATATCTTTTTTCTTCCAAAATAATTATAATATATTTTATATTTCAATAATATTATTTGCGTCATTTCTTTCTAAAAATAGTTTTCATAATTTTTTTATTTTGATAATAGTTCTATTTTGTTTCTATTTTGATAATATTACTGAAAAAATAGAAAAAATAAACAAAATAGAACTATTATCAAAAGCTGGTTGATAATAGTTCTATTTTGTTCTAAAATATAACTATTTTCAAAATAGAAAATATAGAACTAAAATATCAAAATAGAAAATAGAACTATTTTCAAAACTATTTTGATAATAATATCAATATAACTTTTTCTATCAAAATATTTAAAATAAAACTAAAAATAATAGTGATAATATTACTGAAATTGAATAAAATAGAGCTATTATCAAAAAAAAAAAATTATGAAAATTATTTTTAAAAAGAAATTACCCAAATAATATTACTGAAATATAAAATATATTATAATTATTTTGGAAGAAAAAAGATATTTAAAAATAAATAAACATTATCAAAGTAAGAAAAACATGTTTGATTTATAAATAATCACCTTTTTTTTTAAAAAAAAAATTATAACTCAAAATGACTATTTTACCCTTTTAGTGATCGGTCAACAAAAATTTTGATCGTTGACTACTTATATTAAAGGGTTTTTTGGTCACAAAGGAATAAACATAAAAAATTATGTAATGTTTATGACAAAATATATTGAAAAAAATGTTTGGAACTAAACATGTCAACACTTCAAATGTTTGGGACTAAACTTGCCAATCGACTATTTATAAAGGTTTTTTGGTCATAAAGGACCAAATATACCAAATTACGTAATGTTTAGAATCAAATATATTGGAAAAAATTGTTTAGGACCAAAGTTACCAAAACCTCAAATGTTAAGGACTAAATATGTCAATCTTCCTTATGAAGATATTTTAGAACAATTGGATCTATTATTTTAGTATATGTTGATGAGGTGACAATCTTATTTTTTTTCATATTGTATCGTAAGAGACAACTCTTTATTGTAATAAAATAGTGTACAAATAAAATTTCTGTTGGGAACAAATTTTGTCCACTCAACTCCAATTAAGTTGAAATTCAAAAACACCCTTGAATAACATAATTAAAAAAATAAAAATAAAAATTAAGGATGTCGTTGAATTAATTTTTTTAAAACATACTTGTTGACAAATATATATATATATATATATATATATAACTCAGTTAATAGTAATTTCAATTAAAGATATAGATAGGTTTGTCAATGGATCTAAAATATTCAGACTTTATCTGGATCCGATCATAAAATTATTGGGTACAGATCTAATTTTTCTATACCCGAACCCTACCGTACCCGAAAATTAAATATTAATTGGGTCCGTGTACGAAACTATAAATACCGTACTCTATACATATTCAATTCGAAAATTTTTAAAATTAAATATCTTAGATTTAATAGATTATAATAATTATGGTGTTAAATTGTTTGAAAGAGGTTTTTTATTAAATTAATATGAATATATTGGGTATATATATATTATCATTTATTTTATATTATTTTTTTCAATTTTAACTTTATATTCTTTTTTAGAACTTTGATCATTTTTAAAACATTATATTTTAATTTATAATTTAATTTGTATGAATTTTCAATTGTATAACTTATTATAATAATATAAATTATATTATAAATTATTTAAATATAAATATTCAATTTAAAATAATTAAATTATTTTTTAAAATAAAAAATAAAATTTTGAGTAGGGTATACCTGATTCGAACCCGAGACCTGATAGGATCGGGTACAAGTATAAATTTTTTGGACCCAAACGGTATGAGTAGAATATAGGTTCAAAAATATTTTTTCGAATATGGATACGAAATTAGTAGTTTCACCCGTTGACAGGCCTTATATATGGGTGATCATGAATTGAAGTCGTGTTAACGAACAATAGCCCTCTAAATCAAAAGATATTTACCTTAAAGTGTACTTGATCATATCAGTTCCTTTAGTTTTCTAGGTTATTGATACTCATGTAAATTACGCTGTGGTAATTTCTATTTTGTAGGAGCAAAAATGTCCATAATATTGAAAGAATTCTAAAAGAAATTTAATTGAAAAGGATAATAACAAATTAAAGTTGTCGAATAAGTCAGTTCAATTAAAATTATAAATTTAAAAAAAAAAAAAAAAAATGTTATGATCAGTCTGGGAACGATGAGAAGATTCAATAATGTCAGAATTTTATTTTTATTTATTTTATGGTCTTGTAAAGGTCGAAATTTTTATAAATTTTATGGTATAATGTATTATTTTTTTTATTAATGTCGAGTTCTTATTTATTATCGTTACTATTATTTGTTATTATTTTATTAATAATTGCTTAATATTAGATTTAATTTGCACACGAAAGATATTAGGTTAAATTGAATGAAAATAATAATATTTGATGTTAAAAAGAATTTGATAGAATTTTGTGCAATTTACAAAGAAATTTAATCGATTCATGAAATGAGGAATTTTTCATTAAGAGAGCATGATCAGATTTACATTTAAGAATCAAAATTTTATTATAATTTGAATTAAAAAAAAAAAAAAAAGAAAAAAAAGAAAAGTAAATTAGAACAAGGATATCTTAGTCTATTATTATTATTATTTTCTTGTAAATTCTCCATTTTAAATTCGTGTTCTTAATATCGGCAACCATGTTGTGAATAACGTGGATTAGTACCATTTGTTTTTTGCAAGGAGAAAAGGAAGAGAAGAAAGCAAAAAAAAAATACTGATAAAAGAAGTTTTGGCGTGGAATTCGTGTGCGATTATAACTGTCATCCTCCAATCGATTCCATACTTTTGGGTTATTTCTCGGAAACTCAAATTTTTTTTTCTTTTTTTTTTTAGTTTTAAATTTCTCGATATTTAATAATTATTTTAAATTTTTATTAATTTATTAAATAAAATTTTTAATATATAATATATGCATATATTTACAAAATTCAAACAAATTTGGAGCAACGATTTCTTTTGACTACAATATATATATATATATATATTTTTTTTTTTAGTGGGGGGTGGGGTCAAAGATTACGTTTAATCATGAGTAGATATGGCAGAGTTAGCTCGTGGATCCCACCCACTGGGCCGGGTTCTGTAATCGAGTACTTCTTAACGTATAAAGCAACAACTGGCCACCAACTTGGGGTTCGGTTGATTGGTTAGAGTGATTCACAGTTTTATTTGACTTAAATAAAGAATTTCAATTTAAATATTTATGTATATATATATATATATATATATATATATAGTTATTCTAATTGGAGTCTCACTACTATTATTAGGTGTGCTATTCGAGACAATTAACGAATTAGTCAAATATAATGTGGTTAAAAGATATTTTTCCATAATAATAGAACTTACTTGAATACCATAGCTAATGACCAACAAATAAAAAAAAAGGAAAAAAAAAAAAAAAAAGCAACTATTGGCCTACTGCTGGATAAGCTTCTGTTTCTCCTTTCTCAGATTGACTTCCGTATCCTATGGTACCCACCAACATTTCTTCTTCTCTATTTTCACTATCACGATTCGTAAATTAGGCATCTAAAGGTCAACTATTTGGCACCTTACTATACCAAAAGAGATATCTTTAGTTAATAATAAGTACCTAAATCTATTATTATATTCCATGATATATTCATGTGAACTTACTATGTGGGACGATATATCACATTTATTATATATACGTACGTAAGTGAACATTATATTCTAAGTAGGTTTAAGTAATTTTTCTTGAGGTTATCAGCGTATCTAATTATCCAAATGACAAAGAGTTTGATTTCTTTTAAATAAGATTTCAAATTTCAACTTTGTAAATGAATAAATAGTTGTTAAAATAACTTGCTCTCAAAAAAAAAAAAAAAGTACAATTTAATTTAATTCTAAATTAATTTGTGACTCAAAAGTACTTTTACAATAATAATAATATAATACTTTTCTTTAGGTCCATAGAAAAATTAAGAATGAGAACACTCAATACCTAACTGTACAAATGTACACTTCAAATGTGCTTTCCTTTCCCCATGGTCATGTCCCCTCCCCCTCAGCTTCGACCACTTTCCGCAAGGATGACAACCTTTGCCACACCACACCCACATCTTACGAACCCTTTCTAGAGAACAACTACACATTCGATTTTTGCACTGCCCAATTCCTATATATATATATATATATATATATATATTTCTAGTTATACATAACACGTGTCTTCTGATACTTTTTTTTCTAGTCTCGATTAATTTATAATTGAGTCACGTTAAATATTTTTTGAGAGAAAAAGTTCTGTCAATACTCATTCATTTATCTATTTACAGAGTATATATGTCTGTGTTTGTGAGATATTGTGTTTAATAAAAACTAAACTGTTTCTACGTGAATTAATTGGTAAGTAGGGTTTGTAGGAAGCGGTGATTGAATTAAATAGTACTACAGAATGTGAATCTTGAGAAGGGAAGGAAGCGGTCAAAAAAATACATAGATGGAGGGTTCCACAGATAAAAATGGAGTCCCCACACCATTGTTTTTGTGTCATCTCTGAACTTTTCAAGGGCCAGTATTATATTAATAATGTTAGAGATTGTGACATTTTCTTTTCTGCTTCACCATTCTGATAGATTAAAGAAATAAAAGCATATATATTAAAATTTAAAATTTAAAATTTAGTGGAAAGAAACGAATAAAACCCTTCTTGTTTTATTACTTCTTTCTTTGGTTTCATACCTATACCTAGCTAGCTAGCAATATCGGCCACATGGAGCAAAACCCTAAAGCTGACAGAAAAACCATAGAGAAAAACAGAAGAAATCATATGAAGTCCCTCTTCTCCAAGCTCAGCTCACTTGTTCCTCATAATTCTAGGGTTAATCTAATTACTTCTCTTCCTCTCTCTCTCTTTCTCTCTCATGGTTGCTTCAATTATATATATATATATAATTGATTTTTTTTTTTTATTTTTTATTGTTTTAGGAAGTATTGTCTCTTCCGGATCAACTAGAAGAAGCTACAGATTACATAAAGAAGTTGCAAACCAAGTTGGAGAGGATGAAGGAGAGGAGGGATAACATTGCAGGACGGGTGAAACTGAGCAGCGAGGCATTAATGGCTAGAGCAATGAAGGTACCACAGGTTGAGATTCATGAGATGGGTTCGGTTCTTGAAGTGGTTCTCATAACCGGCTTGGATTGCCAGTTCTTGTTCAGAGAGGCCATTCGCGTGCTTCACGAAGAAAAAGCTGAGGTCGTCAATGCCAGTTTTTCCGTATTAGGTACCAATGTTTTCCAGACAATTCATTCCAAGGTAGGTATGTATATTTTATATATATACATATATAGATGTACACGATCGATGGGCTGACAGTAGTTTCCATCATTTCTTTCTTCTTTAATTTTCCACCCACCATTCAGATTGCAGAATCCGAACCACATTATGGAGCCGCTAGGATCTCTGAGAGGCTAAAGAAAATGGTGTACGAGTAAGAAACTCATCTAATAACTTCTAGCATTGTCACGTATGAGATCGAAATTCTTATAAATTAATGCTTTCTTAATTAGTTTTGTAATACAACAATATCAATTCATGGAACCATTACTTAATTACTTATATATATATATATATATATATATTGAGTTCTTTATTAATTAGATCAAAGTGAACCCATGTCCAAATTAAGGTTCATCACTCCCTCCCCTCTTCTCACACAATTTGGTGGAGGAAGCTGCTGCAGCTGGCCATGGGAGAGACTGTTAGATTCCTGAGAAGCTAGCTAGCTGCCAGTACTTCTGTATCTGGACCTGACAATAACTCAGTTCGTTCTTTCTTTTTTTGTGTTGTACTTTCTTTCATTTCAAGTCATTCCACGACAAATTAAATACAGGAATCATTAATTTATATAAGATCAGGGATCGATGATGTATGAATTAATCACTTCAAATAATGTTTTAACTGCTCAGTAATACACAAAGTTCATATTCCTGCCTACACATTAATGGTTTTCTTACTTGGAGGACAAATCACATCCACAGTTGGGGTTAAGAAGGTAAATTAAGTTGAGAATTTGATGTTAGAATTATTTTGCTCTTCGTGTCTTATAAACATCCACACAAACTAGATAGAGATCCTATGCCTCAAGATGCATGCATACCATTAAAATAATTATATACCAAGTGGTGTGGTTCCATTGTTTAAGTATTTCCATTTGATTTTATAAGTCTAATTGTTATCAACTGAGTAAAATCATTTTGTCAACAATAATTTACTGACGATTATAAATTTTTTTTATAATTTGTAAAATTAATTTAATAATAATAATAAATAAATAAAAAAGTAAAAGTTTGAAGATTTAGTAAAATTTAATTAGTCTTTAGTCAATACTTCATTCTCTAAATATGTTTATAGATACATTCTAAGGATTCATGAAAGTTAATAAAACAAAATATACCCTTTCCAAATGGTAAAAAGGACAAGTACTTTTGTAAGTTTGGCATTATATTATTTAAAATTTTAAGATATTCATATATATATATATATATATATATATATAGTCAGCCACTCGTAAAATAATAATTGATACTTACATCATAAAAAAAAAAAAAAAAAAAAAAAAAAAAAAAAAACCGAAAATTAAAAACATAAGAAAATCCTACATCATACCCTCACACCCAAACTTAATTACACAACCCTAAATCATCAATATTAAACTTATTCTATCCTTTAGTTTTTGTTTTCACGTGAATGAAGAACAAGTTGGGAGGATGAAATGGAAAATATGGAGAAACAATAAGGGAAGAAAGGCGTAAGAAATTAAATTAATCCGATAGATGAACAAACTATAGGATGGAATCAACATGAGTTCAAGTCACGTACGTTGGAGATATAAAAATTTCAAAAAAAAATAAAAAAAAAAAAAAAATTATTTAGAGTGATAAGAAAAATACTATTTATATCTTTATAAAATTTTTTAATGCCCATTATAATTTTTGTCGTTTTTAAGAAAAAAAATTATAAACATTGACCTAAGGAAGATAACAAGTTAATTTTTGGGTTCATTAAAGTTATTGGTGTTTTTTTTAAAAAAAAAAAAAAATTCTAGGAGATTTCATGTCTAATTATGACGTGAATCTATTAGGACATCCTCTATTATTTAAGACGTGATTAAAAATAAGGTATCAGTTTAATTAAAACTAAAAATTGACATTGTTATCCAGAATCTATTAAAGCACTTTCTAACATATTGTTTAGGACATCATTAATAAAAATAAGATGTATCATTTAATTAAAAAAAAAAAAAAAAAGTCATATTCAATTAAGTCAATCTTTATAATTTTTTTTAAAAAATAAAAAATAAAAATTGTAATTAGATTTTAAAAAATTATAAAAAGATCCAAAATATATTTTTCATTAATCTAAATAACTAAAAATATTTTAATATTTTTCAATGAGATTATAATTTTTAATTTTTTGTAAAAGAAATTATAAACATTAACATAACAAAGATAACAACTTATCAAAATAAAAATAAAAAATAACACGTAATAGGATATAAGATCTCCTAAAATATAAGTCGGAGTGTGTCCATTTTTTTTTCGGGTAAGTCGGAGTGTGTCTTAGTATTTCTAATAAACACAGAAAATATTCTTTTTATTTAATTATTTTCATATTTATTTGTACCGATATGAATTTCACGTGTAAGCATACTTTTGGGCCCAATTACAGACGGATTGGCCTGGGACTCAACTTTGGATTAGGCCGACCCATTGTCATTCGGGCCTGCAAAAGGTAATACATAGTCCCTTTAAATTAATTAGGGTTTTATTTCACCACCTCCGACATCTCTCATCATCTCTGAAGATTTTAGACTCAAACTTTAAGGTCGGAATCTGCATCATGGTATCTTTTGAAGTCGGAGCAGTGCCGTTTAACCCGGACGGTTGGGGTCCTCCTGATTCCTCTTCTGCTTCATCCCTCACCGTCCCAAACCATACTTCCAATGTCCCCTTTGCCCCGTTTTCCAGGTCTGAGAAGCTGGGCCGTATCGCCGACTGGACTCGTGCAATCCCTAATCCCACCCGACCCGGTTCAAATCATGCCCATAGGAATGCTTCAGATTCTGCCTTCGACTTCTCCGGCGATGACTCTTTTGCCACCCTAGCAGCCGATGAAGATTCCTCCTTCCGCCTGGTTGACAACGCTGCCTCTAAATCTCATGGTCACCATGCTAATCGTCCCAAATTCAACCCTCGCTGGCGCTTCAACCCTCACAATCAGCGTTCTCAACTTCCTCAGCGTCGTGACGAGGAGGTTGAGGCCAGAAAACGAGAAGCAGAAAAGGAGCGCGCTCGTCGTGACCGCCTTTACAACCTCAATCGTTCTTCCACCAATTCTAATCAACGTCGCGAGTCTGCAGTCTTCAAATCCTCAGTTGATATTCAGCCCGAGTGGAACATGCTTGACCAAATACCCTTTTCCACCTTCTCTAAGCTATCTTTCTCTGTCCCTGAACCGGAAGATCTGCTCATCTGTGGTGGACTCGAGTTTTATGATCGCTCCTACGATCGTATTACTCCTAAGAACGAGCGCCGCTTGGAGCGATTCAAGAACCGTAACTTCTTCAAGGTAACCACCACTGACGACCCTGTGATTCGTAGACTAGCTAATGAGGACAAAGCTACAGTCTTCGCCACGGACACCATCTTATCAACGTTAATGTGTGCTCCAAGGTCCGTCTATTCTTGGGACATAGTAATTCAACGTGTTGGGAATAAGCTATTCTTTGATAAGCGTGATGGTTCCCAGTTAGATTTACTATCAGTGCACGAGACGTCTCAAGAGCCATTGCCTGATGTGAAAGATGATATAAATTCTGCATATTCTCTGAGCGTTGAGGCAGCCTATATCAACCAGAATTTTTCGCAACAGGTTTTGGTAAGGGATGGGAACAAAGTTACTTTTGAGGAGCCAAACCCCTTTGCTAACGAAGGGGAAGAGGTTGCTTCTGTGGGCTATAGGTACAGGAGGTGGAAGTTGGATGACGATATGTTTTTGGTGGCACGATGTGAGGTGCAGAGTGTTGTGGAGACGAATAATCAGAGATCATTCTTGACACTAAATGCATTGAATGAATTTGATCCCAAGTATTCTGGTGTCGATTGGAGGCAGAAGTTGGAGACGCAAAGAGGTGCTGTTTTAGCTACAGAGTTGAAGAATAATGCAAATAAATTGGCAAAATGGACTGCTCAGGCCCTTTTGGGTAGCGCAGACATGATGAAATTGGGATATGTATCAAGGGTTCACCCTAGGGATCATTTTAATCATGTTATATTGGCTGTGGTAGGCTATAAGCCAAGAGAATTTGCTGCACAGATTAATCTTAATACTTCTAATATGTGGGGTATTGTAAAGAGTATTGTTGACTTGTGCATGAAGTTGAATGAAGGGAAGTATGTACTTGTTAAAGACCCATCGAAGCCACAAGTGAGGATATATGAGGTTCCCTCAGATGCATTTGAGAATGATTACGTAGAGGAGCCATTGCCAGAGGAAGAACAGGTTCAGCCACCATCAGAAGATGCTGAAGGTGCTGAGGCAACTGGCACGACCAATGATGAGGAGGGCAAGGAGATTAATGATGAATCAGTTGCAACTTAAAGGTGATCATTTCATGGAATCCCTTTTTCCCCCCTCTTATTGAGAAAGTAAGATTGTATGTGGTTTTATGTTTTTCTGTAGATAATAAAGTTGTTATGTGTTTTTTTTTCTTTTCTTTTATTTGATTCATTGAAGCTTTTTATTGTCTTTCATCTCTCTGGAGTTAATGTTGCTCCCTTGGGGTGTGGTAGTTGATTTTCATGCAGTATTTGAAATTATTTGAAAATGATGGTATGGAATGTGAAATGAATGAGCTGCTTTTTCTTCTTTACCTGCTGTTAGACCCTTGTTTTAGAAGAAGTTTCTAAGTCTAAAATTCTAAAACTGGAAACCAATTACAATTAAAACTGCTACTGGGTTTGGAATATAAATCAATGCTGTCACACAACAATGATTACATAGACATTCTTAAGCCTCTTTATCGATTGAATTAAACATCAAACATAATGAACAGAAGCATCTCCTATTTACTGGCCATAAGAGAAAATCTTATATCTCAAATCTGTGGAATATCTAGGGATAAACTTCTAAAGTTACATGTCTGTGTGACATTTTCGGGGGCAAGGGGAGAATCTTTAGCAGTTGGGGGCGCCTGTTTCTTTTAGTGCTTGGCCAAGGCCTGCTTAAGGTGTCATGAGGAAAGTAATGAATTGGACCATATCAAGAAGTGAATTAACTAATCAGTTTGTCATTGATTTGTACAGCAGCATCACATAATACATTTTCGTTTGCATAATTGGTCAGACAGTGTTCTAGTTGTATTAAGTCATTTTGCTGATATCTAGGGGGTATGACGGATTCCTTGGTTGTGTCCACTGGTTCCTTTTTGACTCTCTAGAATTTTTGGTTCTTTTTTTTTTTTTCCCCTTTTTTGTGTCGGGGTAGGAAATCAAGTAATCAGTGGCTTATTGCTTACGCAGCCATAATTTTTTGCAGAAATGATTTAAGTAATGGGCAGACTTCTCCAAATCATATAACTTTCTGATATTAATGTGTGTATATATATATCAGCTTTATGGTTTTGGCGTGTGCAACTATGCTACCTTTTTTACCTGCTGGTTGCCTTGATCAAAATTTGGTTTTCCTTTTTTTGTCTGGTTTCTTTGAAATTTTGCCAATTTAGTTCATCAAACTTGCATAAATTTATTAGTATAGTACTCCGAACTCGTGTATTTCACTGTGAGATGATTTGATTTCTTCATATTGCCTTTTGTTTCAATGGGAACTTTCTTTCTGTTTTATTCCCTCCGTCCTAAAACCATCTTAATATCGTGATCCTAAAATTAAGTAATTATTAAAATATATTAACCTATAATACAAAAAGACTGAATTTTTGGGACAGATGGAATATTTTCTTTGTATATTTGGTTGTTTTTCTTTTAATCATTTCCTGTTGTAGTAATACCCTGTTATTCTGTCTGTTCAGGATTCTCAATGCTTACAATGTGTTTCCCCCGCAAGTTAGAGGATGCCACTCACTGAGGATACGAGTAATATGTCCCAATCTCCGGAGAGCTCTTTTTGCCATGGAACTGTTTTGTTTATGCTTAAAAATACTTGTTAGATCGATATTAGGGCAAGAACAACATGGAGAGGATATTTGTTAAAATATTTCTAACCTTTTGTATTTGAATTTTGAAATTCAGTGGATTTTATGGTATCGTTTAGACGTGTGTGTGTGTGACTCATTGGCTGTTTATTTTATTTTATTTTATTTTATTTTGGTGAAAACCGGATCTGTATATTAATGATGAGGCAAAAGACAGAGGAATACAGTTGTCCTAACTAACTACACAAAAAAACAAAACAATTGGATTCTCATGTCCCGGAAGAAAGCAGCTGCCAAGTATTGAGCAGACACCTTTCTGCCAAGGCATAAGGATTCATGACATGCAAACTAGGATCATGAGATCTCTTGGTATTGATACCGGTATGCTAGACGCATGGTCCCTTAAATTCTGTTCGACCCAACCATGATCATCCATGTTGCAAAAAAATGTCTCTTGTAGGGATGCCGGGAGGATGAGTTTCCAAACACGGTAGGCTAACGGGCAATCCCTGAGAATGTGAATGATTGTTTGACAACCAGCGTGGCACCAAGGGCAGGCGGGGGTATCCACAATGCTCCTGCAGTGCAGAAGTGCTTGTGTTGTCAAGGCTTTATGTAGTATGGTCTAAATGGTGAGACTGGCTCTCAAGGGGCCTTTAAAACTCCAAATTATCTTCCATAAGCGGCTTTGCAGTGTGGGGGTGAGAGACTGCAAGAAGCTACGAGTTGATGAAGTAGAGAATTGTCGGGATGATGCTAGATTCCAAAGGGGAGTATCAGGGTGTTGATCCCCTAGTTATAGTTGGACCTACTGCACCTGGCGAATTATATCAGCAAGCAGTAGTGAGTCGAAGCAACCCAAAATCCACCTGTTTTAGGGGTGCCACATTTCCTCCAAAGTAGCTAACAGGTTAAGATGCAAAGGGCCAGTAATATAGTCCAAGAGGGGCCTCTCTAGTACCCATTGGTCTAGTCAGAACAAAGTAGTCTTTCAATTGCTTGTAATCCAATTTACGCCTTTTAGGAGTACATCAGTTGTCCGCACGATTCCTCTCCAAATAATGGATGCTTCAGGAGTCTGCTGAGCCCCGCAAAGCGTCCTCCAACCACCATATTTCTAAAGCAGGATTTGGCTGTTGAGTATGGATGGTCGGGTGATCATTCGCCATCCTAGTTTTGTCAATAAAGCAGTGTTCATCAGGCAGAGTTTAGGAATACCCAAGCCTCCCATTGTCTTCGGCAAGCAGATCTTATCCCACGCTACCGTGTGCAAGCATTTGGATTCGACATTATCACCCCAGAAAAACTGGTAGCACATTTTTTCCACAGCATTGATGGTGTTCACAGCCTCACAGGTATGGTAGCAGTGTGCATGACATGTATGGGGATGGCGGCAAGGGTGGTTTGTATCAGCAGTAACCTTGCCGACCGAGACAGAGTTCTGGATTTCCAAGCCGCTAGCTTCCTACAAACCTTCTCCAAGAGGAAATGATAGTGTTCCTTCTAGGCTCGACCAGTGATGAGAGGGACTCCTAGGTAACTTCCCAGGTTAGAGGTGACTGAGATACTAAAGCTAGAACTTATAGAGTTGCGGAGGTATTGTGGGGTGTTAGTTGAGAAGTAAAGCACGGACTTAAGCTTATTTACCTATTGGTCGGACTCTTCACAAAAGGAGAAGAGTATATGCTCCATCAAACGAGCATGCGAAAAGGAGGCTTCTCCAAACAAGATCAGATCATCTGCGAAAAATAGGTGGGAAAGTGGGATCCCTCCTCTAGTTAATTTTACCGGTTGCCAATGCCCTACATCAACCGAGCAGGAGATTTTGTGGTGCAAAACCTCCATACAGAGAACGAATAGATACAGGGAAAGAGGGTCTCCCTGCCGGAGTCCCTAAGATGGTTGGAAGGTATCGAGAGTTTCACCATTCCAACAGACTGCCATTGAAGCTGAGGTAATGCCATCCAAGATAAGACCAATAAGGTGGTTAGAGAATCCTAAAAATTTAAGAACCTTCCTTAGGAAATCCCAATCAATTCGATCGTAAGCCTTTTTTCCAAGTCCAATTTAGCCACCAGGCCCCCCTTCCTTCCTTTCCGGCCATTGAACGAGTGAAGGACCTCCTAAACAACTGTGATATTATCCGAAATAGGGCGTCCAGGGATGAAACTAGCCTAATTTCTTCCAGTGAGCTTATCCATAACCGACTTCAGCCTGTTGGCGAGGATCTTGGACACAATCTTCACAATCACATTGCATACTGATATCGGGCGAAATTAGGAGAGGGACTCTAGGCTGTCCATTTTAGGAATCAAACAAATGATGAAGTGGTTGACACCTGAAGGGAATTGCCCTCCTTGAAGACTGCCTGAACGAATTGAAAAACCAAGCTCCCCACGATATGCCAAAATTTTGGAAGAGACTTTGGGTAAACCCATCAGGTCGGGGGGCCTTATTCGACCCCATTTGATGAACTGTGTCATGGACTTCTTGCATCGATATTGCCCGGTTCAGCCTAAGTTTCTCCACTGGGCTTAGCTCGGGAAAAGACCAATCCTCATAGTGGGTCGGGCCACAAGCCTCCCGGGTATAAAGCTTCTTGTAAAATTGGGTCACCATGTGCTTGAGTTCTATTGGATCCAAGCGCCACACCCCCATTTCATCTTTTAACTGTACAATTCTGTTCCTCTTTCTCCGCAACACCGTTGTCATGTGGAAAATTTTGGTATTGCGCTCACCCCCCGTAAGCCATTGGACCCTAGATTTTTGCCGCCACAGACATTCCTCCTGCTCCAGGATCAAATCCAGTTTAGTTTGCAATTTCTTTTCCAAGCTGTCAAAGCAACTAGACGATTTGATAGCCAGCTTCTTCTATAAACCTGCTAGGCAGGCCACGCACCTCAGCTTTTTGTCTTCTATGTTCCCAAAGACGTGCGCATTCCAACGCTCAATCTCGGTAGAAAAATGTTGCATCTCTTCCAAGATTTCTAGATCCGGTTGCTCCCAAATATGTTAGAGGATGTTCTCGAAATCAGGATGTGAGAACCAAGCATCCAACACCCGAAACGGTTTCAAAGTGGGAGTTCTAACTGCAATTGGAGTGTGAATGCATAAAGGGTGATGATCTGAACGGGTTCTCGGGAGGTGACTCACTACTATGTGAGGAAAGGAGGACATCCAAAGTCGATTACAGAAGGCCCGGTCAATACGTTCCTATATTCGATCCCGTCCTGTTCTCATATTTGACCATGTGAACTTTGGCCCAATGAAACTCATGTCCAGTAGGGTCCTGGCTGAGATAGCATCCCGAAGAGGTTGAGAGGCACGAAAGTTGGGAGGTCGACCACCCTACTTGTCCAAGCTTTCAAGTGGTTGGTTGAAATTAGCCGGGGGACAGTCACAATCGATCCCAACTATCGCAAATATGTCCAGAGTTCCCTCCTCAAGTAAGGTTTGGGAGACGCATACACAGCCGTAGAAAGCCAAGGTCAATCATTGCCTTGTCAAACAAACATGTTCACCTGTTGATCATTAACAGTGATAGGTTCCAAATTTAACATTGAGTCATCTAACAGAATCCAAATGCCACCAACATACCCTTTAGCCTCAGAGGCTATAAATTTGGTGAATTTAGACTTTGTGAGGAGAGTAGAGATACGGTTACTTTCTACCTTAGTTTCCATAAGAACAAGAAAATGCGGGTTATTTATATTAAGAAGTTGTAACAGGTGCCTCAAGGAGGCTGGGGAACCTGCCCCTCGGCAGTTCCACACAACAATTTTTGGACGGATCATAAAACCTAGTCAGGAGGAGCCGTGTCTACGTCCATGGTAGGGCCTCCCAACAATAGTAATCACTGCTTCGCATCAATACGAGCATATCCCCTAGCCGAAGAGTCACCCCCAGTCTTTGATGAAAATTCAGGCGGGTATTCAATCTGACGGTATGAGGTAGATGCATGTTGTTTCCCTTTACCAAAATATCCCCTTTGCTGACCAGTATCCGGTCTCCGCTCCTGCTGAGTGGTGATAGCGTTGTTGGAGACTTCATGGAGGGGTGGACGAGCACTCACACCTCTTGGGCCCCGTGTAGTTGAGGCAGTATGAGCGAGAATTTTAAGGTAGCCCACAACCACCTTCTTTCCCCTACCTGGGTCCTTGTAGGTATTCTTTGGTTGTTTGGTAGTTGGACCCCTCATATGGGTCGGCCCATCTACATCCATCTCCATCGGCCTAGAGAGGGCTTCGATCTTCCCTTTCAAAACCACAATTTCATTTTCAATCCAGTCTTCATCGTCAGCCATGTCCCTGAGGATCTCATACCTCGATTTGGTGTTGTCCCTGTTCTGGGCCCCCCTTGATTTTAGGCATTGACCTGGGTTCAAAGCCCTCTCCTCCTGTGAATGTCCATGATGTTGGCCCAACTCATGTAGGGCAGACTCTCCCTCGGCATCAGCCTCACCGTCATTGTTGCCTCGTTGGGTTAGCCCAACTGTTGTTTCCGCCTCCATGCTGGCTTGGGTAGCATCCATGAGTCAAAAGGGGAAGGGTTAGGTACTTCCTCTGTGGCCTTGAAACTTCCAAACTCTTGCTGGGTCTGCTGGGCAGGCAGTGGTGCTTTGCTTAGGCAAAAATCAGCTCAGTGGACATATTTGCCACAGTCAAAACATATCAAATGCAGGCCTTCGTATTCCACAAGCTGCACCTTCCCAAGTAGTGTAACGGAAGGCAACAAAGGTGGATCCAAGTTCACTTCTACACAAACTGTAGCATACTTCCCTCTAGAAGCCCTCATTGTAGTCTCATCCACCCGTATGGTCTTACTGATAGTGTTACCCATGGTTGTGGAGACGTCCTCATCGAAGATTTTGAGTGATAACTGCGGGAAGTGTGCCCAAACCATTGTACAGGATATAGTTTTAGCTTCAGGCCGAAAGTTTGGACGCCAATTGGCAATGGCAAGGTAGTGTCCCATCACTATCCATGGGCTACCCTCGAGCACCCTAAAGTAGTCTTCTCGTGATAAAAATAGGCAGTGTAGAAACTATTCTCCAAATCCACAAGTTCCTAGCTCCAGTCGAGCTTCCATAACTCCCGGGTTCTCTGCATGAGTACCCAATAACTTACTGATTTGCCCAACACCTTGAGGATCAGAGCCCCCATCCATGGTTCGAAGAGGGATTGGTACTTTTCCACCGGTATCTACACCAAATGAGCCAGTGGTGTCCCTTCACCACTTTCCCCTGTACCCAAACACAGGTGTTCAATGTTTTCCATCTCAAGGTCAACATCTTCCCCCATATAGAAGTCAGGAAGTTTTGGTCACTGGTGAACTACGTCCGCGAAGGACCGTTGTCCCCAAACTACAGTGGGGGTCACATTGTCCCTATGCATGTCTTCTGCGTTCAGGACTTCTACATCTGGGTCTCCGCCAGCAAAAGTAGGGATGGATGCCTCCCTCGTATGACGCTTTGATTTTTTGGTACTACGCTATAGTAGATCATCCTCCTTCGGTGATTTTTCCATGGTAGGCTCCATCTCACAGTCATCCATTGTATGGAGAGAAAAGTCAGCTGTTTATACCTAACCTAGATTTGTATATTAGCATGGGTGACTTGTGTTGTTCATCTTTGGTAATGGACATACAATTAGTAAACTTTTTTGTTCCCTACCTTCATCATGAGTAAGTGCATCAGTTAATAATGACCTGGGTAAAATATTACGGCACTTATCCTTTTATGTGGCCTGCATACCCTAACTGGTTATCTTCCTGATTTTGGTTCATCATTTAAGCCTAAAACCGAGGGGGGAGGGGGGTTAACTAACGGAGCTGACCACAAGTTCTTTGTGCTGCTGATTTGTCGGGTGTTAATAAAGCACATAGCACTCCCCCCGTAGGGTTTCTCTCTCCCCAAAGTTGGGTCTTAAATTCTGTGCCGACCAAAATGGCGACGTCCAACCGACAGCATCGTCCAAACAGGGGAGATATTTCTAAACTCCTTAACTCCCTCAGTCTTAATCCGCTTGCTACTCTTCTGATTGCCATAGCAGTAGATGACTTTAGCCAAGGGACGGACGAATGCTAGCAATCCCTCATGGGACGTTTCTGCACATCGAATGAAATTAATGTCCGCTCTCTCCAACCTGCTCTAAGTAAAGCCTGGAAGAATGCAGAATTTAAAATCTCCAAAATCAGACACCAAACGTATCAATTTTTCTTTGCTAATTCGGCTGTGAAAGATTGGGTTTTGGCCAATGGACCTTGGTCCTTTGATGATTATCTCCTAGCTTTACAACCCTGGAACCGTGCATTGAGTCTTGCAGATGATGGTGTTTGGCAGGTGCTGTTTTGGGTTCATCTTCGAGGTATCCCGCGCGAGTGTATCACTATCATGGTGGGTCAAAAACTTGCTGCTCTTTTCCCTGGTTGGGAGCAAGGCCAGATCCGCGAATTTCATGACATGAATGAGAGGTTTTTTCGTATAAGATCTTTAATCTCTATTACTGCTCCTCTCCCTAGAGTCTTTCCTTTATCCTTACCCTTTTATGGTAATTGCATTGCTACTGTCCAATATGAACGATTGCCTAATATGCGTTTTAATTGTGGTTTGATTTTATATACATTAATCTCTTGCCCTCATATGCATGGTGAAGTTCCAAAGCATGAAGAAGACAACCTACTATACAGCACCTTCATGCATGCTTTAAACAATTGGGGGTTTCTCATCACTTCTTTCAAACCCCTTGAAATTCACAGATCTGACGTGAATATAGATGTTCCTGGGATTGAGAATGCTCTATCGCCACATAACCCACTTAACCAGCCGACTACAAACCATCACTCCCTCCAAATAATTCCATACGAATCCCTCCCTTCAGCCCACGCGCCTCAACCCCCTCTAAACCCTAACGCCAGTTATACTTTCAATTCTCCTGCCATCCAGTATTCAACTCCCTCCCAACCCTCAACACATCTCCACACTCCTCACAAACGCCCAACTTTTCGTCGCAAAACCACCGTCTATAGGCCTAAACGAACCCCCAAACCCTTCACTCCTACTAAAAGAACTCAACCTGAAATTTCTCCTCCTGTGGTTTCTCCTGAAATCACAAAAAAGGAACGCCTACAAGGACTCTTCGAAGTGCCATTGGTTTTGGCAGAGGCTGAATTTCAGCCCCACCAGGGATAATGAATTGCCTTAGCTGGAACTGTCGGGGTCTCGGTCTTCCCCGACATGTTCATGAACTCAAAGCCCTTGCTCTCTCTCTTAAACCCTCCATTCTTTTTCTTTGTGAAACCAAACTCTCTTCTTCTTCGTTAGATAGATTGCGTCCCTCTCTTGGCTTCTCGAATGGTTTTTTTGTTGATAGTGTTGGTTCTAAAGGTGGCTTGGCCCTTTTTTGGAATAATCATAGGATTTCTATCCAATCTTACTCCCAAGGCCACATTGATGCCATTGTATTAATGTACTCTGGCACCCATTGGCGTCTTACTAGTTTCTATGGCCATCCCTTGCAGGATAAACGTCGTGAATCTCGGCAATTATTGACAAGACTCAATTCTATCATGTCGATTCCTTGGCTTTGCATGGGCGATTTTAATGAGATCTTGGACAACTCCAAGAAAAATGGAGGTTTAGAGACTCGTCGTCCGTCCTTACTGCACTATTTTCGTGAAGCTATCTCTGATTGTGGTTTTCGTGATTTAGGGTTCACTAGACCAAAGTTTACGTGGTCTAATAGACGAGTTAACGATCCGATTTATGCTCATTTGGACATATTTTTTGCCACAGATGATTGGATTTCTCTCTTCCCGTCATATGTGGTTCGTCATCTCTCCACAGCTACATCTGATCACTTAGCTCTCTATCTCACTACGGAAACGATGGTGCGGGACAACGAGACTAGGCCAGGTAAAATCAATCGTTTTGATCTAGCTTGGTTAAATCATGTTGATTGTCATGAGGTTTTCGCTAATCTCTAGCAGCACACTCATAGCCGAGATGGCAGGAACTTAGTCACTAAAGTTTCCTCTGTGCGAGATATGATGATCACCTGGCACCATTCTGAAGTGGGTAATATCAAAGATAAAATCAAGTCTATTGGGACCCAATTGAAACATATTCGTTCTCAAGTGCCTATTGATACCAAGAAGGAAGTCGAGCTCTCTTTGTCTCTTCAGAACCTTATGGACACTGAGGAAATTTTTTTTGTGCCAACAGAGTTGTATTGAATGGCTAAAATTTGGAGATTGTAACACTGCCTACTTCCATCGGAAAGCTTCCATCCGACGGCAGAAAAACACGATACCCTTCTTAATCTGCCCGGACGGCGTCCATGTCTCTTCTCTGAAAGATATGCAAGATACTGCAGTTCAGCACTTCTCATCTTTGTTCTGTTCCCAAGGAAATCGTCCTATCGATCTTACCGATCTAGTTCTCCCACATCTGTCCCGGGACCATTTTTCTCTTCTTGACCAAAAAATCACAATGCCGGAAATTGAGACTGCTTTGAGACAAATTCCCAATACAAAAGCACCTGGTCCGACGGTATGCAAGGAATCTTTCTGAAATCTTTTTGGCATACTATGAAACATGAGATTTCTGGCTTGGTCATGGATTTCTTCAATGGTAAGGTAGATTTAGCTGATCTCAATCATACCTTCATAGTTCTAATTCCCAAAATTAAGAAGCCCACAAGCATGACAGAATTTCGTCCAATTAGTCTGTGCAAGTCAATCTATAAGCTTATCTCTAAGATTATTTGCAACAGACTCAAACGAGTTCTACCTGATCTTATTGATCCCTCACAATCCGATTTTGTGCCTGGGCGCCTTATTACGGATAATGTGATTGTGGCACATGAATGTTTCAACCAGCTTCACAATCCTACTAGTCTTGGTGGCAATTGCATGGGCTTGAAGATGGATATGCAGAAAGCCTATGATAGAATTGAGTAGGATTACCTTCAGAAGATCCTTCAGTGCATGAGATTTCCTCATTGGTTCACCAATTGTATTATGCATTGTGTCAGTTCAGTTTCCTTCTCTATCCTAATTAATGGACACCCTACTGAGACTTTTATCCTACTCGTGGACTCCGACAAGGTGATTCTATATCTCTTTTCTTTTTATTCTTTGTGCTGAAGGCTTCTCTGCTCTTCTCAGACAAGTTGAAATGAGTCATAGCCTTATTGGGATGCCTCTTGGCAATAGTCAACTCTCAGTCTCTCACTTGCTCTTTGCGGATGATTGTTTAATTCTTACTAAGGCTACGCCTAAGAATGCCTCAGCCATTTCACAGATCCTAGCAAGATATGAATTGATGTCCGGTCAACTCATCAATCCCTCAAAATCTTCCGCTTTTTTTGGCAAAGCTGTGAAAAGTCATACAAAACGGAGCATTTTATCCCACCTTCACATCTCCGAGGGATTAGAACTCACTGTTTACTTGGGTATGCCTATGGGGCTTAAAGGTCGAAAACGATCCCAATTTTAGTTCATTATGGATAGGGTGTGGAAAAAGTTAGCTGGTTGGAAAGACAAAATGCTTTTTGTAGCGGTAAAAGAGGTTCTTATTAAAGCTATCGCCCAAGCCATTCCTACATATGTTATGCAATGTTTCTTGATTCCCAAGGGTATTTGTGACCAGATTTTGAGAATGGTTCGCAATTTTTAGCGGGCAGAGATGACCAGTGCCGGAAAATCTGCTGGAAAAATTGGGATGCCCTATGCAAACCTAAACATTTGGGAGGCTTGTGGTTTCGTAACCCTCACCTCTTCAACATGGCTCTTTTGGCCAAGCAGGATTGGATGCTTTTACAAAATCCTCATTCCCTTGTTGCTCATGCTCTTAAAGCTTTATATTTTCCTAATTCTTCCTTTTTGCAGGCCACAAAACCTCGAAAATGCAGTTTCCTTTGGCGCAGTATTCTTGCTGGCAGAAGCCTTCTTCAACAAGGTCTCCACTACCGTGTAGGCGATGGCAAAACCATTAACCCCTGGAGGGATAAATGGATTCCACTCATCAATACTATGAAGCCCCTCATAAATCAGGCCACAACTTCAGGTATAAACTTTGTTTCTGATTTTATTGATATATCTACCATGACATGGCAGGTTCATAGCTAAACAGTTGGTGCTTACCGAGTGAAGTAGAAGCCATCCGCCAGATTCCCCTCTGCCCCCTCCCCACAGCGGATGTGTTAGTTTGGAGCCACAACAAGAATGGTGTTTATTCAGTCCATTCCGATCACTGGTTGGTTGTTCATCTAGCGGAGCTACGCAGGCATCAGGCCTCATCTTCTACAACCCAAAATCGACATCAACCACGGCTGTCGCTTTGGAAACTTAACATTCCTCCAAAAGTTCGTCACTTTCTCTGGAGGTCTTCTTCAGAAATTTTGGCTACTGGAGCAGCAATCGCAACGAGAACCCGTGGAGATCCCACCTGTCAAATCTGTGGTAACCAGTTGGATACTATCAAGCATGCCCTCTTCGAATGCACTTTGGCAAAGAGGGTTTGGAAAGATTCAAGATGGTTCCATCTTCTCACTAGCATGTAGTCTTCCTCTTTCTTTGATCTACTCTCTCAGCTCTTCATTACACGGACAGATTTTGAGGTTATGGAATTTTCTCTTCTGGCTTGGAACATTTGGCTCGCTCGGAACAAAGCTATCCACAAGCAGTCTCATCTAGTGGCTGCAACTATAATCAGTGCTTCCACAAGTATGCTTCAATGCCTCGCTTCCATACCATGTGCAATTTCCAGCATGTTATCCCCCCAGGAGAACCGCCCCCAACAGCCCTCCACTCACGAAGGGGCTCCTAGCATGCTCTCCATTTTCTTTGATGGATCTATAAGGCATAACCGAGCAGGTTTTGGAGTAGCGGGTCAAGACAGCACTGGTACCTTTGTGAGTGGTCTGTCTGGTTCTACTGACCTTCACCACTCTAACATTGAAATGGTAGAGGCTACTGCTCTTATTCATGCCATCCGTTGGGCTCACATGCATGGTTTTTCTAATGTCAGCTTCAAAGGGGATTGTCTCTCCCTCATCCAAAAGCTTCAGGAACCTATTGCCGACCTCTCATCAAGTGGACATACCACTCAGTTTATTAAGGAACTATTATTCATTTTTTCGTCTATTACTGTTTCTTTTATCCCTCGTCATTTAAATGTTATTGCCCATAATCTAGCTTCTCTAGGCACGCTGCAATCTGGAACCACTTAATGGTTTCCTCCATTGCCAGACACTGTTTTTTGTTCCTCCTCGGAGGTCTTGATTTAATGCATTTCATCCTTTTCCCCTCAAAAAAAAAATTAAAATAAAATAAACTAGGGCACACAGCAATGGTAAAATCAGATTTATTTTAGTGGATGGGTCAGTAGTAGATTGTTATTTTTAAATGGCAGATTCATTCTCTACATTAATTATTTTTTTTTACTTTTTATATTCATCATTTAATTTAATATATATATATATATATATATATATATATATTAAGTAGACCAACAATTTAAAATAACGTAAGAATGGGGCATATAATTTCAAGGTTTCTATCTGCAATTTGCAAAACAGTTGGCGGAGAGGAAACAAGTCAACAACACCACAGCTGGAAGCGTTTCTTCTCCACCAAACTTTATCACAAACTAATTATTATGCCACACCTTTTTAGCTTATCATTTTGAAAGCAACATGCCTTCTTTCTTTTTTTTTTTAATATGAAGGAAAATATTAAATATATGTATATATATATCAATAAATATTGCAGATAAAGTATTAAAAGAATATGAATATTAATACTTATTAATTATTTTTTATAGAAGAATAAAAAATTAAATGCTTTTTTTTTTGTTAGAAGTTTTTAATTTAAAAAAAAAAATTATTTTTTTAGTTTAAAAAATTAAAAATTTTTTTATTTTTTATTATTATATTTAAAATAATTAATTAATATTAATTCAAGAATATTGTAAGAAAAATATTAATAGAGGGAATTAAAGGCGCCTCAATATTTTTAGTATTCCTTTTTTGGAAAAAAAAAAAAATAAAAAAAAAAAATAAAAAAAAAAAAAAAAAAAAAGATGTATATATAAATATAAAAGGAGGGTTACTGGAAAGAAAACTTGACGTGTTCCCAAATTCCAGCGTCTTAAATTAATTCTCCCTTAGGATTAGTTACAGTAAACTTACATCCTTAATTGCCTCAAAAGTCCAAATAAATTGGGAGTTACTTACTTTACACAGTTTCTTAAAAATCAAATACAATAACAAGTTGCCGGTAGTGTATTTTTCCATTTTTTCCAGGTATGCTTACCTGATTTATCACATAAGAAATGATCTTATACTATATTTTAATCATGTATTATAATATTTAAATTTTTCATTTAAAAATTATCAAAAAAAAAAATCAAATTAGTAGATACAAGTTATGTTAAAATATTTTCAAAATATTAACAAATTTGATGTGAGTTAATGAATTGAGACAGAAGATAAAAGAGTTCGATTTTAAATACACTCTCTCTTAAAAAGGGATAAATAGATATATATATATATATTATAATCTTATATTATTTGAAAATATATTAATTATCGATAGATAATAACTATTGTTAAGAAAGCTAATTGAATGGGTAGCAATCTCGTTTATAATCTCAAATGTCATGAGTTCAAGACACGTCATATAGGAAAGTACTCAAAATTTCAAAAAAAAAAAATATATTAATTATTTAATAAAAAGATAATTTTATATTATATAAAAGTATTCTATGCTATTTTCACAATAATATATATTTTTGAGATTAATTAATGTAAAATTATGACCAAATATAAAGATTCCATCAATTTTGAAAATTAGCACATACACGATCATTAATTTTTTCATTATATTCGAAAAGTAAATTATACAACACAAATATTACTTTTAAAAAAATAATATTATTACACATCTTAAAATTTACTTTCTATTTTATTAGCCTTTTTATTTTATTTCTCATACGTTACCAAAAAAAAAAAAAAAAGATCTATAGAAACGGAAGGAGTAATTTGTGGATTTAGTCCCAAATAAATTTATTTTTGGCAACTTTAGTCCTAAAAGTTTTTTTTTTTTTAACTTTTAAGGTCCCAAACTATTTTACGATTGGACAATAAAATCCTTTTTGACGGATTCTGTTAGGAAATTTGCAGA
>JAXGGT010000001.1:978085-995187 GCA_035583425.1 Marsdenia floribunda
TCTTGATTAAGAATTTTCCAATCTTTTTACTCTTTTTCCCCTCTTTTTTCCTATTCTCCATAGAAATTTGTTCATCTGCTAAGCTTCACTAGTTGTTTTCTGTGTTTCATTGTGAAAAAAAGCACAAACAAAAAAGGGAAAACTTTATGCTCCCAATAGACTATTAAGCAAAAGCCAAGACAGAAGTTAAAAAAATCTTCATTAACATTGCCAAAATCATACTATCTTGGAATGGAAAAAAGGAACTGCAACAAGGTAAGACTCAAATGGAAAATTATGTCAAGATTACAAAACAAAAAAAACCCATGCAGAACTATCACATTGACTACAAGAAACATAAAAAGAATGGACAGAAGGAAAACTCAAAAAAGGATTCAATATGTGAAAATACCAACATTTCCATCTTCTCTAGAAATCAGCAAGCATTCAGATTGACTAGCCTAAATTCATAAAAATGGAAGATGAAGTTAAAGGGTAAGAATCACAGTCTCAAATCACCAATTATGTTAAAGATTTAACAACTAGAAAAATATCTAGTATAGTACAAAAATGGAGATTACCCTTCAGCAGCAAAATGTTAAACTTTCTGCAGGTGTTTCAAAAATCAATTTAATTTGCATTTTCACAATTCTGTAACTCAACTAATATGAAAAATGAAAAATGTACTAACAAGATCAATATAAAACACATCCAATCATAAAGATTTACTCAAAATGCAGTCTAACACTATTATCATTCAACTTTAAAACACAAAACATTTCCCACGTCTTCACACCTATAAAATACACAAAGCTAAAATTACAATCCACGATATTATCAAAGCAACGCCCATCAATTTTTTTTTCCTCTCACAAACAGCTTTCTCCTCTTCCAATTTGTTCTCTCTTCTTAGCAAACCGGATATTACAGACCTCGATCTCTCACAGATTGGAGGATCAACCCATGAAAAAAAAGTATACTTGTTCCCATCCTGAAATTTAAAAAAAAAAAAATTTTAAAAAATTCCATAAATGTCGTCTATATTGTGCACAAGTTCAATCACAAGACTTGAAATTTTACTTACCCTTTGCTCACATGTCACAAACCTTCTCGATGGATTGTTGTCTGGCCATGAGGTGTGAATCATTGTTTCGAGTCCACAAAAATAGCGGTGGCTTGATGGGTTCTTCATCCCTCTCACATTCGACCTCCACATCTTTAGGACCCAACCGTTTGCTCCCTCACTCACCAACGAAGCTCACTGAACTTCTTCTTTCGTCCTTTTCACTTGCGTTTTTTTTTTCCCCCCTCACCAACGGTTTACGCCTTCGAAGGGTTTACTGATTTGCTGTTGGATCGTCTCAAAGATTCAAGCTTTTGCTCACATGGAAGCTCCATGAACACTTCCCTCCTTTTCCTTTGTTTTTTTTTTTCCCTTCTCTTCCTCTATACGAGCTGCATATACGTATTTCCCCCATTTTTCTTTTTTTTTTTTTAAAAAATTAAGGATGTGAAAAGACCAAAATGTCCTTGGGGATTTTTTTTTTTAACGTGTGAACAATACTTTGACAGAAATTTTGGACGGAAGGACCTTAATCACACAATTTTGATAGTTTGGGGACCTATTTCACCAAAAAAAATAGTATGGGGACCTTAACCACCAATTGCTGATAGTTTGGGGACCAAACATGCCAATTTGCCTTTCTATGAATGATAATTCATGTCAGAAATAATAAATAATTTAATGAATTATCAATTCTAATATAAAGTTATTTAAAATTATATATATATATATATATATATATATATATATATATATATTAATTTTTTAATTTATGTGTCAAGTGTAAAATTAATAAAGTTTTTGAACAAAGAACAATAGGAAACTAGAAAGATTTCAATGTATTAATTCTAGACTGTGAATTATTAAGGACGACTTTATATTGTATTTTAGTCATGTATATAATTTTGAGAGTCTATTCTTATATATTTTTCTTTTATGAATTAATCGATAAAGATATCATATTATCAAAAAAAAGAAAAAAAAATTGACAGTCAGTGATAATTTTTTTTTTTGAAAAAGCTCTTACCTTCATAACTACAAAAGCAAATTTCAGATCGATAACAAGGTAGTAGTATTGTAATATAACTTTTCTTATTTAGATATTTTTACTTGACTTGTCTTATTAAATAAAAGGTCTTGAATTTAACTCATATTAAAAATAGTCTTATATTGTATTTTTAATTATGTATTATAATTTTTTAAAAAATTCACTAGATTATTGTCGGAAAAAAAAAGAAGTAAATTTGAGATCATGGAATTGTCACATTTGGAACCAAACTAGAGAAAAATTACATGAAAAATGTTAAAAGAAAAGGAAACAAGCAAAGTATTAGGTCCTAGTTTTGAAACTTGGTAAAAAGTCCAATTTCTTGATGATTATTCAAGAGAAAAATCCTTTGGCCGGACTTGAACGTCTCCGTCAACTCTTACAACTTGCTAAACCAAGAAAAAGTGACTAAAAAAACATGATATTTTCCACAATATCTTCTGTTCATGAAAATGGACAAGTTCACTAGATAACTCTACGCGGTGTAAGGTTGTCTGATATGGACAACGAACTGTTCAATTTAAAGGTTTGAACTCTATCCCAAATTATGCATGATAACAACATATAAAAATGCGTACTTAAATAAAAGATATTAGACTCATATTTAATAATAATTTAGAAATTTTTTAAACTAACGATCTAAAAATTCAATTAACAACGATTCATATAATTTTATGAGAACATATTAAATTTTTTTTTTTTTTTTAACAAAATGACTCTTAATGCGCGTAGAAGGTGCATTAATATAGTCATAATTAATGAAATAACGTTATTTTAATAAATAATGAATCCACTTTTATAAATATATGTACAAATTATTAAATTGTTTTAACGTTCAATATAGATCGATAAGAAATCTTTGTTTTGATAGTAACATCTTTATTTATGAGTATGAAAGGTCATAAGAACTTTAATATGAATCGATAAATTAAGGGTTATGATCAAATAGTATTTCCATGTTGAATTGGCCTAATATGTGTGAAAGAGTTATGTTTACCTTTGATGACCAAATTTTATAGTATAGTTAAGTAGTCTTCTTGCACTCAATCATAGAAGTAAGCTAATCTAATGACTCAAAAGAAAAGAGTGTGAGAATAAGGTAGTAGCCCAATGATGTGATTTCTTTTATTGAGGTGCCTCCACCTGACTTGCTTAGCAGAGGACTTGGATTTGATTCTCACCGGGGTCGGTCTTATGTCGAATTTTAACCATGTGCTATAGTTTTGGGATAATACTCCCATAAATCTCTCCTGCATTAGTCGATAAAGATATTAGATTACCAAAAGAAAAAAGTGTACCCATGGTAATAACACATGCATGTCCACACTTGATCTTTCTCCATATTTATTGCAATTTTTTGTCTCCACTTTGACTTGGGACTTGGGAACAAAATAAATGGACCTAACACCAACTCCGTAGACCCAGACGCATGCTGCCTTATTATTATAGTTATTCCATTCCTTGCAATTTCTATTACTCTAATTTATTGCCCAAAATAATGTACAAACATTTTGGAACCAGGCAATTAAGACACGTATTTTGATACATTATCCTTTCTCACACACTTTAAAACAAATAGAAAAATTAATATATATATATATATATATATATATTTTAAAAAATTAAAATATATTTTGGCTTCACCTATAAAAAATAATTAATAAAATATGAAAAATATTAATAAATGTTATCATAATTTATTAATAGGACAAGTGATTTTTTTTTTTTTTTTGTGATGTGATAAATAAAAAAAATATTATCATTGAAAATAAAAATTCTAAAATTATATACTAATTCAAATATAATTTTAAATTTTAATATAATTTTAAATTTTCAGAATAAATAATAATTTTTTTTGATAAATATAATAAACAACATTTTTTTTTTTTGGTGAATATAATAAATAATAGTTTAATATAGTATAAAAATTTATGTAATAGTCGTAAAACTTGAATCAACTCCAAGAGTCATCAAATCTTCACACATGATGACCAAGTTGTTATCAACAGTACTAGGAGAGCTTAAGCATTATACATATAATATATATATATATATAGGGGTTAGACCAGTGGTAAGATCTCTGGATGAATGGTAAACTTGGATATCTTAGATTTAAATTCTGACACCAATTCCCCTCAAGGCCATCGAACTTGGGAGTAACCCTTTAAATTTTCGGAGATACACTTGCAAGAAACTCTTTATCAAGAACCTGTGTACCCTAAAATTAATCAAGGTGCGGATCTATGTCGATTTGACTCGGATACATGGTGCTAACAAAAAAAGAAAAAAAAGGTCTCATATGCTGTTTCTCCGAACTTTCCCATGACTAGTGGGTATTTGATGACTTGTTTTACCGCAGAAAAGTTCGGCAATTGCTGTAGCAGCAGCAGCAGTAGTCCACCAGCTCCACTTAACATAGTAATTGCTAAAGTAGTAAAGCATACGTTTTGTCTGAAAACCAGCACTTCCAAACAGAGACGGGGAAATATTTAAAAGATTCGTGTAAATAATTTTTCTGAAATATTTAAAAGACGGGAAAGAACAGTGAAGCCGTCAATGCTAGTGGTTTTAGATTAATTTACAAGGAACCCTCGTCCTGTTTTTGTCAAGACATTAGATTAATATATATATATATATATGTGTATATATTTTAACGGATGATGATAAGCCCACTTCAATGGAATTCTACTTTTGTTAGTACTTGATGTAAGAAAATAACAGAAAAAACCAGGGAGTTTATTGTATTTTCGATAAGGTTATCAAGATTAAGCGACCTTTTGCTTTGTCGGTTTCACAACTAAAATGATCATACGTAGGTGTCTGAACTAAAGAACTTCTCTTTCCCCTTCCTTCTTACCAATAGCCTAAGCTATTTTCCATTTCCCCGCGCTTCTTCTCTCTTTCCCCCTCTTTCCCTGAAAAGTGTATCTCTCTATTCTTGACTGCTTGAGGGTTAAGCTCTGTTTTGAAAAGTGTATCTCCACTCTCCAGTGAATTTGATACCTGGTGTTTGGTTGCACTGTCTCGATTTCTTCAGGTATTTCTTTTGCTGCCCACTTAGTTCTTTCTGATCGAAGTGACTATCTTTGAGGCCTAAGGTATTCAATGATGCTTACTTCTATTTTGACATCCTTTGATCGGTGCTGTAACTGTTATCCATGTTTCTTTTATGGTTGTCTGCTTAATCTTTGCTTAGTAGGTAAAAAGTATTTTCGTGTTTCTTGAATGTAAATTTTAAAATCGAAGTGCAAACTGCTGACTTCCATTCCAGACATTTTTGGCTTCTAGTTGATGATGATCATCTTGTCTTTTATTATATAGATATATGTAGGTTAATCCTGCTTCATAATTTATAATTTAATGTCAATTTTTTGACTTCTGGGAAGGTCTTTTTGCAACTCTTCGTTCTACCAGTTAAATCTAAAGGCTAAATGGATGATTCTGCTTATTATATACTTATAGGAGGTGGGAATGAAGAAAAATAGAGAGAGAGAGAGAGAGAGAGAGAGAGAGAGTGGGATTCTGTGTTGTGGGAGAATAAGTTTGTGCTTGGTGTAAATCATCTTTGAGCCAGAACGCGTAAGGAATCCAACCATGCAATAGTTCCTTAGGAACAAAAAGGTGACGAACGGTTCATATTCAAAAGTTTCAAGCACTATTATGTCACTATTCTCTTGATTAATTATTCTAAACTATCCATAATGTTTAGCTGGATCTGATAATCCTGTGCTTTTTTGATATGTTCAAATAGAATAGATGGTGTTTTTTATCTGGAATTTTTTTTAATCCCCCACATCAAGCAGTGAAAAGAGTGCTTCTTCATGTTGCAAAAATTGAATCAAGATTTAAGCCACCTTAAACCTTGATTTTTCATTCATAAGTGCGTCTCTGTTGTGAATTGTAGACTGTATCATCCAGCTTTTTGTACAAGTTGACATTAGTTTAAGTTTTTTGTTTTCAATGAGGCTTTCTTGTTCCCTATCTCAGGGTTGTTGGATCTTTAATGTGTAAAGTCTCCTTCGTAAGGTAATCTGCAGGATTAATGAGGGAACTGCCCAGTATTGCTGTAATTGATTAGCAACAGTCATGAAGGTTGAAGCAGCTGCCACACTTAAAGATCAGACGGAAAAAGAGGATATTTTCCTTCAGGTGATCTATTAGGGCGGAATAATTTTAGAATGTTACTTTTCTCATTGCTGCTGTTTATTCTCTGGTTTTCAGTCAAGAAATGTTTCATGATCTACATTCTCCTTTTTCTCTACAGGTTGTTAATACTGAAAAACAGTTCTTGACATCCATCCATTCTAAAGGCCTCTTACACAAAGACAGTCAAGAGCTATACCGCAAAGTGCGTGCTGGTTATGAGAGAGTCATTCTGAGTAATCATGATGTTATCGATCTCCATGAAGTTGAGTACTTTTTGTGGAAGCTTCATTATAAGCACATTGATGAGTTCCGGAAAAGAATAAGGCAGTGCTCCTTCAATTCAGAAAATACAAAAGCAGAAAAAGATGGTACTGATGCAGAAAGCACTATCAACAGACATGTAGATGGATTTAACTCCTTCCTGTCTGAAGCTACTGAATTTTTTAAGAATTTAATCAAAAAATTCAGAGAAATTTGTGGTCTCCCTGGGGAGTTTACGCCATTTAATAGAACTGCCAGTTCAGTTTCTGTTGAATCTACAAAATTGGAGAAGTGTCACTATTTATGCCATCGTTTTCTTATTTGCCTTGGGGATCTTGCCCGATATAGCGAGCTTTGTAAGAAGCAGGATGCTCAGAAGTGGTCAGTTGCGTTCACATGCTACTTGAAAGCTACCAGGGTATGCCCAGAAAGTGGAAATCCCCATAATCAAGTATGTTCTTTCTTACAACCATTTACTGCTCAGTGTTGGTTTTGCTTCAATCTATGGTATGAAAGATAACATTTTACTTATTGTTTCCTCCTTTCGTTGGTTCTATATTTTGCAAAATCATTTTGGGTTGATGTAGGAACTTAGATTATTTCTGGTTGAAGATTTAGGCCTGGTATTCCATAAAGTCTCACTGTCTCCACCGTTCTGTCATTTCTCTGCAGTTGGCATTGTTAGGTAGATATGTTGGTGATGCTTTCCTCGCGTTGTATCATTGCATAAGAAGTCTGGCTGTGAAAGAACCTTTTCCTGATGCCTGTAATAACCTTCTGTTACTCTTTGAAGAGGTAAGAACTATCTGGATATACACTTCTCTTCCCTTGACTATGTAGGAAAATAGGAGTCAATGCTTACTCCCTATTTTATCTTAAGGCACATTGCTTGCTATTACTCTGCCGGTGGCTCCTAATACAATTTCTCCAAGTTTAACTGATAATCCTCTAATATCTAATCTTTCTTGTGATTTTACAGAACAGATCAGATCATTTGCAAACGCTTACTCAAGAGGCACGTTTTGATATTTCGAAACCTTCCGAAATAATTTCCCTGTGCCGTGCTTCCCATGCTGGCAATGTTTCTTCTGACAACGATAACCTGGACATTACCAACTGTGACTCTGCTGGGAAAACTGAATTATGGCCTCTCCTTGTCAGACTGACGAGTTTCTTTCTAGTAGGATGCAGGTAATGGACTACTATGTTATCATCTTAAATTCAAGCTTTGCCTCCCACTTGCATTGTTGTCCTTTTGCCACATAGAACTGATCCCTGTGTCTGTCCAATCAACCTCCTGATGACTGCTGTTTTAGATGAAGTTTCTAGCTCATTCTGGCATCAACATGTTTTTGTGTAATGCAGTTTGGAGGACTTCCCATGCATTCTTTCTTCAGCTGTAAAACATCTGGAAGCAATGATGGCACTAGACGATGAGCAACTGACAGCAGCTTTGGAGTCTTACAACCAGATGGATTCAACTACAAAGGGCCCTTATCGTGCAGTTCAACTGGTTTCTGTATTCATCTTCATCTTATTTAATCAAACCGCAAATATTCAAAGAGAGAAGCTGAATTTAACGAAGAATGAGCAGCAGTCTGCACCGACAGAATTGGCATTAATTGCTACATTCATTTGCATGGGACACCTTCTTAGAAGATGCCTAAAGGGAAAGCACATAGAGCAATGTCCCCTTCTACCAGCTGTGCTTGTGTTTATGCAATGGCTAGTAGAAGCTTTTGAAAAAGTAGAGGTATATTCAGCCGATGAAAAAGTTATGATTGCAATGTCATATTTTTTTCATGCTCTTGCCAATTTCCTGAACCACCTTGGTCCTCGTGAAGAAATTGCATTTGATAACAATGCTCTTTGGGAAGATCATGAGTTGAGGGGCTTTGAACCAATTGGCCATGCTCATTCCTCCCTGGACTTCACAACTGACCAGGAATGGACAGTCAATATCACTTCTATGAATCAAAGACACCATCGCATCTTTTGTGTAGGAGCAGAACTTTTGAACAGGTCAAGTGAGAATAGACACTGGATTTTCTTTGATGAAAGAGAGAAAATATTTAAGTCAGCTGGTTGGATGGAAATTTTAGGAAAAGGAAATGTTGCTCAGGGGTCTAGTACAAGTTTGCATGTCAAAGAGCCCCAAGAAGAAGAAAGCAGAGCTACGGAAGATCGAGAAAAGAATTCTCCTGGGGAACTTCAGCTTCAACATCCTAGAAATGGTAAATCCATTGCCATGGAAGAGGAAGAAGTCATTGTCTTCAAGCCTATCACGAGATATAACTCAGAACCACTCAGTAAGTATGTTAGCACAATTGATGACATTTCTGTGGATGGACTAAAGGAGCAAATTTTACCTGCTGAAGAATGCTTGCGCCGTGCAGCATCCATGTTTACTGGGGAAAACCAGATACAAACTGATGGGCCAAGTTTCCTCGCAGATGGATCTAGTTATAGCAAACAATTCAAGCAGCAAGAGCCTTGGTTCAAGGATTCAGTCACTTGCCCTGCTGGTCCTCCCTCTCTTAACGCTTGGGTTTTTGATAGAGAAGGTTCAAATTTTGAACCTGAGAAAGGAATTCTTGACTTTGACAAACGTGAGTTAAGCCCAATTCCAGAATTAGCTGCTGGGGGCCTTACCGGTCTCTCAATTAATGAAACCAAGGGGCGTCTCATTGATTCACTGCCTGTTTCTGCAGCTTCCTCCAATCTTCCTCCTACTTACATTGCTCCGGTTCCTTCAGCACCTATATTGCCTGATGATGCAATTTGGTTCAGAGGTAACTCTTCAACTTTCCAGGACTACAGGAGTACAGTTGGGACAAGGGAGCCAGATGGTATTCTTGGTGCTCCACCAATAAGTGGATATCCAAATGTGTCTGCCGCTCGTGCACCATTGGATTTTAGTCCTGTACTTCCAGGTTTAGTCCATGGCTACCCGCCACTCCTAGGTATGAGTTCTTCGGAGTGGCTTTATCACTACAGAAACAACCACAAGCTTGAGCAAAGCGACGGTCCCATATGGCCTGTTCACTTAAATGGACCAGGACCTCTATCAACTTTGCATACAAATGATATTTCAAGATTTGATCTTTTCAGTCCTTGGGGAAATAATTTGGTTTCCTCCCCGGCCTTGTACATGGAGGGTCCCCAATTGCATCCAGGGTCATCTCTGGTTTATGGTACAGATGAGCAAAGAAGGGATAACCTGCTTTCTGGTTACCAGAGATCATCGCCATATGTATGTGGTGCTGGTACCGAGACGAGACCCGAGCAACAATCACTACTGCAATATCTCAAACAAAAGGAATGGTATCTTCAGCGTGAGCCTCAACTCAGAGGCACTTCTGCTTTTATGGGGAACTGAATCTCACCCCATGCAGGAAGTACATGATTTGTGTACATAGTTTTTCTTGTTTGCTTCTTCAACACTGCCACAGGGCATCTACACTGTCAAATTCATTTTTAACAATCATAATTGTGCAACTGTAATCAACCAGAGAGATTTAAGTAGATTTTCAGAAGTCACGGCTGAAACTTGTGTATCCTTGGCATTGTTCAAAAATGATCAATTGCATAGTTCAGTCATTTCTGCTCATTACATAAGTGTAAAATTACCCTGATACAATATAACTAGTCTGAATTGGTTAATGCTCGACAGAGTGGAGTACTTTTTTTCTTTTTTTGTGGCGGAAACGGGATGCATTCATTGTTGTAGAATGATGTTTCTACATGCTGCAATAATCGTAGCTAAACATCAGCGTGGAAAGTGACATTGCCTAAGATCGTCGTGCCAGCAAAACTCTCTATCGGCCAAAACGATGCTCTCGTTCATGGATGGTTAATCCAGGACCAAATACTTGCCCGGACACATCCATTTTAGTATCTCACCCCTTTCCAATTCCATCACCCCAAATGATGTCCACATCTTCTTGTAAAAGTCACCCCCCACTGAGTCCACGGTTTGACCAGCAGTTAGCATGCATGGAAACAGCGGCATTCCTCCTTTGCTGAAGAGTAATTGGATGACATTTTCACAGACAATCAGAATGAGATGATAGATCAAGTACTTTTTGAGAATAAAGAGCTGGGGACTGTGTATTGATTCACTTTTGTTATGTGGCCCAACCATTTAGATCAAGTTACCACCAATCCAACGGAACGCATCGCCGTTTTGCGTTCTAATGTGATCCACCCGTTTTCTAAGACCCGATTAGATTTGCTGGAAACGACCTCGCCTCCCCTAATTGAATTATTTCCATGAACTGAAGATCTTGGGCTCGTGTAGAAGCACTTTGCTCGAAAAACCATTCATCTCCTTCTGAATTGTTGAAGCAGCGATCTTTGATTTGAAGGCCAATTTTTCGTGAAGATATGGCGTCCGATAAATCTGGAGGGGAAGATGTCTCCACAGCTAAAGCAGTTTTGGTCGGAGCCTTAGCTCCGGGTGTCAATGTCGGTAAACTTTTCTAATATTCTTGGATCTTGGTTCCACCTTTTCATCAAGTGTTTCCTATTAAAGCTATCGTCTTTTGGTTTATTTGGTTACTACTAGGGTCCAACTTGGAATACTCTGAAAACGGCGTTTATTATGCTGGGTCTTTGTCTTGCTACCATGCTGGGCTTAGCATTCTCATCCAGTGATCTTACATTGACACTCCACATTACATTGCTCGTTTTAATCTGCGGGACGTTGTTCTTCCTTTTAAGCAGGTACAGTGATCTTATTTTTATTTAAAACCCTTGATTACTATTGTTCAGGTTGTTCTATTAAATGTGTTTATCTAAATTGGTCTGAGAATATGCTGTTTCTTTCTTGTGGCTTGATATTGGGGCACCGATAAATTCTGATGTTACTGCATTGAGCAAAAGTGGCGGTCAGGATTATTACAAAAGAAGTTAAAAAGAGCGCGGTGGATTTCTCATAGATGTCTAGGATAGTCATAAGTATGGCCAGCTTGAAGATTGAGAGCTTTTTAGGTATAAACATCTTCAAGGGATGCAAATTGAGTATTTCAACTTATACTGAAGATTGAATGGGCAATTTCTGGTGTACTCTTCAAGAGTGCCTGCCATGGAAATCATCATTTGACCCATCATTAGTTGAAAATAAATTCTAAAACTAGGATTTTGGACTAGGAGGAGTTACTTGTGCAATTCTTCTAGTTAAATAACTTTCCAGAGGGGATTTAAACTATCATATTATGAAAACAATGGCAAAATACAAACTTACTTTGATTAGATGCTAAAAACTTCTTACAAGAGACTTCTTCACAGCACACCTTGAATGCTCTTAATACCATTGTATCCTTGGATATGAGTGTGCATCAGTGTATTCTCAAGGTGTGGAGAGCTTACATATATAGAGACTCTAAAAAAGCTTGAGTTTCGGATTTCAAAGAGTTTAGAATCTGAAAAATGTCACCAAATGAACAGTGGAATGTCTGTCATAAGAAAGTGGAATGTCTGCCATATGAACAGTGAAATGTCTGTCATATGAACAGTGACGGTAGCATAATTTGTATCACAAGACGCGTGGAAAAAATTCTACTCAATACAAACTAAGTGAGAGATAAATAGATTTTCACTAACAAAAGTAAAACAAGTACTCTTAAGAAAGCGAAAAGGACGCACCATTCACAGTTTTTCCCTGTCGGATATTGAGTAAAGGAGTGGTTCACAAAAGAACAAGCTATCATATTTTTAGGATATTATCTAGATTTCTATCTGTCATGCTATCTACTTCATCCAAATCGATAGCATATATTCCATTAGTTATCAAATCATGATCATCACCATCGTCTCCATAGCTGTCATAGTAATCTAATACATTCATAGTTTGGAGATGAACCATAAGCTTCGGATTCTCCGTAATGTGATTGAGGAATGGAACATCTATGTATTTTCTTGTATTTGCATAGATCTTCAAATTTCGGTCCTGTGAAATTAACTGAAAATCAAACCTTGGAAACCTTGGAAGATTATTCTTTTGTGGTCTCCTGGCCTGTAGATATGTCCTTACTAATGTATAATGAGATTCTAAGTCACCTTCTCTAATTTCAAATTCCTCCTAGAGTGACTTTTGAATTGCGTGGATGAAGGCATGAGTCGAAACTAAAATACTGTACCTTGCCTCATCTGGAAAAGTAAGTGAACAAGGAATATCTTTTACATCTAAATTAATGTATTGAAATTTGCACAAAAGATAGTCCTTGTTCACTTACTTTTCCAGATGAGGCGAGGTACAATATTTTAGTTTCGACTCATGCCTTCATCCACACAATTCAAAAGCCACTTCAGGAGGAATTTGAAATTAGAGAAGGTGACTTAGAATCTCATTATACATTATCAAGGATATATCTACAGAGGAATAATCCTCCAAGGTTTGATTTTCAGTTAATTTCAGAGGACCGAAATTTGAAGATCTTTGCAGCTATGATGTCAACAAGAAAATGCATAGATGTTCCATTCCTCAATCACATTACGGAGAATCCAAAGCTTATGGTTTATCTCCAAATTATGAATGGATTAGATTACTATAACAGCTATGGAGATGATGGTGATGATCATAATATGATAACTGATGGAATATATGCTATCGATTTGGATGAGGTAGATAGCATGAGAGATAGAAATCTAGATAATATTCTATAAATATGATACTCCTTTACTCACCATCCGACCGGAAAAAACTGAGTAGTGTGTCCTTTCAGCTTTCTTAAGAGTGCTTGCTTTACTTTTGTTAGTGGGAATTTGTTTGTCTCCCACTTAGTCTGTATTGAGTAGAATTTTTTCCACGCGTTTTGTGGCACAAATAATGCTGCCTTCACTGTTCATATGGCAGACATTTCACTGTTCATATGGTAGACATTCCACTGTTCATGTGGCAGATATTCCACTGTTAATATGATAGACATTCCACTGTTCATTTGGTGAATTTTTTGCATTCCGAACTCTTTGAAATCCGGAACTCAAGCTTTTTTAGAGTCTATATATATGTAAGCTCTCCACACCTTGAGAACACACTGATATCCAAGGATACATTAGTATTAAGAGCATTCAAGGTGTGCTTTGAAGAAGTCTCTTGTAAGAAGTTTTTAGCATGTAATCAAAGTAAGTTTGCTTTCATAGTATGATAGCTTAAATCCCCTCTGGGAAGGGCGGGGCGGGGGGGGGGGGAGTAATATGTAATATGATGCATAACAAGGCCTACTAGGAAAATGACATGAATACTCTGGGTAAGACATTTGCACATACGTACACGGTGTTTTATGTTTCTTTATATTTCAGTCCTTTTTGTCATTATAAAACTTTATTCTTGAACCCAACAGACTCTGGTTAGGCTTAAAGGATAGTGTGTGACCTTTGAGGGAATGAGACCGATTGTGGCCTTTGTTTGTCCTAGATGCCTATTAGCCAAAAGGTTAAGGTGAGGGAACGAGAATAGTAAAAAAAAAAAAAAAAAAGGAGTCCATCCATCGTGTATATGTGTTAAGCAAATGAATTGTATGGTAACTTGGGAAACAAGGAGAACATGCATGGGCCGGCATGTAGAGTATAAAAGTTACAAAAAAGTAATATTCCCTGTGTCTTCGAAGAAAATACACTAGTAAGAGTCTGTCTATGGATCTCTTGCATTGCACAATTAATTATTGGCTTCAAAAAGGTCCTTTTGTTAGCATTCTTTGTTCCTCAATTGACCCTTCTGTAAGCAGTTAAAAGTCAAATTTCCAGACGAAGATTAACATGGAGAAAATATGATGAATACAAATTCCCATGTTTTGTCAACTTGCCTTTTTGTGGCTGATGTGCCTGATTAAAGTGCATACAGAACCATGCATGAGTACCCCTCTTAATCCTCGGTAAAAGAGGTCTCAAAAGGGTCCATCTCCTTCGTGTGCAGAGCTTATCAACAGTAAAACAATAGTGAAGAAAGCATTATGGGAATATGACTTATTCATGGTGACCTAGGCTTCTAACTGAATTCCATTTCTTCCTATAGCAATTTTCAAAAACTTGCAAAGCTTATTATTCTATCCTCTTAACTGAAAAGAATCTAGTTATGTGTTGCTCGAGAACGATGGCTATTTTTCGGTTGGATGACACTTAAAACTGTCCCATTTGGCATTCCCCAAGCGGATGACTTTTTAATTGTGAAGTTGGGAGCCTAAATATTTCAGCTTCATGTATCTAAAGTCTTTTTAACTCTGGCTTGGATCTTCCCTTGCTTATATACAAAAGTGTACGAATAATGTTTCCTTGATAATATTTTAACTCACATAATTTATTGGTTTTCACTTGTGCATTTTGCAGCTTTCTTGCACAGACTGGTTTGGTTTCTGTGGAACAGCAAATGCAAGAGATAGGTTTAGCACCCAAAAGTCTCATGGATGATAATGCTAATAAGGTAGATTGAACATCCTGTGATCAAGACAATTTATACAAGTGGTGAGATATATGACTTCTACCACCCTCTCAAATTGGCCATCAAATAATTATTATCTGGAAAATGTGCTTACAAGAAAAGAGACAAGAAGGGTGAAGAGGAGAGGAGGGGGGGCAGCGGCACAGGTGCTGGCTGTCCAAGCATTAGTCTTTGTTGCTTCACCAAGCAGCACCACTAGGATCTCTTTGCCTAAGCCATTGTTTAGTCTTCCTTCTTTTCATGGTGCTTTGTTTTTTTCTTCTTGGGCTTAATGAAGCAGAAACATGAGCAGCAAGGGAACTGCAGCAAGAACTTCATGTCTTCTTGTTTTCCAATGATCAAATCCTCCTGAAAACCTCAACGTATAGAGTGCTTTAGCTTTGCCTTTTCCTTTATTTATTTTTCTTTCCCTTTTTTCTAAATTTGTTCCTTGCGATTATATTCTGCCCCCTTTCAGATAAGAAGATGCTTAACTTTTGCCTGTCCATATCCGATGCTTCTACGTAAATTTATGCTTTCTCTCCTTGCAATGCATGTAACCTGTACCTTCTTGATTTTGCTCTTTGAAAAGTTGTTAGTCTTCACCAAGGAAATATACTGGTGTGTATACAGAGGGCATTGAGGAGGGAAGGGAATATACCTTTACCTATCCGGGTATGCCTGTGTCAATTCCATGCTACCATATCAAAGGCTTGTGCCATGTACCAGACAAGGAGGTAAGAAAAGTATCTTGCCACTAAGGCATTCTCGTTCCTGCTTAATCCTTTCCTGTCTTGTTTATCAATTATCACGCAAATCGCAAATCGCAAATCGCAAATCCTTAAACGCCACGAGTAATGCAAATTAGGTTGCCTGTCGGATCTCAGCTCTAATTTAATTCTCTATCACTTTTAAAAATATCAGTTGAGTGCATAAATTTTTGGAATATTATCAATTTAATCCTTTAATGTTTAAAAAGAATTTAATTTAATCTCTCTTTTTTTTTTTTTTTTTTTTTTTTTTTTAACACAGTTTTCATTCAACCATGTTAAACATTATACTTTTAGTAAATTTTGGGAACAAAATACTCAATTTTCATTTAAATTTCAACTTTCCTATGAATTTATTAAAAAAATGATGAAATTTTCAAAGGTGTAGAACTAAATTGAATTGTTTAAAAATTAAGGATTTACTTGAATTTTTTTTTTGATATTTTGAAGAATTAATTTGCATTTCACCTTTATTATTATTATTTTTTTTTTTTAAATTTAAGGTATTTTTGCCTCTGTCGTGTTTCTAACTCATAATTTCTCGGATCATAAATGAGGCTGTTACTAACTGAGTTATACCTTTTTGATGATTTCACCATTTCACCCTTATTAAGGACTACAAGTTAAAATAGGCATTAGATTTATAATATATTTTTTTGAAAAAAAGGAAATTAAATGTGCTTAAAAATTAGTTTTGATTTTCAAATAGGTTCGGAGTGTGTAATCATTCATTGTATACAAAGTGATTCTCAATTAATTTATGGATTATGATATATATATTTTTGTCCAAAGTTTCACGCTACCAAGTTAATAAGTAACCGTTAAAAAAAAAAAAAAAAAAAAAAAAACAGGATGTAAATATTTATTTAAGGAGAAGGTATTGTAAATAAATAAAAATTTGTAAAAAAAATTTAAAATTAATAAAATAGTTAATAAAAAAAAAATTTATCTAATTAATTATAACTGTGGCAAAAATTACACATTAACACGTAACAAAATTGAAGGAGCGAGTATAACAAATGAAACTTGAGGGATTATCCCAACAAATCAGATCACGCCATGTCACCATCAAAAAGAGGGTTTTTACCAAGTTTAACCCTGTTTTTAACCTTCATTTCGTGAATAACCCAGTTTCAAAACCATGGAATTTTCTAGCCTAAATGCACATGTTGTGTGCGTTATTGAACATTGTAACGCACCCCCGGTGTGCGTTTTCTATGAATATAAAATTGAAAGAAAAAAAAAATGCTATGTGGACATAATAACGCACATGTGGCGTGCGTTATTGCCCAGTCAGCATCTAGTCACCCAGTAAACGCACGCCACGTGTGCGTTATACAGTCGGTCGCCACATTAGCTTAGAAACGCACACATGGTGTGCGTTATCTTCCAGAATTTTTTTTTTTTTTTTTTTTTTTT
>JAXGGT010000001.1:1012669-1031150 GCA_035583425.1 Marsdenia floribunda
GTCACCAAAAAAATAGTTCAGGGACCAATGTCACCAAAAGGCCATAGTTTGGGGACTATTTATGCCAATTTGCCTTTCTTTCGGATTAGGGGGCAAAGATGATGATGACGTGGATGCCATTTCGGAATTTTATTTATTTATTTATTATACTATAATCTTAGTCCGGGTAATGAAGTACCATGTTATAAATCTAACACTTACATGGCATACTAATTAAAATTTAAATTTATAATAAAAATAATAATTTTTTTTATTTATCATATTAAATAATTAAAATAATACTTATTGATGTTTTTACCCTCTGAATTATTTTAACTTACAACAAGATTTTGCACATTTTTTTGATAATTTGATATCTTTATCTACAAATTTGAAGGGATCTATGAGAATATATCTCCAAAACTATAGCACATGATTGAAATTCGGTACCAGGGCGTCCCTGGTGAGAATCAAATATAGGTACTTCATTTGACAAACCAAGTAGAGGCACTTAAGCACGGGAACCACACCACTAGACTACCACCTTGTTACCAAATTTCATACATTTTGAGCTACACTTTTTTTTTTTTGTCAATTTAAGAATATATATCTCATTTTGTTATAAGTAAGATTGTAAGAATATTTAACCAATTGAGTTACAACTTATTATCAATTTTAGTATTTAAAAAATAAAGAAAACAAATTAATTTAATATTAATTTTAGGGAAGAAAAAGAAAAGGACTTACAATGTAGTCATAAAAACTAAAAGAATCTAAATAAATTAAAAATAATAATTCTAGGATCTAATAAAATATTTTGAGGTTGCCTTAAGAAAACACAATAAATCCTCAAAATTAAAATCCATGTAAATTAGCATATTGAGTCCTTCAAATTTTTTATTTGGTGTTTTAGATTTTCAAGAATTATTTTTAACTTATTCTTATTTTGTATACTTTTCATTATATAGTTTTTTTTTTTTTTTTATTATTAAAAATATTTACCAATTTATTTAAAGACAAATTGGCATAAATAGTTCCCAAACTATGGTCATTTGGTGACATTGATCATTGAATTATGTTAAATTGTATGAAATTGGTCATTCTGTTAAAAATTTATGTTATTTTACCATTAATTAAAAAAAAAATTGCCAAAGGAATTTTAGTCATTTTATAATAACATTGCACAAAAAAGAAAAAAAAAAAAAGCCAATGTATATGTATATATATGTACAATGAAAAGAATGAGAGAAATGACCATATGTATATGTATTTGTATCAATAATATATATTTTTTTTTGTATAATATTATTGTAAAATAACTTATAAAATGCCTTTGGATAATTTTTTTTTAAAAAAAAATTAATGCTAAGATAACAAAAATATTTAACGGAATGACCAACCCCACACAATTTAACATAATTTAGGGACCAATATCACTAAATAATCATAATTTGGGGACTATTTATTGCAATTTACCTTTATTTAATTATAAATTTCTAATTAAAAAAAAAAAAAAAAAAAAAAAAAAAAAAAAAAAAAAAAAACTTTAGTAGTAAACATGGAATTTCATATAATTTTTTTTTATGTTTTGACTAATGTTATACATAAAGGGACTTTTTGACTATGTACATTATTTTCATTGTAAATATAATACAATTAGCGATAAAAGCATATTATTATATATATATATTGAAAAATTTAAAGTGATCTCATGACACTTTAGGAATATATATATATATATATATATATTTGTTTTAAGAAAATAAACATTAAATATAATCATAAATATGAAATATATATCCAGTGAATTCAAGTAAAATAAAAATAATTGAAAAAAAAAAATTCATTCCACAAAATTGTTCATATAAAAATAAAGGGTGTTTAATATTAGTAACACAGTTGAATATTTGATCCAGCAAACCGTTTCATGACAACGTGTTGACCGGAAGAAGGTCGAAACAAAGAAACGTGCACGTGGCAATTTTTGAGCGTACGTGTCAGCTAATGACTCTCCCATTCACCTTCATAAAAATCACCTCTCCACCCATGATAGCGGTGACAAAATTCCTGAAATTCCAGATATACTCTCAAAAAGGAGAGAGGAAAAAAAGCACAGTTAATCAACAATGGCAGCCATGTTTATCACCAGAAACGTGTTCTTCAACCTCTCCAAGGCTTTCCCTCAGTCCACTTCTCTGTTTGGCCGTGCCAAAATTTCCAGGGTTTGTTTCACTTCGGCAACTAGACATCCCGAGGTAATGTATATGTAATTATTATATATATATACACACACACACGGTGGTCGAAAGAATTTGATTTCTACAAATTTATATTAATTGTACAATGATTGTGTTTCGTAGGGTCAGTATGCTGCCGATGATGATCGAAGAGCAGATTACCAGCTTGATAAAAGAACAGCTGAAATGAAGGACAAAGCAAAGGAAACTTCAGAAAGAACGAAGGACAAGGCTGACGACATGGCTACAAAGGCTGCTGAGAAGGCGTATGAAACTAGAGAGAAGGCAAAAGATAGAGCCTACGACCTGAAGGAGAAGACAGAAGACACGGCAAGTGATATGAAGGAAAAGACCAAAGACATGGCAGAGCAAATGAAAGAGAAGACAAGGGACACAGCCGACATGGCTAAAGAGTACGCCCACGATACCAAAGAAAAGACCAAGGGTGCTGCCGAGACGGCGGCCGAGAAAACCAAAGAAGGCACGGGAAAAGTATCGGAGACGGCGCAGAACATGGGAGAGAAGGCTAAGCAGACTGTGCAGGGTGCTTGGGATGCGGCGAAGGAGACCACCCACAAGATCAAAGAAACCGTGGTTGGGAAGTCGGATGATGATAAAGAATCCATTGATGATTACTTGGAAGACCATGTTAGAAAACCCGCAAGAGATAATCACGGCGACGTTAAAGACGAAGGACAGGTGGTCGTGGAGCGGCCGCCGACATCTGCAGGGGAGGACAAACAAAAGATCAAACCTTAAAAGACAAAAATCCATATATAATACTACTTCAGTTTTGATAATACTCTACTCTCTGATCATGTATTACATATATAAATTTCCCCTTTTTTTTTCTTGTTGAATCTACAATGGTCTTTTGATTTTAGTGTTGATTCATCAATTTAATCGGATTCTTGTCATTGTTCATTTATTGCATGTGTAAATAGAATGAATTTTATTTTTGACAATATTCCATTTTACGCCACTTAACAAGAATATAATATTAAAATGAAAATTGAAGTAAAATTCATATATTGATGAATAGCAGAAGGATCCTCCACAGTTTGCCTCGCAACACTACTTTTGAGGACTTGCAGGAAACGCAGACATCTTGCATGGGGTTAACGTTGGAGACAGTGGTTTCCTAGTCATGATAAGCATAAGAAGTGGCGAAGTTGTGCATGAATCACGGGTACAACAAAACACAAATTCAACGTTCCTTATCAAATCCTCTTAGTTCTCTGGTGTTTGCTGAACCAGTAAAAACGAGAGACAACGTTGTGCTTGGAACTGATGATGGATTGTTCGATAATTTGTTTCTTCGTGAAATTGAGAATATTGTACAAGTTTGTCGACAATAATATTTAATTTTATGACAAATTTTCTCAAAATTTTACTTCAAGACCACTGTTTGAGATTTTATTTTATAAGTATACTTATGTGTTACTATTAATGATATTAAGTACATTTGATTGAGAATGACACAAATAAATAAATAAATAAATAAATAAATTAGAATCTTTATTTGTAAATAAATTCTTTATTCTTTTGTTTAGAGAAAATTTATATTTCAACCAAATTATTTATGCTCGTAGGAGAATAAAACTGAGGATGGTTTTGGTTGAAATAGGTATTGTTTGGATGAGAAGGCTTCAAAATGTATTTAATTTTTTGGACTTGGACTCTGTCAATTTGGGCCAGTTAACTTTGGGCCCAAGTAGTTTGCATCAGCTGGAAGTTATGCAACTTCCTCCCCAACTAACAATCCGTTGGTCCAAGTGGAAGGTACTTGATTCCTCTCAAGTAAGGTCTCGAGTTAGAATTTTGTGTATTAAAAAATGGGTGTTAGGGAGAGCTTCCCCCGAAAAGGGATCTGAGGCAATTAGATTCTAAATTAGTCGGAGTCCAAAGTGGCTACCGGATATCGGAGGTTGAACAAAAAAAAAAAAAAAAAATTCCTCCTCCTTTTGTATCACAATGTGTTACGTGGTAGTTGCTCACTTCGTCCCTTAATCATGAGATTGGGAGTTCGAATCCCGTCCATAAAAATGGAGTATATCTCATGGCCAGTTATTTAGCTCTAATGAAAGCATCCACAACAAAAGAGATTAGTTACTATTGTGGGTAGTGGATACAAACCTTGGCTAAAACAAAAAAACTTCCTCCCCCTTTTCAATGTGTATTTGATGCTTAGAATTTCGTAGGGGAACGAAAAGTAATACTATAAAATTTTCAAGCCATTCTTTTTTCTTAATTTTTATTAAAAAGAAATTATAAAGTTTTATCTTTTCATATTAAATTATTTTTTTTTTTAAAAAAAAAAAAATTAAAAATGAAAATAGTAATTGTTAAGATCAACAATTTCACTTATGTTTTGAGATACAATAAAAACAAAAATGAAATGACAGGGTAAAATGGTATTTTTAGGTAAACACGAAGAAAGTCGAAGTTAACTAAGAATGGAGTCAAGAGCCCTCTACTCGGTCCCCGACTGATGTCAGAAAAAATGAATGGAACTCTCAGGAGAGAGAATGAGAAAAAGTGGATTGAGAGAGACAGACGCACTTTTCTTCTTCATCTTCTCTTCTTTTTTCTGCTTAGACAGAGAGAGAGAGAGAGCAAACTCAGAGGAAGAGATTCTCTATCCATCTGACGCAGCCACCAACAATCTTTACACTACCGCGCCACGCCACCCCCACCCTGGCCCGCCGCCGCCGCAGCCGCAGCCTGTGCAACTCACAAACAGTACTCTCTTCCATTTTATGGCCAATCATCAACACCACCCCAAAGAACCACCACCATCTTGAAGTCTTCTATTTTTTAGATTAGATTAAAACCGGATCTCTTATTTTTTGTTCCGGCTTCCTCCAATTAATATTCCATTTCATTTCATAGATCATTAATTAATATGTAGAGTGGAGTCAGTGGTTTTTTTTTTTTTTTTTTTTTTTATCAAGATTTATTTTGAGTTGATAGTACGTACATGGTGGTGGCGGCGGTTTGAACCTTTGATCATCACAAGAAATTACCATACAGTTTCATACAAGAGGGAGTATATAGGTGTTGGACCTTCATCGTAAGAGCATACGTACTCCGTACACAGCTTCTGTCTCTTATTTTTTCTCATCTCTTTGAATTTTCAGAAGGAAGAAAATTCACGGGGTGGCTTCTCTCTCTTCCTAATTTATATCTTACATATAACCTTAGCGATTGTGTTGATGACTTTCACCGAGAAATTACGGATGAAGTTTAAGTTGTTTATGGGTCGGTTTTTATTGAGCTTTTAATTCTTGGTTTGATTTCTAGTGACCACTCAAGTCAAACATTTGCCATTTGTTTCCCGTGGTGACATGATGATTCTCATAATCCAGATTCTGAGATATGTCCGGATTACAGGCTCGTCTTTAGCGTTGAAATTCTTCCCAAAATCTCAACAAGTCAGTCCTCCTGCATGTAATTAAGGTGTCTCTCTTCCCCAATTTTATACTCTTACTGAAGGAAGAAGAAGTTGATCGAGGCACCCGAGAGAGTTAGTTATAATTTAAAGGCCCACTAATCCCGGCCATCCAAGTACATACACACACCGGCGGCGAGAGAGAAATTAAAGCATAAATGGAGCAAAGGAGCAGAGAGGATCATGATCATCAGGGGTCAGCTCCAAGGCGGCTCAAATTGGCTGAAGGCCAAATGTCTCCTCATCAGTCGCAGCCGCAGCCGCAGCCGCCGCAGCAGCAGCCACCCCCTCCGCAGAAGTGCCCTCGTTGTGACTCCCTCAACACCAAGTTTTGCTATTACAACAACTACAGTCTTAGTCAGCCTCGTTATTTCTGTAAGACTTGCAGGAGGTACTGGACTCAAGGTGGAACCCTAAGGAATGTTCCCGTGGGCGGTGGGTGTAGGAAGGGCAAACGCCCCAAGACTTCATCATCATCATCATCTACGAGTACTGGAGGAAATATTTCTAGATCTCTACAACCTCCTCTACCACTGCCACTGACAACGAATCAGCAACAGTTACAGTTACCTCCCCATATCACCAGCATGGCTGCCATGGTTTCAACCATTTCTGGTTTACCCACAACGAGTCATGAATCTCTGAGAAACTCTCCTTGGGGCGGCGCCCATGCACCCACGAGTTCACTCTATCCTACCGGTACCTTTTTCTCTTCTCTAGCTGCCATGCATTCCTTGACGCAACCACAAGGAACCAATCAGCCAATCAACCTTGGTGGTACGGGTGCCGGTTCTTCAACTGGTGCAAACTTACCGATTTTTCAAGGGTTCGATTTTCCGCTGTCTATGAAACCACAGCAGGTTCAGACACTGCAAATGCATCAATCCTCAGGATTTCAAGGCATGGTTGAACACGAGAAAGATGAAGAACCCTTTTACCCACCGGATCAAAACTTGGTTGGTCAACCAGCCGCAAGAACTCTGAATTCTTGGAACCACGGCGGCGACAACAACGACGCAAACCCTACCTCTTCGAGCCTCAACTTTTGGAATAACTCCAGCGGCAGCACCTCAAGTGGCATGGCAGGCTCTTCCGCAAACGCTAAACAATGGCCTAATCTTCCAGGCTTCGGTTCTTCCCCATAATTTTACTTTTACATATATATATTTTTTTCCAGCTTAATTATTACATACAACTTTTGTTTTTGTAACCAAATTTCATTCAATCTTTCTGCTCCATTTCGATTTTATAGGATGTGAAAAATCAAAGGAGAAAGTTGGGAAATTTTATGTAAATGGATGAATAGAATTTACCTTCTTATAGAAAATTTTCTCTGGCTTTTTGGTTGGTAATTTCTGTATTTATGCTTTGTACTTTTGATGAGTTTTTATTGATCAAACAAAAGTTAAATTGAAATTAGTGTGTTTGTTTACCTTTGTTTCTTTAATGTTTCTCAAAACCAGAGAGTGAAAAAGAAAAGATAGATTAGCTTTATATATTGCACGTTGGTGGTACAAATTAATTAGGTTTAATTAACCAGTGTGTGTCAAGGAGAAAAAGTCCCGAAAGAGCACTTGTGAGATGAAGAGAATAATATGTTACATATAATGTTTTGTTATAGTGGAAAGCTGAGCTCTTGTCTATTTGAAAAAGTTGATGGTCGACAAGCTAAGTTCATTTCTGTGACTTTCTTTCTTTCTAATCCGGCCGGTGATTGCGACGGTGCTTTCCAACTTCACGTTCTCCCACCACCGTGCCAGCGCAATCCCCACCTTTTTCTTCACCACCCTCTAGGCAATATGGCTATAAAGGACTCTTGGCGTGGCCATCTACATATACATACATACATGTATATATATATATATGTGTGTGTGTGTGTGTGGAGAAGGCATAACTATGTATAATGAACAAACAATTAGATGTTCGAGTGATAAAGAACCTAATCTTTTTAAGTAAGGTCTTACTCAAGTTCTAACCTTATAAATGAAAAATGAAAAAATAAATATTGACAGAAATTATCTTTTGAAAAAAAAAAAATTCTATTTAACTTAAATTTTAATTAATTAAAATTTAAAATAATTTTTAAATGGCGAAATGTCGATTAATTAGAATTAGAATAAAATTCTTGCACCCGACCATTTTCAACTGCCCGTACGTGTGACAAATGTTGAGGCTAATTAATTAATAATATTCCATTTCTAAACAAGTGTACATTGTTATACATCTATTTATTTAATAAATATTCATATTGTTTCCTAAATACACTTTTTTTATTTTTTTTTACTTTAAAGTCTTTATGTTTGTATTCCTATAAATAGGACATTTATTTCTTAATGATTGATGCAAATAATATATTCTCTCTATTTTCTTATCTATTTACTTTATTTTTATAACACGTTATCAGCACGAACTCTCTCATTAATTTTTGTACATTGTTTAATCTTTGTACGAATTATTTAGTCTCATAAGTCTTTGTCACACTACGAGAACTTCTACCATTAGTACTGTACTTGGGGTTTGAAATTTGATTCAAAAATGTGAAATTTGAAGTTTGACACACGTTATTTATTTTACAAAAAATGTGTGACTTTTGAAGTCACAAAAAAACATATTTTTATTTTTTCATAAATATTTTAGATGTTGAGATGCATTTAATTAAGACAGATCCGGTAGATGCTGTCATTCCAAAATATTACTTAAAAATGAGATTTGAATATAGATATCTTTCGTAAAAGATTTAGATTATTCGACTACCAGAAGATGATTGTAAGGAAAATTTGACTATTAGACGATAGTCGTAAGAAAAATTTGAATAGCAGAAGATTATCGTATTAGTCGTAGTTGAAAGAAAATTATAAGAAAGATTTGATCACCAGATGATGGTTGTAGGAAAGGTTCAACTACTGTTTGAAAAATATTTATAAAAAATATACGACTACTAGAAGAATGTTGCTCTCCTAAAAAAATACAATATGATTGAATGTATATGACATCAAAGGAGTTTAAATCTGTAATAAAATTATTTTTATTGGCCATAAATAAGCTTATATCGCAATTAAAGTTATAATATGGGAGAATATAACATACGGTAATATGTTAGCGAAAAATTCTCTAACTTTTATATCTCAAATATCGTCTTACAATATTAATTATGATATAATTTATTACCATAAGTTAATATTATTAGTCATGACCCAGAAGAGGTCATAGTCATAGTCGTGGATATAATTTTATAAAAATAAATCAATTAAGTGTCAAGATATTTATAACCACTAGGAATAGGAAAGAATAATTATTTCAAAAGATATATATATTTATCTTTTATTTTTTAATATGTTTATTTATTTATATATATATTATGTTTATCTTCTTTTTTTTTAACATTTTAATATTAGATGTCTTTATATTTTCTCTCTATTATATATATATATATATCATATACACTAAAAGTGGTAATATTTTAATAGTCTTACCACCAGAAGTGATAATATTTTAATAATATATATGTCTTATCACTAGAAGTGAAATAACAGAAAAAAGAAAAAATTTTCATGAAGCCACAAGTAGTCAAAGAATATGAAAGATTATTAGTCCTGTACGTAGTACAATAAGATATTAATTGGTCTCTATCAAGCATCTTTTAAAGCGAAGGCCAAAAATAAAAATGTCGAAATAACTTTTACATGTCAAAATTTGACTCAAAAAAAAAAAAAAAAATGCTAAGATGATATATGTTACTTCTAGAACTATATCAATAATAATAATAATAAAAAGCAAAACTTATATGTATATTTATATATTATATTTGTGTCTTGCAGGCACGTGTCTATGGCTCATGAAACTATGAAAAATAAAATTTGCGTCTTGCGGAACTTGAACATGTGCCCACAATCATCTGAAGTCAAATGCCCTACCATTACACCAAGAATCAACCTTTTATTTTAATTTTCAGCTCTCTTATTTTTGTAATATTTATTTACTCATTTTTATTTATTTATTTATTCTGTAATATTTATTTATACACTTTTATTTCAGATCATATGTAATATTTATTTACAATGATTTTTGTATTGAAGTATATGGATAAAGAAGTATGTCTTGTAGACATTGCAACTACGTATACTATTCTTCAATATAGGAGGAAGTATCTTATCAAAATATGTTGCATATGTTACTACAAATTTTGAAGTACAAAATTTATTGAATGCTTCAGAAGAGCAATTATAATATTACCAGAAGACTACTATAATTCTTAGTAATTAATTGAATGTTTCGGAAGAACAATTATAATATTTCATAAAGAAATTGACAGTAAACCAGAAGTTTATTGGTTCAAAAATTTTTACTATTTGGCATGACCAGTTAAGACATCCCGGTTCAATATGATGCGAAAAAAAATTTATTGAACATCACATGTACACGCATTGAAAATATTGAAGATTTTTCAATCTAAAGAATTTCATGTGATTCTTGTTCTCAACACACATTATCTCATCACCAGATTATTTATGGTTCTAAATACACACATTCAACAGATGATTTCATATATGTCTATTATCAATTAGCAACCTGATGTTTGCGAGATTGCTTACTCAAATAAGAAGATTACGAGCACAATATATCTAGATAATGTTGTAATTGACAAAATTGTAGAACATCTCATAGATCATATTCATAACAACAATTGGTTAGCTAAATCATTTGTTAAGCGATTACAATTCTTATCTATTCATTTACTTATGAGAACAAATTTTTTTTTATTACTTAAGAGTAATTCAAATTTGTATCTAGTAGAATTTGTGTGCATCATGCCAATAAAAGTTCTCCCTATTTACAATTGGCTAATGGTTAGTAGTAAAATATTTTTCGTCATAGAATTTTTGAATGTGCGATATACATATTTATATATATCTGTAACTCCACCATAATGCACAAAGACAGATCTTCCAAGGAGATTGGAAATATATTATAGTATTATAGATTTAATTTTCCTATCATAAGAGATATTGGATCTTTTTATAATTCTAATGAATCATAATTCCTAATATTAGGGGAGAGACAAAAATGCAGCTTGATAATATTGAGAATATTTCGATCACCATACAACGTAATGTGAACTTGGAGTTTAAAAGATAGTCTCATTGTACAATACAAACTGTCAGATATATTTATTGACATAAAGAAAGTGACTAATTAAGTCACATATACCGACTGCAAATGTATCGTGCGAATTGATGTCCTAATAGGACAATCTATTTATGAAATAAAAATGAGTTTATGGCATGTCAGAAGCATGATAGACTAATTGGTTCTAAAGATAAGAATTCCCACAAAGAAATGGAGCACATGTTCTAAATGAGCTCATACTGATACTCTAAAAGAGTCAAGAGACATAATAAATAGAATTATTATAGAAGTAGTCCATGTACTTGAAAAAGAGGAATATTATGAGATCTCAATAAGTTATATCTTTATGGGAAACAATTGCCAAAAAGAAATATTTGTTGACAATATTTTTATGAGTAATGTAACGCTAGCTGTTGTGAATGATAATGGTGACCATAAACCTACATCCATCAACGAGTGTCGACATAGATGTGATTGACTATATTTAAAAAAAAAAAAAAAAGCAAAAAAGAGATGCAATTGAAATATAATTAAATTTAGTTTAAAACATGAAGTTTTTGGATTTATAGTCTAGACACCTGAAGATGTCATACTCATATATAGTGTACAAATGGGTATTTGTGTAACAACTAAATAAGAAATAGGGTAAACCATCTGGGTAACACCCGAACTTTTTCAAAATCCAGGTTTTGTACACAAATTTATTTTTGTCCAAGTTTGGTACACAAATTTTTAAAACGTCCCAATCTTACACTTCCGTCCAACACAACCGTTAAGTCCCATTTTCTGTTAGTCATGTGACTTGCACATGACTTTGTTATGGGCATTTTAGTAATTAAGGTATTTTTAAAATTTTCAAATAACTTAATTTTAAGAATTAAAAAGTAATGGGTCATTATTGAATTTTTTTTAAAATTTGAAAATTATGGTTTTATCCCCTCTTCTTCTTCAACTTTATGTGTTGTCCCCCGCCCCCACCAACGCCACTCTCTCCTTCTTCTTCTCCCTTCTTCAAAATCGGCAGAAATTGGGACTCTCCAGCAGATCAAATGCAAATCAATGGCATCCCTTCAAGAATCCAAGGACCCAAGTGATAAAATTCGTCTTGGGTTTAAAAATTCAGAGAAAAACAATTACCCAATTGTACCCCCAGAAATAGCAAACGAAAGTACAAAGTTCAGCGTACCAAAAAAAAAAATCAGTCAAAGGTGGATGTATAATCGTATATACAAGACGAAAGGTATAGGGAAAAAGAATGGGAGAGACAAAAAGGGATTGTTGTCTAAAAAAAACAAAAATAGAAGAAAAATTCAATACTAAAAGAAGAGAAAGAATAGCAACAAACTTTAGAGATAGAGGGAGGAAAAGAGAGAGAATTGAGATCCCAAAAAAGCCGCTGGTAAGAATTTCCAAGAAATGAATTCCTAAATAGGACAAAGGCAAAGGGTTTTCTTTAATGCCTATGTTTATACGCCTCCTAAAGTCGTGTCCTTCGCTTTCAAAAATTTGGGAACTTTACCACACAGTACTTATATATATAGTTATATACAGACACACATAATATATATATATATACAAACACAGAAAGAGGTTGTGTGGTGGGGGTGATGGCAAGGACTAGGTTGGGGAGGAGGAGAAGGATACAGAAGAAGAAGAAGAAGAAGGAGAGAGAGGCGGTGGAGGAGACGGCGGGGGTGGGGGGGACAGAACATAAAATTGAAGGATAAAACCCTGAAAATTCAATAATGACCCATAACTTTTTAATTCTTAAAATTAAGTCATTTGAAAATTTTAAAAATACCCTAATTACTAAAATACCCATAAAAAAGTCATGTGCAAGTCACATGACTAACAGAAAATAAGACTTAATAGTTGTGTTGGACGGAAGTGCAAGATTCGGACGTTTTAAAAATTTGTGTGCTAAACTTGGACGAAAATAAATTCGTATGCAAAACCTGGATTTCGAAAAAGTTCGGGTGTTACCCAGGTGGTTTACCCTAAGAAATATGAAGTTGTGAGATATAAAAAACAACTTGTTGCACAAGGACTTTTTTAGAATTTTAAATTAACTACAAAGTCACAATATTCTTTTATGGTGGATGCAATTACGTTTCAGTATCTTATTAGTCTGATAGCTAATGAAAATTTTAAATTTGCATCTTATGAACGTATGTATAGCTTATTCATATGGCTTTCTTAATGATATTTATATGAAAATCCCTAAATGATTTAAGATGCCTGAAGCATATAATTTAAATTTTCAAGAATTATATTCAATCAAATTACAAGGATCTTTGTATAGTTTAAAATACTATAGGCAAATGTGGTACAATCGTCTCAATAAATATTTATTAAAGGTAGGTTACCAAAATAACAAAAATTGTTCATTTATTTTTGGGATTTGATACAATTATTGTATATGTTGAAACTCCTGAAGAGATTTTGAAAATTATAGATTCTTTGGAAAAGAAATTTGGGATGGAAGATATTATAAAACATAATTTTATATTGACCTGCAGATCAAGTACTTGAAAGATAGAATTCTTTCAATCATTTAGCATAGAAAAAGGTCCTTAAAATATTTTATATGGAAAAAATATATCTATTGAGTACCCCAATGGCTGTTCACTCACTTGATACATAAATGAACTTTTTTTTCATCCTTTTAAAAATAATGAAGAACTTCTTAGTCCTAAAGTACCATGTCTTAGTGCAATAAATGCACTAATATATCTCGCTAAAAGTACTAGACTAGATATAGTCATTTTTGTTAATTTATTAGCAAGATTTAGTTCATGTCCAACAAAGAGACATTAGAATATACTTAAACAAGTTTTTCGATATATCTTCAAGGAACAATTGATATAAGTTTACTATATGTCCACAATTTCAAATCACAACTTACTAGCTATGCTGACGTTGGTTACTTATTTAATCCACATAAAGTTAGATCACAAACAGGGTACATATGGAGGTACTACTATTTCGTGGCAATCTACCAAACAGACACTTGTTGCTACTTCTTCAAATCATGAAAAGATTATAGTTATCCATGAAGTAATTTGTGAATTTGTCTGGTTAAAATCTATGATTCTACATATCTGGAAGACTTGTGTGGTTTATCTTTTAAGAAGAAAACTCCTACAATACTTTATGAAGAATGGTGATATAGAAGTTCAATAGATTCGTTCAAATAACAATCTGGTAGATTTGTTTACACAAGTATTACCAACAATATTTGAAAGATTAGTATGCCAACTTACAATGCGTTGACTCAGAGATCTTGCATTGCATTTGATCAGGGGAGTATACAAGGGAATGCGTACTATTTTTCCTTTACTAGGGTTTTTTCCCACTGGGTTTTTCTCTAGTAAAGTTTTAATGAGGTATATTCATTGTATAATGGATATTTAAGGGGGAGTGATATAAATCTATTTATTAATGAATATCCCTATAGTCTCCTAAATACACTTGACTCTTTAGTTCAGAGTCTTTACGTTTGTATCCCTATAAATAGGACATTTATTCCTTAATGATTGATGTGAATAAATATTCTCTCTATTTTTATTTTATTTTATTTACCTTATTTTTATAACATACATATAATTATATCCAAACACACTACTTAAAAAAAAAAAAAAAAAAAAAAAAAAAACATTCATAAAAATTATGCAAATTAATTATAAATATTTTCACATTTTTTTTTCCTTTTAAACCAATAAATATTAATTAAAATTGAGGTCCATATCAATTGAACTTTGCAAGTCGCTAATTAATTTTAATCCTTTTTTTTTAGTAAGTGAAATTTTACTAGTAAAGAAAAATATTACACATAAATGAATAAATCATTCATGGTAACAAAACATACATTCAACCTAAAAAAGGTGAAAGATAAAATACTCAACCTAAAAAATATAAGTGAGTCAAATAGAACACAAAATACAAACAATACAGAACACAACAACAACAACAACATCCTAACTATTTTATTAGCAGTTTCGTCATTGATTATAGCCATCATTTGCAAGAAGTGTTCGACTTCATTTTCCTCCTTCAACAACCACCTAAGCGATCCTGGGCATATAAAAAATCTCATAGGCAATCTGAGAAAAAGATATAGATCGAGTAAAGAGCTCATATCAAAATTTAGTATAAAGATAAATTCTTTTAAAAAAAGAAAAAAGACTTGATCTGTAAATATCAAATAAGATACTTGCGTTTGAAGAGTAATAAATGACAAAAAAAAATAAAAAAATAGAAAGAAGATACACATAAAAACATAAAACTAAAAACATAAAATAAATAAAACGGAGTAGAAGAGAATGAGCCTCCGACCAAGAGAGAAGTTTAGCCGAAGTTAAGCTTCCTCTTGGCCAGAGCAGAAGGCAGAGAGGAGAAGAAAGAAGCAGTGGTGTGTAGATCGAGGTGAAGGAGAAAAAAGAAAGAGAGAGTAGGGTTTCACCAGGTTAATTAATTTAATCCTATAAACACAAAGAAATAACATTGAATAGAAACTCTAAACTAAATTGCTCCTTATGTAGCTTCTAAGTATGTAAGAAGTGCCAAAATTTTGATTTTTTTTTTTTATTTAAATAATGTATCGGTAAATGGATAAATAAATATTAAAAGAGTTTATCACTAAAAAGAGACTCGTGTACCTCATATTAAGATTTATTACACACAAAGAAAGGAAAAAAAAAAAAAAAAAAAAAAAAAAAACTGATGTATCTGTATGGCTTTTGTCACCCGCCAGTCATCATTCTTGTTAAGACAGGATGAAAAACATTTGCACACGGCCTCTCGCGGTCACCTATCTCAATGGTTTGGGTGGCCGAGACGACAAAAAAAAAATCAAAAAGAAAAAAAAAAGGTCGGCATATATACCCGAACCAAAATTAAACTGGGAAAACTAACATAAACCCAAAAGGATTGTTAGTGGTAAGCGACGTAAAGAGACGACGTGGCATGAAGCATGCAGTACATCCCACCCACCCCAACCCCCCCCACCATAAATAGGAATTTTAACAAAAGCATAGGGTTAAAATTAGGCCAAACATGAACGAGCAATTCAAAGGATATATGATCGATGGCGAGACAGTGTGGATCGGAAGTAAAGACATTAATTTGGTACTTACTAGCTAGTGGTAAGCTTTTATCATCTTGTTCATCCATCGTCTTAGGTAATTATCTATTAATTTTAGATATTGTTTGGACAGAGGAAGAAACGTTCTCTAGTTTTTTCCTTTTATATATATATATATATATATATTTACCTAAAATTATATTGAGGTCAAATTGAATATTCTCTCCGTTGTTTTTTACTTTTTTTATTTTTCTTATTTATCATTTAAAAAAAAAAAAGAGTATTTAAAGAGAAGTATAAAATTTGATGTATCTTCTAATTGAAAAGATTAAAATTTTATTTTATTTTATTTTATTCAATAAAAATAATTGATTAATATAAGTTGTAAAGTATTAATTATAAGACTATTAAGGGAAAAAATATCAAAAAAATGTACCATTATTTCTTAATATGATAAGTACAAGGAAAAAAAAAAATACTAAAATATTCTTTAACTTTATATTCTTGAATTAAATGGTTAACAAGTATTAATTGTTAATCATTAATTATATAAGAGTATTAAGAAAAAATAATAATAAATACACCTTAATTTTTTAACGTATTAAATAAAATTAAAAAATAGAATAATTAGTAGTTTATAATTTTTTTTTTTTTTTTTTTTTTTCTTTTCTTATTTCCTTGGATTTAAGAAAAAGCTCAAAAAATAAAGGAGAAGGAGATAGATAGTCCTCTTACCTAATTTAAATATTTCTTGTGATATTTTATTTCACATAATAAATGTACATGAATATGTGATAGAATATAAATAAAATTTACGTAATGATTGTCTATTTAAAATATTTTTTTTTTCAGTATAATGGGGACGATATTAAGTAATTCATCATAAACCTATCAAATCATAGTCACATCGCGCACTCGTGGGTCCACAAGTAGTTATATTTGTTCTACATTTATGTCCAAACAATATAATTGATATTCCTCTTTCCACTTACGTCAAAACAATTTCAAGCCAAGCATAATCATATTGGGAGAATTTGGAATCCATTTTTTGTAATTCTTTTTGGCAAGACGACGAGGTTGGAGGAATAGGAAATTCTGACCACGCCATATATATCTATATATAATGCAATTAATGAATAAGTATTATGTATGTATGGCACGTACGTACTTCTTCAAAAGTAGAATGTACTATGAAAAAGCCTTTTTTTTTTTTTTTAATAAAGTGAAGTGAAGAAGTTGTGGTGTGTGGTTCTGGGAACTGGGAAGGAAAGGAGGAAGGATTGGTTTTATATATATATATAGCGTGGAAGTTGGGGGAGGAGGAGCTTGCGGTTCTCGAGCAGAGCATAATATCTTTGGAGTCTGGCATGGCGGATCTTTCTTTTCTCTTGGGAGATAGAGAAGAATGTGGGCAGAAGGATTAATTTACTACTAGCCCTTGCAACTACTCTATTAAGACAAACTACTCTATGTATTTATAATATATATAAAATATCTTATAATTTTTTTATTTCTAATCAATTATAAGTATAGTTACTTATTTTATAATAATACTAATTTTCTAATTATTTTATTATAAATATAACTCCTAAATACGTTATATGTTTGACAAGAAGTCTTTGCTCTGATGGTAACAATTTCACATATAACTATAAAAGATCATGGATTCAAGTCATATTGGAAATAATAAAATCTATAATTTTGACTTTCTTTTTTTTTTTAAGAAAGCTAATTGAACAAGTCCTAATTATATTTTCTTGTTATATGTCTAAATCGAATCTAAAATGCAAGAAAATATAATTAGGACTTGTTCAATTAGCTTTCTAAAAAAAAAAAGAAAGTCACTTTATTACTTTTGAATGAAATTTAAATATTATCTATAATTTTATTTTAAATCGTTTTTTTTTTTCATAAAATGTATTTAGTAAATATGGTTTCTAAGTATATATAATAACATCAAGAAGGTGTATCTCAATCGTTAGCAGTCTCATTTATGATTCGAGAGGTCATAAGTTCAAGACACGACAGAGACAAAATTAAATGCTTCAAATTTCAAAAAGTATATATAAAAACGAGATGTATAAGAATATATATATATATATATGTTATAAATGTGTTTTAATGTCTTTTTTTTTTAAAAGAAAATATTATTCACGGAAGCATTTTTTTACATTAGAACTGATCGCATACAAAAGAATTTGTATTTAGAGTAAATCTAACTAACATTCTCATTATATTTGAATGTATAACGATAATTTATAATTCTAATAAAATATTATTTAAAACACGTACCTTTATTTTTAATTTATGCATAATTTTAATAAAATATTCCTATTTGATTCCAACTAAAGGAAAAACGAAAGTGTTGGTTCGAAATCATTTGAAGGTGTTTGCAGATGCAGTGATGAAGGTGGCGCATGTGAATGATGGAACATCTCATCAAAGTTCCACACGATCCAAATGTTGTATAACCGTACGTGGATGGGGAGAGTGAAGTGAAGTAATTAGGTAGCAGTGGAGGTAGAGATGTAAACGAGCCGAGCCGAACCGAACATTGAATGTTTGGGTTCGGTTCGTTTAATTTTCGAGCATTGCTCGAGTAAG